>JADLZN010006466.1:0-47500 GCA_018155175.1 Sinocyclocheilus anophthalmus
GGGGTGTGTTGGCGTGAGTGAGTGCGTTTTCCCTCTTTTTAGTCTGTAGGGTTTTTCTTTTTTGTTTGTTTGAATTGGTCGTTCTTTTAGGAGGTCTACCGCGGGTTTTTGCGGTACCTTAAACGCCGGGATGGCGGCAGCTCCCGTGCAGGGAATGCCACCTGTTCTCTCACTCCGTAATGGGTGTAGGTGTGCGTCAGACCCTGATGTTACGGTCGAGGAGTTGCTCTTAGTAGTAGGAGAGCAAGTCGGGTTTGATAACAAACTGTCGGCCTCACGAATGAGCAAAGCGATTGTTGTCTTTTTGACGAGTGAAGCTTTAGTGAATCAGCTGACTGTGAGCAGAATATGGGTGAAGGAAGCTTTTGTACCGGTCACCCCGCTTTCCACTCCAGCTACTAAAATTACCATTTCTAATGTCCCACCGTTTATTTTAATGATGTCATCATTAAAGAATTAACGAGATTCGGGAAGATCACGAGTCCAGTCAAAATGATCCCATTAGTGTGCAAAAATGCCGCGCTTAAACATGTGCTCTCTTTTAGACATGGAGTCTATATGTTCTTAACTTCATCAGAGAGCACACTAGAAGTGTCTTTCCGCGTTTCCCATGAAGATAATTCATACATGGTGTATGCTAGCACTGAGAGTTTGAAATGTTTTAAATGCGGTGACCTGGGGCACAAACGTTTTTCGTGCCCGCAAAAAGAAGTGTTAAATGACCCGCGCCCGTCTACATCTAGTATGGATATACATAACTCTGCTCTTCACACGGAGGAGAAAGGAAGAAAAGGCCCAGAGCAGGTTGATGGAGCTGCTGAGGTAAAGGGACAGAATGAGGTGAGTAAGCTTGATAAAATTACTGTGAGTAATGAAAAGCCTGGATGTAGCTTTGGAAATACGGAGAGTGTTTTTAGAAAACCTTTGAGCAATGCTCAGCTTGGTTCTAGTTCTGTTACTGGACGAAGTGAGAATGCTGCTGCTGATGTTACTAGCGGTGATGATGAAGACATGTATGTATCCTCTGATGCAGGGACAGCTGGATGGGCTGAGGAGGGCCTGGCTGATGAACTAGATAGTTTATCTCAGAAAACTGATGATAGCTTTAAAGATGATGAACAATGGTCGGATTTCACGGAAATGGCAGGAGAATATGAGAAGGATTTGTACTCTGTTGAAGAAATAAATTCCTTTCTTGATAAAACAAAAGGTAAAGCGGGTGTAGAAGTGCGTAATTTTTTCCCCGACCTCGATAAGTTTGTCTCTTCTGTGATGTGGGCACGAAAAGTGAGTAGTTACAAGGAACTTTCACAACAAAAGCGTTTTCGCCTGAAGAAACATATCACTGCAATTAGACAATTAGGCAAATCGACACAAAAAGAGAGGCTAATAAGAGGGAAAACAAAATGAATATGTTGACTTGTATCTGTATTTCTTTTCTATACTGTCTTCTCTTTCCCCCTTCGTCTTTATGGAGATCTTAAGAATGGGATCCCTTAATGTGAATGGGATGAGGGATGTAAGAAAGGATCATTTTTTTAAAGGAATTAATTAATTTGAAAGAGTTAAATGTTATTTTCCTTCAAGAGACTCATAGTAACCAAAGCAATGAATTTGAGTGGAGGTTGTGGTGGGAGGGAGAACATGTTCTTAGTCATGGGACTAATTTAAGTGCAGGGGTGGCTGTGCTTTTCTCCCCTGCTGTTAAAGCCAACATTTTATTGAAACAAGAGTTAGAACCAGGAAGGCTGCTAATTGTAAGGGCAGAAATAAGTAGTTTCTGCTTTTTGTTTGTGAATATTTATGCCCCTAATACTGGTCCTGACCGAATTAAACTTTTCATTAAACTGAAACAGTTTTTAAGGCAAAACCAGAATGAAGATTTTATTGTTTTGGGGGGGGACTGGAATTGCACATTGGACTTTACACTTGATAGAAATGGGGAGGAGCCACACTCACAGTCAGCACTCTGTTTAGCCAGTGTGATTGAGAACCTGAATTTTTTAGATGTTTGGAGGGAACACAATCTTTCAACACGACAGTACACTTGGGTGAAAGTCAGCACTGGTCTGATTTCTGCTGCACGTTTGGACCGTTTTTATGTATCTGGAAATATGAGAAATAGAGTTAGAAATACAACTATTGTCCCCATGTCTTTCTCTGATCACAAACTTATCACAGTTGATTGTGTCTTGGACATAAGACCTCACAAAAGTTATTATTGGCATTTCAATATAAAACTTTTAGAAGATAAACTTTTTATTGAGAAATTTAAGTTATTTTGGGAAAGTTGGAAAGTTGAAAAGGCCCGTTTTGATAGCATAATTCAGTGGTGGGAAGTGGGGAAAGCACATATAAAGTTGTTTTGTCAGCAATACGCCTCTTATTCCACTTTGTGTTTAAAGAAGACATTGGAGCAACTGGAACAAGAAATTACTGTTATTGAGAGAAATATGACTGTTAACAATGTTGTTGGTTTACAGGAAAAGTGGACTGAAAAGAAACTTTCCTTAAGCTCTATTTTAAATGGAAAAGTAAAGGGTGCACTTATAAGGAGCAGGTTTTTAACAGTGAGAGACATGGATGTTCCTACCTCTTTTTTCTTTAATTTGGAATGCAAAGCTGCTCAAGATAAACAGATGTACAGTCTAAAGGACGGTATTGGGCGTATCACTTCTGACCCAGTGGAGATGCGCAGAGTGGCTGTAGATTTTTACTCTACTCTTTTTACTGCTGAAAACTCAGATGGTCATGCTAGAAAATAACTTCTTCAGGATCTCCCTGTTCTGACTTCAGAGCAGAAGATTTTTTTGGAAAAGAGAATTACTTTTGATGAAGCGACTGCCTCTGTGATGGAACTCTCTTTAGGTCTTACACCCGGAATAGATGGTCTTCCTGCTGAGTTATATAGGAGCTTGTGGACCGTTATCGGGAGTGACTTTTTTAAAGTTCTCCAGGAATCAACTATTGAAGGAAGTCTTCCTAAGAGTTGCCAGCGTGCAGTCTTAACTTTGCTTCCAAAAAAAGGAGACTTAACTTTATTAAAGAACTGGAGGCCTGTGGCACTTCTGTGCTCTGAGTATAAGATTCTCTCTAAATGCTTAGCCAAAAGATTAAATAGTGTACTGCAACAAATCATACATAAGGACCAGTCTTACTGTATAAAGGGTAGATCTATTCCTGACAATTTCCATTTGGTGAGAGATCTTTTTGACTTTGCTTCTTTTAATAATGTTGATCTGGGGTTTTTGTCATTGGATCAGGAAAAGGCTTTCGATAGGGTAGATCATGTCTATCTTTTTGAAACACTTAAAGCCTTTGGTTTTGGGGATCATTTTATTTCACTAATAAATCTGCTCTATTCTGAAGCTACGTGTTTAATAAAAATGGCCGGGGGTCTTAGTGTTCCTATAAGGGTTCAGAGGGGTATCAGGCAAGGCTGTCCTCTTTCAGGGCAGCTTTATAGTATTGTCATTGAACCTTTACTATGTAAACTAAGAAGAGAGTTAAGGGGTCTACAATTTAATACACTGCAGCCTGTTAAACTTTCTGCTTACGCAGATGATGTCACGGTTTTAATTGGAGGCACTGGAGATATTCAACATCTAGAAGCAAGCTTAGAATGTTACGGTAAAGCCTCCTCTGCGAAAGTTAACTGGGCAAAGTGTGATGCTTTATGGTGTGGAAAAGATAGTGAAGGTCCCTTACTTCCAGGGGGGTTGAAATGGGGATGGGCAGGTTTAAAATATTTAGGTGTGTTTTTGGGAACTGATGATTATAAGAAGCAAAACTGGGAGGGCCTGGTGGAGAAAGTGTGTGCTCGGTTGTCTCACTGGCATTGGCTGGTACCCCAGCTTTCCTACAGGGGAAGAGTACTGGTCTGTAATAATTTGGTTGCCTCATCTTTGTGGCACAGGATGATGGTGCTGGAGCCCCCAGAAGATTTGATAAGAGGCATTCAGCGACGACTTACAGACTTTTTTTGGTCAGGACAGCACTGGCTGAAGGCCCCAGTCCTCTATCTGCCTAGGCAAGAGGGGGGTCAGGGGCTTATCGACATTAGGTCACGAATAAAGGCCTTCAGACTCCAGACAGCTCAAAGGCTTCTTTATGGAGAGGACGTGAGTTGGTTCGGGGTTGCTTGTGCCCTTCAGAGAAGAGCAGGAAAGATGGGATTTGATCGTCACTTGTTTTTATTGGATTGTGATAAACTGGACTTAAGCGGTCTGACATCCTTTCACAAGTCAGTGTTAAAATCATGGACACTTTTCAGGATTTCTCGAGAGATAAGAGACACTCATTTTCATTGGCTAAAGGAAGAACCATTGTTTTTCAACCCAGCACTTGAGTTGGATAGTTTTAAATCCCTTTATCTGAGGAATGCTGCTCTTTCCGCAAACATCACTAAAGTAGGACATCTAGCCTCCGTGGATGGCTGGTTGCCTGCAGAGACACTGGCTCTTAAGCTTGGCATAAGATCAGTTCGAGTTGCCCAGAGACTTCTGACCAAGGTGCAGGAACGATTGCAGCAGAATTACAGTGTCCCTGGTTGTACCTGGTGGGGAGGAAGTATTATCCTTCCCAGACCTGGAGGTTTCTGCAGAAAATGGCGAGTGGCAAGAAGCAGAAGGCAACATCCTATCCTTTGCATCACCGCAGTCAGGACATTTCAGTGCTGTTGGGAAGAAGCAACTATATGTGATGTGTGTAAAGGCTCTTCACTGTCATACTCTGGAGAGTGTGAAGGAGTCTAAGTGGTTGGATTTTTTTGGGTCAGGCTCTTCACCCAAAGGTAGTTGGAGGACCTTGTACAAACCCCCCATTGAGAAACGGTCTGGAGACCTGCAGTGGCAGATTGTGCATGGTATAATAGCTACGAACAGACACAGAGCACACATTGATCCACAGGTAGGGGAGCGTTGCCCTTTCTGTGGACAATCGGAAACAATTTTTCATTTATTTTCTGAATGTGAAAGGCTTGATCCTCTGTTTTGTTTTTTAGAAGAATGCTGCCGTGAATTAGGGGAGGTTTTTACTAAAGTTTTCTTTATTTATGGTCCTAAATATAAGTATTCCACAAGGGAGACCCTTGTATTAGTGAATTTTGTTTTTGGCCAAGCAAAGTTGGCTATTTGGCTGTCACGGAAAAATAAGATTGTTGGAATGGGACAGACTGATGTTATTTTGATTTTTAGGGGTTTGATAAAATCACGTTTAAAAATTGAATTTGCTTTTTACAATTTAATAATGGATATGGAGACCTTTAAATACAGGTGGGGCATTAATAACTGCATATGTGAAGCTGATTGTGATGGATCTCTAAACATTTTTGTATGAAAATGATTATATGATGATGTGTTTGTTTTTTGTTTTTTTTATACGGAAACATGATGTTTTCTTTTGGGTTGTTATTTCTTTCAGATTTTTTGACTCATATTTTTTATACCTGTACACTTTGACTTTTTATATATAAAAAAAAAAAACTGATGTTTTTGGGTGATAAAGGATCGTTTTAAAGTCAAAAAGGTCCTCTCTGTCTATTCTGGCTCTCTCTATCGATAGCTGTAGGTCTCTCTCTCTCTCCACTCGCTATCTCTCTCTCTCTGTCTGGCTCCTCTCATCTATCACTCTCTCCCCTACCTCCCCCGAGCTCTCTCTCTGTCTGTCTGCTTCTCTCTCTCTCTCTCTCTCTCTGCTCTCTTTCTCTCTCTATCTCTCCTTCATCTCTATGTCTCTCTCTCTTCTGTATTTGTGTTTCTTCAGCTGTATGCAAGAGGGGAATGAACAGCCATGAGGAAGTGCAGCATCAATGAACCTTAAAAGTGGAGCGACACTCTCACTTCATCTTCACAGAGGTGACCAATAGCACATGCAGTTTTACATCATCAACACATGAAGAGATTTTCTCCGGTCACAACAAGCGAGAGACACGATGACACATCTTCAGCACGTGTCGATTAAAATAAAATCTCTCTGCCTGAGAAGAAGTGTGACTGCAATCCTGTCACTTTGTGATATATTTTCAACAAAAAGGATTTTGAAGCCCTACGTTTTAGCTCCCCCCCCCCCTCGACAGTTTCTGGATGTGACTTTTTGCTGTCAAAAGTTCTGATGTCTTTGAATTGAAGTTGTTTTTTATATCTAAGGGTTAAAAAAGTGGCAAGAATAACATATGCTATTGCTTTTAGGTAACAAACTGCTTATCTTGGAAATTGTAAAAATAGTAGTGCTGTCAAAGATTAATCGCGATTAATCGCATCAAAAAAAAGTTTTTGTTTACATAATATATAAGTGTGTACTGTGTATATTTATTATGAAAGACACACACACACAGTATATATTTAGAAAATATTTACATGCATTTACATGTATATATCTATATTCATATAATTTATATTATAAATAAATATAAAAGAACATGTTTTCTGAAATATATATGCAGGGGAATTATTTACTGTATATATACATAAAAAACACCCCCCCCCACACCCCCCCCCCCCACAGTACACACATATATACTTTTATTTTGGATGCGATTAATGCGAGAATAGCTTTGCCGCACTAAAAATAAGTTGAAATGACTGAATTAAAAAAATGTAACTATTGAAAACCAGAACATGATGTCATTAAATATAATGTTCAAAATAATCATAATTTGGTCCTTTCTTTCACTTCTTGGAAATGATTCCTAAAAGCTACAAAACTACATACATGAAAAAAAATGGTAGTAAAACACTGATATTATTAATATATATACTTATCAGTATTTACAGTATATGGTTAATATGTAATTACAATTACCCATTAAGGGGTTATTAATACCATTATGATATCTGTACTCAATATTATAATCAAGTTCTTACTAAATATAACTAAATGTTATGATTGCAGTAGTCTATGAGTTGTGAAAGAAATGTAAAAAGCAGGATAAACCTAAAATCCAAAATTAGAACAGTATATTTAGTAAATATATTACTACTAGTATTAGTAAGAATAATATTACTTATTATCTTATAATAATATTAATTCTATTATACAGTTATATATATTACAGTATTATATCTATATAATTTGACATTTTTATAAATATCATAATAATTCTTGTTTCTTATGTGTATTATTATAGGTGCCACAAAGGTTGTGGGTGTCAGAGTGATGTGGGTCATGTTCTCACACCTAATCTTGAGCTGCAGATGGTCTGAAGCCACAGGATTCACCGTGTGCCATTTCTTTTGGGGTGTAACACCCTATGCTTCCTGTCAAGATCGACTCCAAGTTTCATACCAAACTTACGAAGAGATTAAAAACACACAACACACACACACACACACACAAAGATGAAGCTGGATTCAGTCAAATCATTGGCGTTTATAAGCAGCATGTGAACTGAAGCGCACTACTGAGTAGGCTACGTCACCACACTGAGGGCCAAACTCTATATTCATTACATTGTGACGGCACAATAACTCAAGTATATGCTTGTGTGGATCTGTTCCACTGATATCAGCGCCCACTTGTGCATGTTACAGCTCAAGGACAGGACGATCTGATGCTTCAACCTACAGAGGAACTAACCAAATGCTGCACCATATGCTCACAAGCAGCACATCCCCTGCAAAGCAAACACACCGCGATCATAAACACCACACAACAACACATTCTGAAGCTCTCTGAAGGTCAGATGATCAGGGCCGTGTTTCTGACTCATTGTGATTGATGGGATCACACCGGGACTCTCTCTGCGCTCGGCTGCTTTCAAGATGACTTTAGATCTCAGGATGGAAAGTAATTAAAGGACAACGGATATTTAAATCACAATAGACCCTGACAGCCATGCAGGGACAAAAGTCCTTATAGATGGACAGATTTTGATATTTGCCTGTTGAAATGATTATTGACATTGCTTACAGTGAATCTCATATCATACAGATTGCGCAGCAGAAAATAATTGTCATTACAGGAATTTAATAATAAAAAAAAAAAAGAATTCTGTCATTATTTACTCATTTTCATGTTGTTCCAAACCTGTATGATTATCTTTCTTCTGTTGAACACAAAAGAAGAAATTTTGAAGAATGTTAGTAACCAAACAGTTGACGGTAGCCATTGAATTCCATAGTATGGGAAAAAAAATATCAAAGACTGATTAATTATCCACATTCTTCAAAATCTCTTCTCTTATGTTCAACATTATGTTCATACTCCTCCTCCCTTGATTTTATTCTAATACCTGATTTCTGATTATCAAAAAATATTACTGGTGGAAAAAATCATTTGTTTCGATTGACAAGCACATGTGACAAAAAGGAATGAAAATGAACGTCGAATAAAAACCCAATAGTCCAGGGTTATTGAACCAAACATTATAAAGTTAGAATTTTTGATACAGACCTAATAATATAGTATATATCTGATTTAAAAAAGAATGGCAGGGTTATGGGCCGTTCTAAAAAGGGGTGTTTTATATTGGGAAGCAACAATTATGATAGGCCTAATAGATTTTTCCAGTAGTATCAAATATACTGAGGATGCTGCTTCTTTATTTTTATAATGCAGTTATTGTTGCTAAATTCTCTTAATTGAAAAAGCTGTGTTCAATCCAGGAACTCTGTGAGTAACAAATCCTAAAGAGAAGAGGAAATTGCTAAAACAAACCAAAAAACAACTCTATTTTCATGACATGTTATTTTATTTTATTGTATATTTTAATTTGACTAAACTTTGAGGTATTTATTATTTATACTTACATTTGTGCTTGTCTGATATGCTGTAATAAAGCGTCTTTCACAGTCAGAGAACTTTGTTATGCAATGTTAAAGGGGTGGTCATAAGATGTTGATAAAAGAAACATTATTTTGTGTATTGTGTAAGGAAATGTGTTTTATGCGGTTAAAGTTAAAAAAAACACAATTATTGCCACATATGTACATTATTGTTTATCTCTAGCCCCGCTTTCTGAAAACGCCCGATTTTTACAGCTTCATCGCTTGAAATAAAAAAGCGAGGGTGCTGTGATTGGCAGATACCAGTGGCGTGTGATTGGCCGAAAAAATGTTTACGGCCCCTCACACTACTGTGATTGCTGCGCCACCACATGTGACGACCACGGGCTGGACTCAGCTTCGTCCACGGTGAAAGCCGTACGGCGAGCCACGCAAAGTGGATGATTTCATCAGCGTCCAGCCCGGATCAGTCAGGCTTGACGAAGCGATATCGTCCTATTTGGAAGACCAAACAAAGTCGTTTGCATTTCACAAGGAAGACACAAGAGCCCTTCACGACATGGCGGCGGGCCGCAACAATACTACAGACGAAATCAAAGTTACGTCTTCTTTCTTGCGTGAACATTTGGGCGGTGTTATGCAAATCTTCCCATATAGTGATGTAGGTATGTGGGGGCGTTTTAGAACGAGCCATTTTAGGTAGGAGTGGCTGACTCTTAACTTATATAAAGAATATCTCATTGGATTTGAAAGATTAAAGTTTTTGCAACTTTACAGATCTTCTTTATGCACCAAGAGCTTGTAACACTCCAAAGAGAAAGGAAAACTTGAAATCGCATCATAAGGCCCCTTTTATAGAGGACAGCTCCCGGGTGGTGGCTTTAAAAGAATCTGTGCACAGAAGTGCAGCGTTGAGGTTCCCCGATCACATTACTGTGTCACACGGGTCAAAGTGTTATTGCGCGTAAAACTCCGCCTTAAACAAACATGCACTAGATATCCTCATCATAGTTCAACTCTCGGTTTTGCCAGTGACTGAGTTATATTTGGGAGTAAGGAGGAGTCTCTGCACTCGGTGAGTGTGGAGTCTGAAGCAGATGTGTTACTGTTCATATCACATGTGCGACTGAATGTTCAGAGTAACGTGGCGGGTCTTCATCGTTGACCAACAATCAACGTGTACAGTCTTTCTCTCATAATCACAATCTGGGACCAATCCGAAAGGATCCTAATGGGATTGTTATGGGGATTCCAACATAACACAAACACTATTACTAGTCTTCAAGGTCACATGATCCTTCAGAAATCACTTGTATGTTGATGAATTTATTATCAATGCTGGAAACTGTTGTGCTGCTTAATATATATATTTTTTTGTTTGGAACCGGATTGGACTTTTTCAGATTTCTTTATGAATACAGTAAAAAGAAACCGGATATATTTAAATAGAAATATTATGAAATGTAGAGTCTGATTATCACGTTTTTTAACTTTAGCAGCTGCTGAAAAAAAAGCATTGCTTTATAAAAAATGAAAGAAAGAAAAAAATCTGACCCACATTTTCGAATGATGGTGTGTACTGTTACAAAAGATTTCTATTTTAAATATATGTCTTTTCTTTTTAACTTTTTATTCATCAAAGAATCCTGAAAGAAGTATTAGAAAAACGCACGCAAAACTGTTAATAAATCAGCATATTATAATTATTTCTGAAGGATAATGTGACACTAAAGAGTGGAGTAATGGTGCTGAAAATCCAGCTTTGAATCACAGAAATAAAATTACATTTTAAAATATATTAAAAAAACAGTTATTTTAAATTGTAATAAGAATTCAGAGTATTGCTGTTTTTGTATTTTGGATCAAATAAATGCAGCATTGATGAACAGAAGAGACTTACAAATCTTACTGATCCCAACGTTGAACAGGCAGTTGTAGTGGTGTGTGGTGTGTGTGTGTTTATATATATACCAGTGTATATAATATATACTATATATATTATATATTATATAATATTCTAGGTTTTGGAATGGGACAAGAAATAGTTGCATAAATCATTGCTAACACCAACTCTCCTAAAAAAGCATTTGCATATAAAGTTTTGCTTATGTGTTTCTCAGAGACATGGGTTACAGGCCATGACTTTGAGGTAACATCTTTGTGTTGTTTGTGGGTTGTTAATGAGGATGGAGAGCTCTGGTGACCCCAGTGGTCCTCCACGGACGCCGCATGTAGGGGGTTCCAGAGGGTTACCGATGGGCCGACGGCTGCCTGCTTCAATCTCCCCGGGACGCCTCTCCACAATGCGCTCCAGAGACCTCACGTTAGGAGGAGTCAAAAAGGTAAGCCATACATTATAGCCATACAAGACATTTCAGATGCATTATGCTGCATTTTAAAGTGTCTTTTTATCATTTGTCCTGCAGAAAAACTTCACGCCCAATATTATTGGTCGAAAATCAAAAGAGGAGTAAGTGGCAGACTTTTTTAGAACTGGTGTCTGTTTACCATTTATTTCTCAGTATATCATCAATAATTCATTGTTGACATAATGAAGGCATCGACGTTACTTGCAAGTGAAGATGCAGTTATTTGTTTTACTTTGGCGCAGATTAAAGGCTGATGTAGGAACGAGACGGGATAAGAAGGATGTGGATCGAGGTCGGCAGCGGGACGGCCGAGGGAGGGGCCGAGGTCGCCCTGAGGTCATCCAGTCCCATTCTATCTTTGAGCAGGGACCTGCAGAGATGATGGCCAAGAGGAAAGGTAAAGCAGGTCTTTAGAGGAGGATCTGAGAAATCGTCTGGCCGAGGACTGTGATTCGAGCCAGAGTATGTTACACTAAATGACATTAAAGCTGTAATGCTTTGTGTTGTGCCTAATCGTAACAACACCTTTTAAACATAGTAAAATCACTGTAGCGCACAGCTTATTGCTTTTATGCTCCAGCAGCGACAGACAAATGTCCCCAGTGATTAATAATAATTGATTATGTATCCTGCTTTAACTAATAACAATTAACAGCTCTTCTGCTAATAATATACTGTAGTTAACTAGCCTTACTTTATGTTGTTTACAGTTGTCAAACAACGTAACATTCAAATATTGTTCAAAAATCTGTGACATTATGCTCAAAAATACTGACGGTAATTCATTCTGATTTTAAGTCACAGGTGTACATACACTACTGTTCAAACGTTTGTTTAAGTTTACGTTTTAGTCTCTTATTCTCATCATTATTAAAATACAGTAAAAGTACTAGTGAAATTTATGACTATTTCAAATTATTTTTTCTGTTTTTATTAAAATGAATTTATTCCTGTGATCAAAGCTGAATTCTCATCATTACTCCAGTCTCCAGTGTCACAAAATCCTTCACAAATCATTCTAATATGCTAATTTGATGCTCAAGAAACATTTATTATCAATGTTGAAAACGGTTGTGGTGCTTAATATTTTTGTGGAAAACATAATACATTTTTTTTTTCAAGATTCTTGATGAATAGAAAGTTCAAAAACAGCATTCATTTGAAATAGAAATATTTTGTAACAAATGTCTTACATTACTTTTTGAAAAGTATTTATTTTCTTAAAAAAAAAACATTTGAAAGGTAGTCTGTATTTACAATGGGTTTAGATGTTTGTGGAAAAAAATGGAATTATCAGGGAATTTTATAATTGTGCTTTCCATGCTTGTAAGTCATGAAAGTGTATAAATCTTTAAAAATGATGCAAATCCATAATCAGATATTTAATTGGACCGAAATCTCTGTTTGTGAGTGCAGGCTCTATAAAATGATTTTAAATGCTAATACAATAATCAGTTCATGTTAAGCCAAATATTAACTTTTGGGTTGGGTGCCATATTGCTCAGTCAGTATCAGAAAGTTAATATTAATGTATATATCTGGGGTGTTGTCTGGCATTGGCAACTTTTTTTTTTCTTTATTTTCTTTTTTTAAGAAAGATTGTTTAACTTTAAATATAATTTGTATTTTCTGTTGTGACTTTTCTTTCGTATCAGCGCTGTCTTCGTTTGTTTTATTTGATTAGGTGTATATGATGATACCAAAGAAACGGCAAACAGTGGCCCTTCACCCATCATCTAACAGCAAAAAGGAGAGGAGAGACCGAGAGGGGGGGGGGGGGAGACTAAAAGAATTCCTGCGCAACTTGAGAAGGACAATGTATGTTGTCAAAGAAACAAAAAAAAACAGCAAAATCATAACTCAACATGGCAGGAACATTTACTGTCTATTCACCTTAAAATCAAAAGGGAGACAATTATCATTCTATTTTACATAAGAAAATAAAACTACTTTAGTTCCAATAACATTGTTTTTTAATGGAGAACATGGATTTTTAAATAATAAGTATATTTTAACCTGAATTCATTACGCAATGCAAAAAGGTTTCATTTAATTACTTCACGAACGGAGTCGTGGCCTAATGGTTAGAGAGTCAGACTCGTAACCCAAAGGTTGTGGGTGCAGGGATTGTAGGTGGGGGGAGTGAATGTACAGAGCTCTCTCCCACCTTCAATACCACGACTGAGGTCCCTTGAGCAAGGCACCAAACCCCCAAAAGCTCCCTGGGCACCACAGCAAAAAAAAAATGGCTGCTCACTGCTCTGGGTGTGAGTTCACGGTGTGTGTGTGTGCACTTTGGATGGGATAAATGCAGAGCCTTAATTCCGAGTGTGGGTCACCATACTTGGCCATATGTCACGTCACTCACTCACTCACTTTAGTACAATGAAAATAATGATCATATTGATAATAATATTATAATACTATACTATCATGATAATACTAGGTGATCTCGGTCTAGATAATAGGTGATTTCGGCAAAAAAATTAAAAAAATTCTCATGAGAATCACTACTGAAAAGAATGAGATTTAAAAACAAAAATCAAAAGTAAAATGTCCAGATGCTTTTACATTGGGGTAGAATGTGATAGAGTCATAAAAACCCATCTTAAAGAGAGGCTTGATTTTCATTTTTTGCATTTTGGTTTTGGAGGGAATTATGTCCTGTGCCATGTTTTTATGTGATTCTCTCAAATACAAATATTGCCAATTGCTTAACTGAGAAAAAGAAGTCACCCACAAGCCTTTGGTTCTGTGTGCCGTAGTTTCTTGCTGACCCTCACCTGAGAGGAGAAAGAGGAAGCTGTCCTGTGCAGCTGCCACTGGCTGTGTCTGGATGGGTCTTCAAAGAGGAGTTTAGTGAGGAGACTCTCAAATCAGGGAAGAACTCTTCAGATCCTGAGCCGATGAGCACAGACAGCACTGGAGCTGAAGTGAAGAGCACGAGAAACTTAATTAAACTTCATAACGGCACAAACTAGCAAACATCTTACAGTGTAGTCACATTTAAAGTTGCTCTGCGAAATTTCACAGGCAAAATCCAGTCATTTTAATAGGATCTGATACGACATTATTAGTTTTTTTTTATTTCCTGATTTGCTGCCTGATTTACTGGAGGTGTGGAATCACTGCAAAGAGGAGGAGCTTCTCTTCATGCAGCTTCCTGACTGTCTGCCAGGCCAGCCGCCCACCAGTGACGTCCGGCCCACCAAAACAGAGGTGCAGTCGAGCGACGGACAGACCATGGTGCAGAAGACCGAGACTCAGGTTGGCACTGGCTAGGTTTAGATCACAGATTCATCTTAGTTTTCACATATACTCATGCATTTTTTTGTTCTCTCGTGTGTGTTTGTTTGTCAGGATGAATCTCAAGAAGAGAACACCTGTTGTCTTAAGGATCTACAGGAGGGTTTGGTGGGAAAGATGCTTGTAAGGAAGTCAGGCAAAGTGCAGCTTATTCTGGGTAACGTCACCCTGAATGTGGCCCTGGGAACCACCTGCGCCTTCCTGCAGGTCAGTTACGCTCATCAATGCAGTATGTCACCCTCAGACCATCCAAGATGTAGAAAAGATTGTTTCTTCATCGAAACAGATTTGGAAAAATTTAGCATTACATAATTTGCTCAACAACTGATCCTCTGCAGTGAATGGGTGCCGTAAGAATGAGAGTCCAAACAGCTGATAAAAACCATCACAATAACTCACAAATAATCCACACCACTCCAGTCCATCAACTTGTGAAGTGAAAAGCTGCGTGTTTGTAAGAAACAAATCCATCATTAACACATTTTTAACATCAAACTGTTGTTTCTGGCTAAAATACGAGTCTATAATAACGCTTCCTCCAGTGAAAAAAGTTGTCTCATCTGAATCAGGAGAGAAACATGCACAGATCAAGCACAGTTTACAAGAGAAAATTTAATTGTGGAATCGCCATTGTGAGCTTATCAGCTGTTTGGACTATCATTCTGACAGCACCCATTCACTGCAGGAGGATCCAATGATGAGCAAGTGATGAATGCTAAATTTCATAAAGGTGGTTGGTGGGAAATCCACTGCCAACTGCGGGGTGATGAGTTTATAACGCATGTGAAGATCTAAAGGCCAAACAATCTAATGAAATTGCACATGACCAAGCAAAGTATGGCTCATCATGGGAATTTTGGTCTGAATCTTTACATGCAATCTATACACTATCTATCTTAATCTTATACATGTCTTATTATCTGCTCTTAGGTTTGAATTACATTGTCTTTTTCTGTTAATATTTGTGTTTTTGTAGGAACTGGTCTCAGTATCTCGGAGAACTCGGAGTGAATGAATGAAATGTATTTATACTGTATGCTCAAGGAAATTTATTTGAAGAATTTATGCATCTTTTCAAGATGAGACACTATTACACATGTAAATATTGTGGGTTACAATAAGTAATACATTATAAAGATATGGAACGTGAGATAAACATGTTAATAAAAAAGAGGGCCATAAAATATTACCCTCCGATGTAAATATTCAGTCAACGCTTTTTGGCTACGTATGGCAAAAAAGATATTTGAATTTGCATTTTCCGCGCTAAGTTTATGAATATCATTATTTTTTCCTCACATGGCCCTTAGTGACCATAATAATAATTTATTAAGTAGAGTTTAATGTATCAATAGTACAATTCATAAAACACATTATTTCTGATGAAGAGCTATTTCTATTTAAATTGTGAGTCCATTTACTGATCGCAGTTACATGCCAAAAATGTAGTAGGAACGTTAATCAATACATTCCATATTTTTAGACATATAATCAGATATTTTAGAGACCCTTAACTCGTTATCACATTGATTGAATAGGATAGGCTTTGTACACAGATGGATTATAAAAATACAAAGAGTTAAGAAAAATTATTTCACCATACATTTTAATTAGCAACATGAAATTGTGGAAAAGATGACATGCCTGAAATACATGTAAGAAAATAACATAAAGTTGTTGCATTTTATGTGGTTGTTGACATACAAAAGCCTTCCAAAGACTAGTAATACAAGGTTAAATAACCTACTGAGTGATAATTCAACTAAAAATGTATGTGTTCATCAGTAGGTGATGCAGTGTTGAAACACTTCTTAAACCTGAAAGGATTTTTGCAAATTCAGTGGTCAAATGCTGTGTGCATGGCCACCTGACTAGTGACTGGTCTTTGTGTGGATGTCCAAAAAACTGCATATATATATAAGCATATAATACTCAATAATAAAACATTTTAAAGAAGAAAATGGGAATTAGGGAGAACCAGTGTAACCAATATACTTAAACCCGACACTTTGTTATGAGTGATGATTATTGCAATAGCATTTTGGACAAAATTGTTGTTTTTCTGAAGCAGAGTTAGTTGATATTTGTATTCATGTTCTCCGTCATCTTTGCGTATATGTCTGAATCAACCTGGGTTTTTAAAGGTCAAATCTAGTCTACATCCACACATAGTCTGACTTCATTATGTTACTAAACGTGTATGTTATTTCATGTTTAATTTAATAAAACATTCATAGGGTTAAGGCAAATGAATACATAATAAATGAATGAATTGTCAGCTGGCCTACTTAGATTATAACCACTAAAAGTGCACTTTGATCATTTTGTCAGTGATTAAGGAGGATGTCACCTGCAGAACTGCTGCTGTTTCATAAACTGATTTGAAAGAAAGGGATTGCTGCTCAGTTTTGCTTACATGTAACTGTGACACTGTACTTCTGTTCCACATGGACACTGGCTTTAGCTTTAAAAACGAGAAGCTGAAATGACAGTTCGTGTGCTATGAGAAGTCATGACAATTGACATTCACCACCATCTTCCCTTTGTGACCGCTCTTTTGAAGTTTCTGTTCATCAGAGAATCCAAAAAAAAAAAAAGTATCACAGTTTCCACAAAAATATGAAACTGTTTTCAGCGTTGACAATAAGAAGAAATGTTTCTTGAGTGACAAATCAGCACATTAGAATGATTTCTGAAGGATCATGTGAGACTGAAGACTGGAGTAATGATGCTGAAAATACAGCTCGCAGGATAAATTACATTTGAACATATATTTAAATAGTAATAATATTTCACAATATCATTGTTTTTACAAAAACATGAACAAATCTGTAATTTGGAGCAGTCGTGTTTTTACTCTTGCACTACAGTGAGTCACTAACTGCAATTCTTTACAACTTGCGAATTTCATATTTTATTGAATATATTAAGATATATGATGGGGTCTTGAAAATGCGCTGCATAGAAACCCACTGTGCAATAATGTAGGCTATTCATTGATTTTTTCCCCCCCTTTGTGTTTCAGAGGGACTGTACAGTAAATATCTATTCAACTCATGAAGAAACATATAAATAGTCTGCTCATTATTTTATTTTATGGCTTGAGCAGGAATCCCTGCCAGTGCTTCAGGCTGCTGAATGATTTCCTGCTGGCGTCCTGTTATAGCTACTGCAGTGACTCTCTTTTTCTCTGCCTTACATTCAGATTCAGCCCCAAACACACAGACATACATGAAGACAGAGACAAGGTCAGTAGAGAAAGATGCAATCTGAAATGTACACGTTTAGTTAAATTGATATCAAATGCAAATGGTTCAACTTACAAGCACTCTTAGGTTCAACTAATTGCATTTATAAATGTAAACTATAATGCATTTTTATTTCATTCAAATGCAAAAATAAGCACAGCTGGCATATCGACACTGAAATACGATTTAAATAATGTTTCAACGTTGATACGACGTTTAATGCTGAATGGTTGAATTTAGTTCACATATTTTTGCAAAGTATATCATTTTCATAATAAATAGCCTACTCTTTTAAAAGTTTGCTGAAGTGTAAGCTACTTCTTTTTCTTAATTCAACACTTTTTACTTTTATCTGGCTTATTTCCAAATAAAACTTGTTCAAATTGTTTGCACAAAACATGCAAATGAGAAGTCATTTTTTGACTTTAAGTATGCATTTTAACTGTAGGCCTACAGTTTTTCTAAATTGTACAATCATTTCCGTTTGTGTTTCTACTGAGGTTCATTTGTGGACTGTAAACTTATGCCAATAGGCAAGATTGCTGATGTCTCTATATTTCACATTACACTTCGTGATAAACACTGATTGTGTGAACATTTTGGAAAATACAAGTTCCTAAAAGCATCAGGAACTTCTGGTCTCGTGTGTGGAAAATGCGGCTGCAGAATTTCTCCAACTCACCCAACAACAGTATTTTCCCAAACAAACAGGCATGAGCGGTATTTACTGGTGTAGGCTAAACCTTTGTTTTCCTTCCTCCAAAAAGTACAAACCCCGCCCATCTAATGACTTCCCTCATAACTTTCAGTTCAGATACTATATGAAGCATGTGAGTGAAGGAGCACACAACCTCAGCTGGCTTGCCGTGGACAGGTGTGTGTGGACAGAATGGGCTTCAGTGCGCTCCTGTGTGCCTGTGTTGTAGCACTGTGCGGCGCCGCTCCGTTTACACAGAGCAACGAGCCTGACTACGACAGACCGATTATCGGTAAACCTCATGCCTTCATATCTTATATATCAAACAGATGGACGGAGTTGTGCACTAAAGTATTACTCTAAATTCTAGTTTTGCTAACAGACTGAATTTATTTTCAGCATATTTATAACAACAAACACACGCTAAAGGTGTGACTTACCTTTGAGCACATATGACTCACGCTAAACTTTGTCTATAGGGATTCTGACACAAGAGGTTGATGATTATATGAAAAAGTTTGGAGAGACATACATCCCTTCATCATATGTGAAGTACATCGAATCCGGGGGAGCTAGAGTTGTGCCGATTAGGTAAGTCTAAAGATCCGACTCATATTCAAAAAACCGATTAATCGACTATTAATCGGACTATCCCTTGTGAAAAAAATGTAGGGGAGCGCGGGGCACAAAGTAACGCAGGGTTAGTTGTAACACACATTGTTTAAATATTTCCACACATGCTAGCATAACCAAATTTACAGCATAGTTACCATATCAACATTATATAGAGAAAAAAAGTGCACCAAAATTCAAACGTTTTTTAAAGATACCGCTGAACATTTATTTTACCGTAGTAGAATTATATTTCTGGCTTAAGTGAATTTTTCATCTCAGTTTTTATTACTCATTTAAAATGAGACAAATCTGCTATTATTTTAATCTCCAATCTGTTATTTATCAGTTTATCGGTTATTTATCGGTTTAGATTATTTTTTAATGCTTTGCTAACTATCAGAAGACAGTAACCGGTTTTAAATTCCAGTTGCGCAGATGGGGCCCGTTGTAACACTGCATTACAATGTGCTATTCTATGACATTAGCGATGTAATTCACACTATTTACTTTTATACATGTGATGTTTTAGGACACTTCGCTGTAAAAAAAAAAAAAAAAAAAAAAAAACTTCGCTGCATGTTATTTACATTAAACGAAGATGTATTATAGTTTACCTTTGTATTAAAGATTAGTTCACTTCTAGAATAAAAAAATTCCTGATAATTTACTCACCCCATGTCATCCAAGATGTTTGTCTTTCTTTCTTCAGTCGCAAAGAAATTAAGGTTTTTGAGGAAAACATTCCAGGATTTTTCTCCATATAGTGGACTTCAATGGAGTTGAAGGTCCAAATTGCAGTTTCAATGCAGCTTCAAAGGGCTCTACATAATCATAGGGGTCTTATCTAGTGAAATGATCATTTCATTTCTAAAACAAATAAAAATCTGTACTTTTAACCACAAATGCTCGTCTATGACTTCATGCGTTAATCTCGTTGGAAAGGTCACATGTGGTTAGTTCTTCATCTGTGTACTTCGGTCTAGGGCGAAAAACTCCATCTCACTTTCTCCTCCAACTTCAAAATTATCCGATATCGTTAGATAAGACCCCTATTCCTCGGCTGGGATATTGTAGAGCCCTTTGAAGCTGCATTAAAACTGAAATTTGGACCTTCAACCTGTTGGCCACCATTGAGGTCCATTATGATAAAAATCCTCCAAAACCTTAATTTCTTTGCGACTGAAGACAGAAAAACATCTTGGATGACATGGAGGTGAGAAAATTATGAAGAAATTTTAATTCAGAAGTGAACTAATCCTTAAAATACATTAGTTGACTTTAAGATTGCTTTTTGACCCACTTAAGAAGATCTTGGGTACCTTAATTTCATAAATACTTCTATTGTCTTAATATAATTACTTGATGTACTGCCGAATGTACAAACAACCCTGCAGTTTTTCCCTCAGAGTCAATCATGTTATTTACAAGTGTGAATATACCAGCTGGTGTGACTGAGTCATTAAAAGAAACCGATTCACAAGAGTCACATCAATAATAACAACCGTACGCTTCAAGAGAATCAGAATTTCTATTTTTTTACAGGCTAAACCAGAGTTTTGCAGAGCATGAAAAAATCTTCAGGTCAATAAATGGGTATGTTCTCCATCTTTCTCACAGTATTCTCAAACTAACAGACTCTATAGATTATGAGGTGTTGTCATTACTTGAACAAGTCCGTCACACACAGATTGTTATGATGACCTTAAATGATCTTTTCATTTTTTAAGCCGTTAGAACATGTTGTTGGGCATTATCTATCAAAGCACTGAACACATGATTGCTGTAACCTAGATTTTTATCAGTTCTACCGGTTTATAAATATTTATCTGTGCAAACCTGATTTTACACCCCACGTACATGTTTGAATGAAGCGTACCGAAAGTAAACAAAAGCTGTGATTCACATTAATACAATAATATTCCATAAAAATTAATACATAATTAATTTAATAAATAATTCCGTCCTTTCTCTCATTCAGTCTTCTTCTCATCGGAGGCTCTGTGAATCTGGAGACATCTGACTTCGCTCACACCGCTGGGATTTACTTTAGACTTGCCCTTAAGGTAGGTGAATTACAGTATATGCTGCATCTGTAAGTGAATGTAAGATGCTCCTTGTTGTTAATGAAATGCCATTTTGTATCATCAACATACTGTTCTAGGATATTGCGATTTAACGGAACAGTTAGACATGATCATATACTGTACCATTACTGTAAATATTTTAGAAACTAAAAAGAAAGGCAGGGCTGTATGTTAACTTTTTTTTGCATAGCACTGGTGCTACAGAGGTTAAAAGGTTTGTAGCACAGGCCACACAATTGTAGCACCACCACCACAAGTAGTGCACTTCATCACTTAAACAGAACATTAATGTTCTAATATTATACAATACAAAAACATGAAACAAAATAATAATCTCAGGCGTTTTTAGTATATTTATAATGCAGTGTTAATCTCTGATATGAAAGCATGTCAGATCACAAAAGGAAGTTATTTCAAACACTCGACTGATGTCATGAAGTGAATTTGGACTAAATACATGTCACTGAATGTTCTCTTTGTTTGAGAACAGGTTTGTAAACAGGCTCACACACTTTGCAATTTATTCATCGCACAGACTGATTTTTTTTTTCGTAGCACAGCCCTGAAAGGAAATAAACCGAAAGACACTGCAAGACATTGCTGACAGTCTTATCAAGAGTTGTTTTTGTGCCGTCTCAGGCGAATGATGAGGGTGAATACTTCCCCATCTGGGGAACATGCCTGGGATTTCAGCTGCTCACGGTGCTGGTGGCTGGAGAAAACCTGTTGAGTAAGACAACTGCAGAGAATGTCACTTATCCACTCAACTTCACCTCAGGTACTTAGTCCAAATATATACTGTAGCCGTAATGTACTGTATGTAGTCAAGATCAAGATCTTGATCCAATTTTGTATTTTTTTGGTGATGATACACTCTTTTTTTAATTGGGATCAGTGGTTCCATGAAGAACTTTTAACATCAATGGAAACGTTCCATTCCACAAAAGGTTCTTTAAAGTGGAAAAAAATGTTCTTCACACTAAAAAATCTACACTGTGTTCATACTTTTTTTCTTTCATTTTCTGAATAATTAGGGTTACTCGGTACTTTTGGGAGCTCAGTGAAACAATGTGGAGTGATTGTTACATTGAAAAAGGATAGTAAGACTAAATATATATATTATAGTTAAAGAGTGATAGTATAACTAATTATATATATAGATTATATTGTGTGTTTGGTGTGGTGTGTGTGTGTGTGTGTGTGTGTGTGGTGTGATACATATCTATCTTATATATATTATTCAAAAAATATAGATATATATAGTATATAATAAACACATACACACATAAACACATTATATATACATACATACTGTATTATTAGGCCTTTTTTAACATGTCTATTTGCACATTTGTATCCATTAACAGAGGCTTCATCCAGTCGTATGTTTACCAACTTCCCATCTGACGTCCGTAAAGCGTTGTCCCAGGAACCACTTACTGCAAATTTCCACCATTATGGGGTGACTAAAGAGGTACATCTATTATAAACACGCTATATGCACTTAAATCATTCTTATCAAAATACCCAAAAAGGTAATAGACCTTCGTCAGGGTAGTACTATGTTTAATTTTTGACAGGAATGAAAGCAAGGCTGTGAGGGATAGACGCACAGTTTGTTCAATGGACTGTACTGTTGTTTAACAACAAAACAGATTTGAACTGGTATGTGATCGAGGACCTATAATAGTGTTTGCCATTGTTAAAGCACCAGTCTTATCCCTCACAGCCTTGTTTTCTTCCGTGTTTAATTCAATATGACACCTAACCCGATTAAGGCCTATGAACTCTTCCTCTTTTTCAGGCATTCGTGGGTAATGAGAAATTAAATGGCTTCTTTTCAGTGCTGTCCACGAACATAGCACAAAATGGCCTTGAGTTTGTTTCTACCGTGGAAGGTAACAAAACCAGGCATTTTTCACATTTAAAACCACCATAAGCACCCATACACAGTGTGGTTGAAATATTATTGGCCTGCAGGCAGGAAGCACCCTTTCTACGGGGTACAGTGGCATCCAGAAGTGAGCCGCTTTCAGTGGGACCCTCGTTACAACTTTCCTCATTCTAGCAATGCTGTGCGAGTGTCATCCTTACTGGCTGAATTCTTTGTAAATGAGGGTAATTACAGTCGCATACTTTACATATTTATGTGTTTGGTCATTCCTGGTTTGTATGAATTTGGATGAACAAATGCATGTGTGTGTTTGCAGGAAGGAGAAGCTCCCACCACTTCAGTGAAGCAGCAGAAGAGAGCAGCGCGCTCATATACAACTACAACCCTGTGTATATGGCAAATATCTCTGCATATGAACAGTCTTATTTCTTCTGAGAGACACAATATAGGAGGACACTGAGAAAGACCAAGAAAGAAAACACCTGTCAAAATAGTTCAGACTGAAAATGTGTTTTTTTCCCCCAGCAAATGTACTGTAATAGACCTCATCACAGACCTCATCTCATATTTAGAATATTTAGACAATTTAAATCATCAGTATTTCATTACATGATTTTAGATTTATTATAACACTCGTTAATTATTAGGATAATTACATATTTCATTCCTTCCAGAGAATAAATGTTATTATATACATGCATGTTTTGAAACTTTAAGAATTACACATTGCTAAAGCTCTAAAGATCAACGGCACATTATGATTAATGTGCCAGAAGAGGGCAGTATTCGGCATGTTATGAACATTTTTTATACACATAGATTTTTTTTTCATTTATGTTGTTTTATAAAACTTTCTATAGAATTTGTTTTGGCATATGTTGATTATATATATATAATATATATATTATATATATATCTATATATTACTGTATAGTAATAAGTATTTACAGTACACACACACACACCACACACATCAACACCCATATAATATATATCTATTAGTAGTAATATAGTATATATGACTGTATGTATTAATTATATGTATATATATCATAGATATATATAATATAGATATATATATATATATATATATATATATATTTAGTAATAATAGTAGACTATGACTGTATATGCTTAATTATATGATTCATTAATATATATTACAATATGAAATTGAATAAAGATTTCACATCTACAAGCCATGTGTTTTTTTCTGAATGATATTCATTCCTTACTTAATTTTAAGTGCACACTAAAACCTTTATTTATCACATGTAAAACAACAGATTTACTTAACTGCACAAATCATGAAATATCAATATCATTTAAATATATTCGAAGGCTAAAATATACAAAAATGTTTTAATAATGATTGAAAAACAAAGAAATGAACTCTGTGCCAACCAGTCAACACTCTATAGACCTTACCTTGCCACTACAACATCACAGAGGCACAGGGGTGGGTTATTGTGTATTGAGGCCCTTAGGGGCCCCTCGGGGTGAGTGTATTGTAGAGAAATGCTGGGTGGACTCTTTTTTTACTTGTGGCAGTTTAGGGGCCCCTCCAATATCTCAGTACCACCATAATGGGAAGACACGAGGGTGGGATATTTTGAATAAAGGGGCCCTTTGTCGGCCCTTGGGGGCCCCTGTCATATCTCAGAACCAGGCATAAAGGTGGGTTCCTTTGACTCATGCCATCCCACACAAACATCCAGCATAATGGTCATGAGTGTTGCGCTGACAAACACCACTCAAATTTTCTTCAGAAAGTGTCATTATTTTGGAATCGTTTTTATATACCAGTTACTTATGCATTGCATTTAATGTGTCATGTGAATATACAAAATGACAGCCAGAGGACCGTCGTGTTTATGTCTTCGTACGTGAGTCACAGCTGACAGTGGAGAAGCGTGCTGAAGAAGACTGGCTCAGTGTTGTGCCCATCACTCCGGCTGGGAGGGACTTTAAATCGCTCGTGTTTAGCTCTCAATGGATGCCAACATCAGCCAGATGTAAAACGGAGGAGGTTTTCTCTTCATCGCACGTGAATATGAGTGTGTCGTGAATGTGAACGACTGGATGAAACGACTGAGATCGCTATGAAGACGAGTGAGCACTGCGTTTAGTCAGGTGAAGCCAGATGTGCTGCATGGCCTGACAGAGCGACAGACAGACAGAGGGCATCGTCTCTCTGTTTATAAACACACACCCCTTCATAGAAAGGAGCCTCACGGTGGATTGATGCACCCTTTCCAGTGGTGCAACGGTAAGATTACCCATATCCTTCCTGTGATATTGTAGGGTTTTATAGGCTGCTATATTAAAACAATAAAAGATAAAGCTTGAGGGTGTTCATAACAAAGAGATGTTGCTATATGTAAGGCTCTGAAATTAAGAAAAGGAGAAATATTTTAAAAATCTATATGCACATGCCAGGTCTTAGAAATGTAATATGTGTATCCATATTGGTTTCATACATTTTGAAAAACAATTATTCCACATTCTCTTCAAAAAAGTTTGATTGAATGGCTAAAAATGTCAAGTGGTGCAACCTTCGAATACTACTTAGGCCTACTTGAAAACACATCAAGTTTTTAATTGTGATTTTCAAAGATTTTTTTTTTTTACTATACATACATTTTTGAGCATGATCAGTAGTACTCATATAATGTATTTTAAGTTTCTTGGGGATACTACTTTCATTGACTTTATATATATATATATGATATTTCATTAAAATACAATTTTTTAAATATTTTTAGCAAACTTCATGACCTTGACGTGCAGTGATTGGTCTAAACGGGATTCTCTCTGTTTTATGGTTTTATTGTCCGGTTATAAAGATGGCCTCCTTCGTGTTAGTAACACCACACTGACTTTGGTGGACAAAAGTAATATTAATAAATTATAATTCATATATGACTTATTTATTGTTATAAATATATGAATGATGCCAATAAACAATAGAATAAAATAATAACATTGCTAATAATTTAAAAGAAAGCATTGCATTTTTCTTTAATTTATTAACCGAAAACATCTTTATCATTGAACAGATGTATTTAAGCATTTTTATAACTGTATCGTTTATGTATTTTTGAATAACTTCAAAGATACAGACAAAAGTGTCATATTATTGACCCATATACACAATATCTATTTTCATATACTAATACAAAGATTCATTATAGTCACTCCCCAACTGTTATATACACATGTACCAGTTAAAGGAGCATAGATTATATGATTGACAGCTTATTGTCACCTCACACTCACTTTAAAAGATTTGGACGCTTAAAGGGACAAAAAGAAACATTTTTAATAGACTATTAAATATTTCCCAATACAGGAAAGCTGTAGCATTCATCTGTTCATGCCTTCTGGGTTTGATACAGATCTGCATATCATTCTTCTATCTAGATTATTGAGAGTCACTGAGGGCTGTTAAAAAATTTCGATTACACCCGAATTCTTTCAGTCCATATTTGTCATGAAAGCGCCTCACAGATGAGAGCCCTCTATAATCTCGTGGGGTTGTTAATATTTCATGTAAATCTCAGTGAAAAGGCTTTGAAAGAACTGAAATGCACATTTTTCACATTCTTTATGTAAAAAAGCAGCCATTTTATTAATACACAGTGAAACGTGGCCAGTACAGTCTTCAACATGTATCCTTTTGTGTTCCACAGAAGAAAGAAAAGAGAGGCAAAATAGACAAGAATTTACATTTCTGACTTGATACAATGATAACAATTAGAAATAATATTAAGTTATTTATGATTTCAGCTTCATGGGAAAATTTGTCTATGTTGCTGCATATTTTTGATATCAGACAGAGAAAAAGAAGCGCTCATCTTTTTCACACTGCACACCGGCATCATACTCGCAAAATAGGTCAGCAGGTTTGCAAAGAGCTCTGCTGGCAAATGTGTGGTTTGTTCAAGGATCTGTTTTGCCAACACAAAAAGCACAGTTTAAATCCCAAGAAGGGGTGACTCAACCCTGCTTCATCAGTGTTGTGCCACTGAGAGACTCCCTCACCCTGCGGGACGGCCTCCGCAGATGGCTTTCTGTTACTGAAGCAAATGTGTCTGTTAAATGGCAAGCAACTCTAGTGACCTACATTTATATGCCTTCTTATGCTCTCTTCCACACACCCCCTCATCTCACCTCCTGTTTGATTTTTTTATTCATGTTGTATCACGAACAGTACAAACTCTTGTGCGTTTTTTGAATGTGCACTTCAAATTAATCAAATTATTTTTTTTTAAATGTACTTGCAGATAATATAATATTAGTGAAATAAATGGCATCTTAAGAGAACTTAATATTTTAAACAAAAGAATTGGAATGAGGAGAAGCCTATTTTAAATCAGTTGTCAATCATATATTCAAAAGGCTTTATTGAGGTTCTTGAGCTAGGCCATTATCAGTTGTTTTGACAGCAGGGAGTGTGAGAATGAAGTGGAGAGACTGAGACTACGGCAGTGCTTTGCTATCGATTTCCTCCTAGGAAGCTCAAACTCTACTTGTGACAGATGCATCTCACTTTCAGCAGAAATTATGTTAAATGACAAGGTTATTGATTTCCACTGGTTCAGGTAACTTGTGAAGAGCTGCCAGAGACAGCTGAATTTAAAGAGCCTGTGTTTATCGGTTGCTTTTTTTTTCAGCCTCGTACAAGAAGAACAAGTGCCATCTAAATGTGTTTCTGCAATCCAAATGTGTTTTTCCATCCAAATGAAGTTCTTGCACACATACATTTGTGTTTGAATTGTAGAAATTGTCCAAAAAAATTATCACTGTTTCCACAAAAATATTAATCAGCATGACTGTTTTCAACTTTTATAATAAGAAGAAATGTTTCTTGACAGCAAATCAGCATATTACAATTATTTATTAATGATTTCTGGAGGATCATGTGACACTGAAGACTGGATAATGATGATGAATATTCAGCTTTGCATCATAGGAATAAAATACATTTTAAAATATATTAAAATGAACCTTTTTTTTAAAATTTGTAACAATATTTTCACATATTACGGTTTTCACTGTATTTTTTGTGATCAAATAAATGCAGCCTTTGTAAGCATAAGAGACTGGGGTCTTTCAAAAACATTACAAAATCTTGGTCCAAAAAAAAAACGTTCCAGCAGAACAAGGTTAAATGTGGAAGGACAAAGGCTAATTCTGCATTTACATACAGCTTTTTAGACAAAACAACTATACAGACAGTAAAAACATGCAATAAATGCTTCATTTTACTCTTTTGTATTACTAACTAAACAGGTAAATCTATCAAATAACATGGTTTGTGCTGTGAATTATATACACGTGCAGTATACTGTAAGTACAGTAGTAGGTCATGGAGAAACACATTGGGCACAAAATGGTTTATGATATTAACAAACATCAGACTAGCTTTTAAAACATTGTGTTTAAAATATTTTCTTTATAATCTGATAAAATGTCCGTGAGCTTCCTCTATTTCTTGATTGTTTTGTACAAGCAGCTAACAAATGCCTGTGAGTAATAATGAAGGTCTACGATATATAAGCCACAGACACCTATTCATTATTAGCAGAGCGGTTTGGGCACTTCTGCTCCTGAACAATGTGAACACAGCAAGTGGGGAAGTTATATCAGACACTCGTCCAATCACAGATCAGGGAGGTGTTACTAAAGAATGCAATGTCCTGCTGTTTGCTTGGACTGCAAAACCAGCCTATGTATGTTGTGTAATGGTGTGGCAATGCTTGGTGGAATTTTCTGCTCAAAATCAGAGATCATTCAAGAGTTACTGAGGTCAAATTAGACTCAATCAGCATTATAATTGCAGCAGCGACCCAAAGGATCGTTGAGAAGTTGGAGAGTTTTGAATCATTCATCAGGTCCAATATCTGTTTTCCTTGCTTTTTGTTTTTAAATCACTTTTTTGTTGTTGAGTAAATATCAAAATTATGATACTTGTGTTCCCATGATGCACTGGGGCATGAATAATTACAGTAATAAGGTTGAATTTTTTAAAACTTTTTTTGAGTTGTAACTTGTATATGTTTTATGGTTGCTTTTGTTATTGTTTTGTGCCATCTGGAGTTCATTTTTTATTCAAAATGACCCATTCATACTCAAACACTATTCACTGATTGTTACAGTCATTGTGTATCATGTGCCAAGTATTGAGGTCTCTGTGTTCATCTGGGTATTAACTATATATTGTGTAGACATATTATCTTAGAAAGTGTAACAAGCTGTCTATTGCCTTGTTTACTCGGATGTTTCTAAGTGAACCATATGCATTAATAGCATGGCTTCTTAGAGTAAAGTTTACAAACAATGATTGAGTAAAATGTACTTGAGTATTGTTTAAGTAGAAATTACTCAACAAACTCTAACTTGCTTTGTTAATTTTACATAACTTTGTAGATTTGACTTAATTCTATACTTACATTTACTTTAAAAATATGTGCAAAAACTTTTATCATCAAAGCACAACATTTATGAAATAAGTGAAACACCTTTGATTTAAATGTCCTAACACTTTGATATCGTACACTACCATTGTACAATATCTTTGTACATCTATCATATACTGATCAATAATACGTAAACCAGTACACTCTAAAAAATGCTGGGTTAAATATAACATAGCGCTGGGTTAAAAAGGGACAACCCAGCTATTGGGTTGTATTGACCCAGCGGTTGGGTTAAACAGCCCAATTGCTGGGTTTGTCCCTTTTTAACCCAGCTCTGGGTTATATTTACCCCAGCATTTTTTAGAGTGTAATTATTTTACAAATAACTGTTTTGTTTGAATATTTTTTAAAATGTAATTTATTTTTGTGATGTAAAGCTGAATTTTCAGCAGCATTTACTCCAGTCATTCAATGTCACATGATCCTTCAGAAATAATTTTAATATGCTGATTTGGTGCTTAAGAATTTTTTTTATTATCATCAATGTTGAAAACAATTGTTCTACTTCATATTTTTGTAGAATCTTATATATTATATTTTTTGTATGTTTGACCCCATTTGTAATGCCTGTTCAAAAACGTATCATGTTAACACAATATCTTTTAAATAATCAAATAGCATTTTTAATTATTCTTGAGTAGCAGTGGTAGCAAAGCTAACAGACTCATTGGCTATAGCTACTAATGGTATACTAAGCTACAAGGCTAATTGGCTATCGCTATGCTAAGAAAACAGGCTTTGTTAGGTATCATGATGATAAGCTAGCAGGCTAATCAACTAGTGCAATGCAAAGCTAGTCGCTAAACCTGTTAGTGTGAGGTAAATGAAAAAAACCCCCAGAACAACAAATATTTAATGTGACCATTTATAGCTTTCATATGTAATATAAGCTATAAAAACATAAATTTTCATATTTATACAGTTAATAAAACATACATAATAAAAGCGATTTTGTAGGATTTACACTCACCGGCCACTTACTCATTAACGCAAATATCTAATCAGCCAATCGCATGGCAGCAACTCAATGCATTTAGGCATATATATATGGTCAAGACAATATGCTGAAGTTCAAACCGAGCATCAGAATAGAGATGAAAGGTGATTTAAGTGACTTCGAACGTGGCATGTTTGTTGGTATCAGATGGGCTGGTCTGAGTATTTCAGAATGCTGATCTGCTGAGATTTTCTCGCACAACCATCTCCAGGATTTACAAAGAATGGACCGAAAAAGAGAAAATATCCAGCGAGCATCAGTTCTGTGGCTGAAAATGTCGATGCCAGAGGTCAGAGGAGAATGGCCAGACTGGTTCGAGCTGATAGAAAGGCAACAGTAACTCAAATAACCACTCGTTACAACCGAGGTTTGCAGAAGAGCATCTCTAAATGCACAACACATCGAACCTTGTAGCAGATGGGCTACAGCAGCAGAAGACACACTGGGTGACACTCCTGTCAACTAAAAACAAGAAACCGAGGCTACAATTTACACAAGCTCACCAAAATATAACAGAAGATTGGAAAAAGGTTGCCTGCGACATTCGGATGGTATCAGCATGAAAGCATGGACCCGTTCCTGCCTTGCATCAGTGGTTCAGGCTGCTGCTGGTGGTGTAATGATATGGGATAATTTCTTGGCACACTTTTGGCCCCTTAGTACCAATTTGAGCATCGTTTAAACGCAACAGCCTACCTGAGTATTGTTGCTGACCCTGTCCATCCCTTTATGGCCACAGCGTGCCCATCTGGCTACTTCTAGCAGGATAATGCCACCATATCACAAAGCTCAAATCATCTCAACTGCTTTCTTGAACATGACAGTGAGTTCACAATACTCAAATGGCCTCCACAGTCACCAGAACTCAATCCAATAGAGCAGCTTTGGGACGTGGTGGAACAGGAGATTCGCATCATGGCTGTGCAGCCCACAAATCTGCAGCCACTGCATGATGCTGTCATGTCAATATGGACCAAAAAATCTGAGGAATGTTTCCAGGTTTGCCAGTCTGGAACAAAACTCTGAATCCCATTTTTCATGGTCTTTTTCTAGCCTCCAGGCCTGAGACGTACGTTGGCTAACGCCTGATTCATTCAAAGTCGTCATCGGATTGGTTGATTTATACAGGATTTCAGGGAGACGTGTGTTTCATTCTTTAACGTTTCACCTGCAAACAAAAGATGCCGTGATGCCAAACCCCCTCGTGGAAGAAGAAAGCTGTCGTGTTTACTACTGTGACAATGAGCACTTATCAGGATCAACTAAACGCTGGATTTACAAAGTATGTGAAATATGCTAAATTCATGGCATAGACTCTTAAGGGTTTTGCACAACGGTCTGACATTGCGGGGACATTTCCACGCCCCTAAATATGACGCAGCACAAATCGAAATGTGTTTGTTTGCTTTACCTATCAGTTATATGGACTCCTGGGCAGTCCTTGGCCATTCAAAGCGGCCAAGATTCCCAGACCTTCTGCCATAATTTGAAATAGCCTTCCCGCCAGAACGCTTTAACCCGCGGACTAAAAACCAACCCACGGCAACAGTGTAAAAGTAGACTAATTCCGCGGGAAACGTGCAAACGTGGCAACCCAGTCCAGCACCTTGTTGAATCTATGCCACAAAGAATTAAAGGGATAGTTCACCCAAAAATGAAAATTACCCTATGATTACTCACCATCACGCTGTTATGGAATACCAGACTCAGAGACAAGATGGAACGTTAAACCAACAGGTGTGTTTATTAACAGTTTTGTAGCAATGGATAATGGCAGGTGAGTTCAAGTAAATAGACAGTCTTGGGTGAATTAATAAAGATACTATTGAGTGTTTTCTTTGTTTTACCAGAGGTGGAGAGCACACACAGGATTGATGAGCTGATGTAGATTGCCAGAGGTGGGGGACAGGTGAGTATAGCAGGTTTGGAGTGAAGAAATTGAGGGAGACGGTGGATAACACGAGGGAGACAAAGGAGATCTTTGAAGGAGGTAAGTAGGAGATCGCGGGTAAGTAGAGCATATGTTTTGTGTCCTTAATCCACAAGGGAGACCACCAGTTATGGTGGCTATGGCAGAAGGTACGGATGTAATCCAGTCTATCTCCTGGATCTTTGTTTCAATCTTCGGTTTCGTTTGGTTCTGGGTACATATGTGCTGTTAGGGGGGCACACCGGTGGAGCAGGATCAGAGACACTAGCGGCTGCACTGGCTGGTTCCTGGATGATAGGAGATGGTAAAGTTGAAGCGTGTGAAGAAGAAGGCCCACCTGGCCTGCCTGTGATTTAGCCATTTAGCATCACATAGATATTTGAGATTTCGATGATCAGTGAGCACTACAAATGGGTGACGGGAATGGTTACGGGCCCCCTCCATCCAGTTTCTTCTTCATTCCTCTAGGGCTAGTTTGATAGCCAGAAGCTCCCTGTTGCCGATGTCATAATTCCTCTCTGCCGGGTTGAGTTTGTGTGAGAAGAAGGCACATGGATGGAGTCTAGGAGTCCCTTGCTGCTGTGACAAAATGGCACCGACTTCTAAGGTAGAAGCATTCACTTCCATGATGAAGGGCTTCTCAGGATTGGGGTGGATCAGGAGAGGTGCTGAGGTGAAGGCTTGTTGGAGCGTCTTCATTGCCTCAGTAGCTTCTGGGGTCCAGGACAGACTTGGGCCTACGTGGGCCAGGACTTGACAGCATCCACCTTCCTCTCGTCCATTTTGATACCTTTGGAACTGATGTCATATCCGAGGAACTGGATGGAGGACAGATGGAAGGTACATTTCTCAGCTTTGAGATACAGTCGGTGTTTGCAGAGCTTCTTGAGGACCTCTGTAACATGCTGGCGATATCCGGCCTCGTTCTGGGAGTACACTAAGATGTCATCAATATACACCAGGACGAACCGATGGAGGTACTCCCAGAACACTTCATTCATGTATCCCCTGGAATACGGAGGGGGCGTTGACTAGTCCATAGGGCATGACCAAGTACTCATAGTGGCCAGTAGGGGTCACAAAGGCGGTCTTCCACTCATCCCCCTCACGTATCCGGATGAGGTTGTAAGCACTCCTGAGGTCCAACTTGGTGAAGATCCAAGCTCTGTAAAGTTGTTCCAGGGCTGCAGGGATGAGAGGAAGAGGGTAACGGAATTTATCTGTTATCTTGTTGAGTGCCTGGTACAAGGCAGCAAGCCTCCGTCCTTGTTAGCATAAAAGATAAACCTGGAAGCAGCAGGGGAAGTGGATGGATGGATGTAGCCTTGTTGCAATGCCTCCTCGATATACTCCTCCATGGAACAACTTCTGTTTGGGGATGGAGAGAGGATATACCTTGCCTCTAGGCACTGGTTCACCGGGCAGGATTTCGATAGCACAGTCCCATGGTCTATGGGGTGGTAGTTGAGAGGCTCGTTTCGGGCTGAAAACATCACTCAAGTGGGCATAACATGATGGAATATCCACGGATCGCTTCTCGACAGGGCTTTCGATGGAGGTGGAGTTCAGAGGCAGAACTGGAGTCAGGGAGACTGGTCGAGGCAGTTGAGGGAAACACCTGGAGAAACAATCCTTGCCCCACTTCAGGACTTCGCCGGTGGACCACGAGATGGTAGGGTCGTGTGAAATGAGCCAGGTGTGCCCTAGAACAATCCCAGCAGTAGAGTTTTCCAGAACCAACAGGCAGATGTCCTCGGTATGTAGCTGACCGACCTGAAGCTGGAGTGGACCAATGCAGCATCGAACTTTTCCCAAACTGAGGGGACCACCAGTGATGGATTGAATCTTTTATTGAATGTGGTTTACTTTTTTCTCGAGCTGGAGTTGGTTGCATAGGTCTTCAGAGATGAAGTTGCCGGCCGACCCAGAGTCAAGAAGGGCACGAACTGTAAGAGTGGTGGAGAGTAGTGAGCTGAACAATAGTGATGAGTGGATGTACATTACCAGGATAATAGGCAACAATACTCGCCATGGGTCTAGGAGGGCATATATGACATGTTTGAAAAATATGTCCACTCTGGTCACAATATAAACATAACCCCTGGGTCAGCCAACATTGATGCTCGGCCAAGGACAGGTGTGCATGGTTGATCTGCCTGGGTTGGGGTTAGGTTCTGGAGAACTGGGATCCTCTGGCTGGCGGAAAAGGAAAGCCGATTTTTGGTACCAATTATCCTCCACACAGCCCTTTACTCAGTTGGCGACTCTGATGGGCAGTTGAATAAAGCACTCAAGCCCAATGGTGTCATCGTAAGCCGAGAGATGCAGCCGTAGATAGGGCTCCAATCCTTGGCAGTAGGGGGTTAACAGAGAGCGTTCATTCCATCTGCTAGAAGCTACTATGGTTCTGAATTGGAGATCATAATCTTGAATAGAGCTCTTGCCTTGACAAAGATGGTATAATTGCTCACTAAATCTCCGACCGGTCTTCCAAAAACCTCTGAGAAACGAGCAATGAAGGCATTGAGTGAATGGGTTGCTGGTCCGTCTTGCGGAGATTCAGCCCACTGGAGCACTCAACCTGAGAGTAGAGACAGAATGAAGGAGATTTGAGCTCTTTCAGTCGGGAAATGATGTGGCTGCATCTCTAGGGTGAGCGAACACTGTAGGAGGAACCCGTTACATTCATCCGCCAAGCCAGAGTAGGCTGCTGGATTGACCATGGGAATGGCTGAGTATATGTGTGCCGAAGAAACCGCTGGTGCGGAAACAGGTGCTGGTGGTGCAGTGGGAGTACGAACAGGTGTGCTGAGGACCTTGTGGAGGGAATCCACCAGCTCCTGGAGGGGATCCACACCTGCCAGGTTTATGCTGTATTGGTCTGGTCTTCTGTTATGGAATGCCAGACTCAGAGACAAGATAAAATGTTAACCCAACAGGTGTGTTTATTAACAGTTTTGTAGCAATAGATAATGGCAGGTAAGTTCAAGTACATAGACAGTCTTGAGTGAATTAATGAAGATACTGATGAGTGTTTTCCTAGTTTTACCAGAGGTGGAGAGCACACACAGAATTGATGAGTTGATGGTGATTGCCAGGAGCTGGGGACAGGTGAGTATAGCAGGTTTGGAGTGAGGAGATTGAGGGAGATGGTGGAGAACACGAGTGAGACGAATGAGATATTGGAAGGAGGTAAGTAGGAGATCGCGGGTAAGTAGAGCATACATTTTGAGTCCTTAATCCACAAGGGAGACCAGACAATGAGGCAGTGAGGAGTGTGTGCTTTTATAGTGCTGGCTGGGCAATGAGATGATCCGTGATAGCATAAGATCCGGTGAGAAGTGACGAACGTGTAAATGCAGAGGAGAGAGCAAAACAAAACACATGAATTGGAAGTTTAAAACAAGGATTTGTAAAGAAAAATGCCGGAAGATTTCGATGTAAACAAAACTACTCGTGACACTAGCATATTCTCACCAGAGCTTACGCTATGCCTACGTCCTACATCTTCCGCTGGACCCCACTCTCTCGTGAACACGCGTACAACAGTTAGTGGAAACACTAGAGATTACGGTTTATAAAGTTTTAAATATGGATATTATTCTTACACAAACACATTGATTCACTTCAGAGTGCCTTTATTAATCCCCCGGAGCCATGTGGAGCACTTTTTATGATGGATGGATGCACTTTATTGGACTTCAAAATCTCGACACCCATTCACTGCCATTATAAAGCTGGGAAGAACCAAGATATTTGTAATATAACTCTGATTGTATTCATCTGAAAGCAAAAAGTCATATACACCTAGCATGGCTTGAGGGCGAGTAAATCATGGGGTAATTTTCATTTTTGGGTCAACTATCCCTTTAAGGCATTTTTGAAACCAAAAAGGATTTGTTGTGTTTGTGTTAAGAAATAGTCTTGGAAGTGAACTCTCTTTAAGCACACTTAAGGGGAATTTTATTTCAGTTATATTAATTGAAAGTACAGTTTTTAAGATATATATATTTTTAAGATATACATTCAGTATAGTTAAACACTTCTTTTTCGCAAGGGATGGTCCAAAGGGCCACTGGATTCTGCAGGGTGAATCTTTCACAATGCTGGAACCAAATTCTAATGATGTAATGACTGTTAGCAGTCAGTTCACACACCTGCGTTTCCTCTTACAGAGAATCTAGACTAGCCCTTAATGTTTCCTGTTTTTGGCCAGTGAATGGTGGACTCAAGTCTGAAACACTGTTAGATTAGTAATCGAACCTGTAGTCAGATGAGAGGAGAGCTATATTTGTGCTCTAATACAGACATGTAACTGATTAGTTCTGTTTGAATGATGTGTTTTTTCATGTTGTATGTGTTACTGATGAGATTTCACTGCTTGTATAGGGTGCTTCTGCGGTTTGGGACTGATCTACTCCAATAAGACCTGCACTATGTCATCTGTCACCTTCCAGGACCTTCCTCTCAATATCTATATGGTGAACATCTGTCTCCCAGCGGCACTCTTCGACTTCTGTTCCTGCACCTCAGTCGACTCGTTCGCGAAAGGGTCGATCTCACGCACACACATGAACACACACACACAGGTATTGACTTGAACACATCTTACTGATTAGCTGTAGGACAATATTGTGAGGGGCCGGCCGTGAAAGTCAATAGGAAATGGCATTGTTGATGATACATATGCAGTCGTCAACAGGACGCTTCATGTCAGCAACACATTAGATGAGCTGTTATTAATGGAACGATTGTAATTATGACCGGTCAACGCGCAAACCACCCGCACGTGCCCACCGCTGGTAGGCGCCTTTCTTTTCCTTACGCACCCTTTTTTCTTTTGGCTCTTGCTGCTCCAAGCTCTCTCCAACTTTCTTTCTTTCTTTCTTTCTTTCTTTCTTTTCTACCTATTTTTCTTTTCTACATATTTCTCTTTTATTTTATTTTCTATCTATTTCTCTTCTTTTCTTTCTTTCTTTTCTTTTCTGCCTATTTCTCTCTTCTTTTTTTCTTTTCTTTCCTTATCTATGCTACCTTTTTGCTTTTCTATCCTGTCCAATTATATTGATTTATTTTCTTTCCTTAACTATCCGACCTTCTTTTCTTTTCTTTTCTTTTCTACCTATTTCTCTTTTCTTTTTTCTATTTAATTAAATCTATTGATTTCTTTTCTTTCCTTTAATTATCTGACCTTTTTTCTTTTCGTTTATTTTCTTTTCTACCTATTTTTCTTTTCTTTTCTACATATTTCTCTTTTCTTTCTTTTCTTTTCCTTCTTTTCTACCTATTTCTCTTATTTTTTTTTTTCTTTCTTTTTTCTTCTTTCTTTCTTCTCCTATTTTTCTCTCTTCTTTTTTTCTTTTCTTTCCTTATCTATGCTACCTTTTTTCTTTTTTATCCTGTCCAATTCTATTGAATATCTTTTCTTTCATAAACTATCCGACCTTTTCCGAGATTTTCTTTTCTTTTCTACCTATTCCTCTTTTCTTTCCTCATCTATCCAATGTTTTTTTCTTTTCTTATTTCTTTTCTTTTCTTTTCTACTTATTTCTCTTATAGAGACCACCGCTACATCAGTCCATTACAGACATTAAAGTCAGTCCTATTAGCCAAATATCTTAAAACATAATTCCATTTCAATTAAAAATTACAAATAGTGTTCCAGTGTTTCATACATTGCAAATCTGCAAACCTGTATTTTAAAACTATAAACGCAATCAGCACAATCAACATTTTACACCATGCGCTCATGAATAGCATTTTTTTAAACATCAAAACTGTATTCAAAACTGTTCACACACCAGTGAAAAACCTCTGAATGTAAAAATAATTTGTTTGGCTTTGTATCCAAACAATGCAGAAAGTGTTTCAAATAAAGTCAGAATTAGAAAAAGGTGGAGGAGGAAGTGGAACATATATAATGAAAGCCAGTTGTCCCTATTCATGTTTATTTACAGTGCAAGGAGCAAAAAGACTAATTGCACTGTATGCTAGTGGGATAATTTTGATATTGCCAATTTTGTAAGTGACTCAACTTATAATAACAATGCTGAAAACTTAGAACTTAGTGAATTATATGAACTCTTTTGCATTTCTCATCATTGTTCAGTAACTGTATGCTTTATGTTTTCTTTTGTCATCAATAGTAAATTGAGACATCAAGCCCAAAGTGAACGCTTTGGATACAGAGAGGTAAGATGCTTTAAAGAGGTCATCTCTTACATTTTTATCATTTCGTTTTTTCCAAATATAATGTTATAATCAAGGCAATTTTTTACTAACTGTGTCAACTGCAGGTGATTTTAAAAGGAGACCCGAAAAAGCTGAATCTTCATGGGGTAAGAAACTGCCCTGTCTAGATCCCAAATACTCCTAAAAAACAGGAAATATCAGGGATTCCCAGGCCTGGAGCAGTCATAGAAAAAAAATTAAATAAATAAATACACATTAAAATATTATTACAGTTTAAAATAACTGTTTTCTATTTTTTAATACATATTTTAAAATGTCATTTATTCCTGTGATGCAAAAACAGAAAATAGAAAAATTGTAATAATATTTCACAATATTACAGCTGAATTTTTGATCAAATAAACATAACTTTGGTGAGTGGAAATTACTTAAAAATTTTTTTTTTAAATCCTAATTATTCCAAACTTTTGTCCAGTAGTGATATATACACTGTAAAAAATGAAATAACATCACAATGTTATAAATAACAGATATATTTCTTACTGTAACTACATAAAAACACTGCAGAAGCCTCTACAGACCAGCTGTAGTGTAATATAAAAGCCCACAAGCAAGTAAATCTCATCCTGATGTCCTTCTGACTGAATCCCATGATCAAATGAGTTTTTTAGTGTGCTGTTATATCTCTGAAAAGCCTTCAAGAGTTATTTTTTCCACTTTTCCTCATTGTTATTTGTGTCTCCACATCCCGTGACGTCCCTCCACAGCAGACCTGTGCCGTGTGCTTGGAGGACTTTAAGGTGAAAGATGAGCTGGGAGTGTTGCCATGCCAACATGCCTTTCACAGGAGGTGAGTAATAAGCTGGAGTCTAACAGCTGGTGTTCGTAAAGCGACAGCAGCAGCATCCTGCTATTGTTAGCAGCTCTGTGTTAGATACTTCATGTTTACATACACTGGAACATTCTTTGTTTCCCTATTTAGATATTTCCAGATTATGTGCAGCAAAAACCAGAAAAGCTATTTGTAATGAAATGTTTGTGATTTATGCCAAATTTGATTTCCTAAATATGTAGCCATTAATAGAGAAAGATGTTTTTGCCCCCATAATGTGAGGTTAGACATGCTAAGGATGCTGGCGGCATTACCTCGGGAAGTAGGGGGGCTGAGGGTGCTGCAGCACCCGCTGGCGTGTAGCCCAATAAAAAATGGGGGGGCTGGGGGTGCGGTGTTAAAAATAAATAAATGGAAATTTTGTTACAAAAAAATAAATAAAACTAATTTTATTAATTTGTATATTCAAAGAAAAAAAATAGCCTAAGCCTACAATGACAGTAAGCAACAGTAAAACATGAATTAAGTTGAATCAAATTGATTGTGAAAGTCGTTTCAACTTAAACTGATTTAGGAAGTCGTGTGTTGCCATGACTTTTTGATAATATTATTATTACCTGTAACATGTCTGTGCCGGACCCAAATCAAGAATCAACGACCATTTCTACAGCCACTGCAAAGATACAGCAGAGAAAGAGCGAGAGCGTCTATTAACCTCAGCAGCAACCGAATGCTTAGTTTGTGGCGCATATCTTATTAAGAATAATACAAATAGGTATACAATAAAACAGTACAATGCCAAATTCACTTATATTTCCAATTCTGAACTTTTGTAGGAATAAGGAAAATATTGTTGTTACCCGCATTGTTCTTTGGATTCCACTTCTTTAAGTGTAAAAGATTGTAGTTTGTGGTTCATATAGGCCCTATGCATAAAACACATCAGCCTAAAGTAGTACAATGGCAAAATCGCATCGGCCTATATGAATCACCTCAGGGAATAAAACATTCATTTTATTAACAAAAGATAAGATGGAGTACAGCTACTTGCGTTGAAACCATAAATAGGTCTTTACCTCTTAAAACAATGCTAGTTGTGGTTCAGTTTATTTATTATATATATATATATTTTAATGAAAAACCAGCAACAAAAAGAACAAACTGCTTATATTAAACGAAGAAATTAAACTTGTATTAACAAAAGGTGCGCTTTTGGATCATAGTGTCTCGCATCACTCTCGTCATGTGACCAATGTTATTTAGAATTACATGAAAATGTATTATAATTGTAATTTATTTTAAATGTAATTAGCTGAACTTAAGCGTGAACCATTTAAATGCGATCTTATACCTGTATGTAATTTCATAATTACTTTGAGTGTTTGAGCATATGGTATCCTGTACTCCGGAATGTTGAAAGCATTTTTATGTGAAGCAAAATATACTTAAGTGAATAGTTCACGAAAAATGAAATTTGTTAAAAAAGTACTCACCATCAAGCCATAAAGCGTAGATGAGTTTGTTCTCATCAGATTTGAGAAATGTAGATATCCAAACACTATTCACCATGGATATTCGCAGAAATGGGTGCCGTCAGAATGAGAGTCCAAACAGCTGATAAAAACATCACAATAATCCACAAGTAATCCATCAGTTAATGTCTTGGGAAGTGAAAAGCTGTGTGTTGTAAAGAAAACAAATCCATGCATGCAGGCGTGTTTACCTTCAAGCTGTTTCCGTCTATTATCTTATCAATAAGCCCAAATACTGCTTTCTCAGTGAAAAAGCGCCTCATCTTAATCAGGAGAAGAAAATTTTGCAAACGTAAGCAAGTTTACAAGCGAAAACAGTCTAAAACAGTTCCAAAACTATATTTTTTGTGGATTTTGATGTGAGAGGACAATGGGGATGTACTTTTTTCACTTATTTATTATTGATCATGCTCGTATCTTGGCCATTTAAAGTTATAAAGTCTTGTTAGATTTGTTTCTTACAAACACGTTTCATTTCACAAGACGTTAACTGATGGACTGGAGTGGTGAGGATTACTTGTAGATTATTGTGATGTATTTATCAGATGTTTGAACTCTCATTCTGACGGGGCAACCATTTCACTGCGAGACATCACTTGTGAGAAAGGAGTCAAATGCATACCACTCTCCGAATCTTAATGCCATTTCTGTGAAACTATTAGTAAATTATACATTTGTATTTACACTCTTGTAATATAAATCTGAATTTTAAGTACATTTAAAATATATTAACTTTAAAATAATACTGAATAACGCACTACAGTTCAATTAGAGTACATGTGCTTTAGTATGTTACATCAAAATAAGTGTACTTTTTTAGAGCACGGCAAAAATGTCAAACTTTTAATTTGACATTATTACAAAGTACTTTAACTTTTTAAAAGAGTACTTAAGTGTGTTAAGAAACAGCCCTGTGATATAATCAGCTTCAGCTTCCCCTTTTAACATGAAGTACATCAACACAGGAATGAAAAAAGGGCAGATTTCAAGTCAAATGCAAAATACATGTTGGTCTGTGTGTTTGCAGGTGTGTGGTGAAGTGGCTGGAGGTGCGCTGCGTCTGCCCCATGTGTAATAAACCCCTGGCGGGATCCTCGGAGCAGCACCAGAGCATAGGCACACTGCTGGATGAGCTGGTGTAGCGCTCAGAAGCTTCTGGAAAGGGACAAGACTGACATCTGGCTTCAAGACTTTCTAAGGAGTCTTTTTTTACAGACATGAACAGACTTGACTGTGACTCTCACAACTTCTAGGCTAAGGCTTTGTGTCTTTTGAGTCAAGAAGCCTTTAATTTAACATTGAATGCTAACAGGGCTGTTCAGGCATAATGTTGTGTTGAATGCTAACCCAGAAGGCTAATTCACCACTGGTTCCCTCAGGAATTTATAAGGGGTTTTTAATTGATGAGTAAAATAAGGTCTGTGGGAAACACTCATTTAAGATTTATGAACAATTTAAATTTGGAAACCCTCGAGTGCTTTATAAACTCAAGTTGCTACATACAGTATGATCTACAACTACCACAAGGATGTGTGTTTACACATCTGACGAAACGAGCAACCATTGTAGTCTTTATGTAGAGACTTTTTAAAGCACACAAAAGTTTTGAATTCTCATTTGAGGTATGAATGTGTGTAATTTGTGGTGTGTGCCAAACTGTGCCAAAATTAAATGTAAACAGGCCACTAAAAACCAACTGAAACTCCTGTGAGGAACACTCTTGTCTTCTGGGTATTATGACTACAAACTGATTATCTGTATTGTAAATGCTCTACATCAGACCAGCACTGAACACTGCGACTGCGAGTGACAACAGCACAGTGCACTGGGCCCAAAGAACTTGATTACAGTGTGTGTGTGTGTGTGTGTGTGTGTGTGTGTGAGTGAGTGAGTGTGTGTGTGACTGTGTGAGTGTGTGAGTGTGTTTTACAGCCATCAGTAGTAGTGACGGATGTCTCGTTCATTCTAGATTATGTGTGCACAAATCATGTCACTGTCTTAAGAGAGTTTAAGCAAACACTACCACAGTTCCCGGCCACAGAAATTAGCTGCCAGTGAAAACACAAGTGGCTTTCTTTTTGTATTTCAAGTTGTTGTGTTTGTTCACTGTAATCTGGTTGCCATTGTTACTACCTGCAGTGATTTAGTCAATGTTTTCACACCGAAAAAAAGAAAAATGAACATTTTGAAAGCATTTTTCTGTGCAGAATGTTTCATTTTCTATTATGTACGTGTGCAGCTGTCTTTTATACGACCTTTTAGCTAAGCAAAATATTTTTAAACAATTCATCAATTTCAGTTTAATATATGTGGTAGAACATGACCTTTTTTCATTATATTTAAGTGTAAAAGTGGTCAGCGGAAAAGACGTGCAATGTGTCATTTCATACATTTATTTATCATTTTACCTTTCCCTGAGCTGACTTAAAGAAATATTTCACCCAAATGTAAACATCTGCTGACAATTAACTCATCCTCAGGCCGTCCAAGATGTAGATGAGTTTGTTTCAGATTTCAGTCACTTGCTCACCAATGGGTCCTCACTCGTATAACCTCTAATAATTACTGCAAACATTTATACAGGAGTAAGAAGCATATTTCAAAGAAAAGACAGGGTGAGGTACTACTAGCAAAACTTACAAGACCCAAGTGGAAGAATTATAGTGCAGATTTCATTCAGTTAAATGAAAATCATTATATGCAGTGTAAAGTTTTATTTCGATCAGTCATTGCGATGCAGCAGACTTCATAAGTGAGTAATTGTAGTCCAGATGCTTCTGAATAATATTACTTGACTATGAAGGAATTAGAAATATAGTTAAACATATGCACAGATCAAGCACCGTTTACAAGCGAAAACGAGTTCTGAACAAATACGTGGGAGGATTTTGATGTGAGAGACAACAGGGAATTGACTTTTTCACTTGAGGAAGTGATAATGGATTATGAACCCGTGTTTTGGCCAGAAGCGATGCTTTAAAGTGAAAACACTTAAATGATTAATTGTTTCTTGAAAAAACACAGCTTTTCACGTCACAAGATGTTAACTGATGGACTGGAGTGGTGTGGATTACTTGTGAATTACTGTGATGTTTTTATCAGCTGTTTGGACTCTCACTCTGACGGCACCCATTCACTGCAGAGCATCCGTTGGTGAGAAAGTGATGAAATGCTACATTTCTCCAAATCTGCTCCCAAGAAGAAACAAACTCATCTACATCCTGAAGGCCTGGGAATGAGTACATTTTCAGAAAATTTTCATTTTTGGGTGAACCATTAAAGGGGTCATATGATGTGATTTAAATTTTTCCTTTCTCTTTGGAGTGTTACAAGCTCTTGGTGCATAAAGAAGATCTGTAAAGTTGCAAAGACTAAAGTTTCAAATCCAAAGAGATAGTCTTTATAAAAGCTTAAGAAGTCAACCACGCCCTCCTAAAACGACTCGTTCTAACACGCCCCCAAATATCTACATCACTATGTGGGAAGATATGCATAACGCCACCCAAATGTTCACGCAAAAAGAAAGAAGGCGTAACTTTTATTATCGCAGTAGTATTGTGACGCTGCAGCAATGTAGTGAAGGGGGGGGGGGGGCGCTGTGTGCTTCGTTGTGAAGCACGACTTTGTTTGGTCTTCAAAAGAGGACGATATCCGCTTCGTCATGACTGGAGCTGATCCATGCTGGTCGCTGAAATACATCAACTTCGCGCTGTGGATCACTGGATCGGCTTTCACCGTGGACGAAGCCGGAGTCCAGCCCGGGGTCGTCCACATGTGGTATGACCGCAGGCATCACAGTATGGTAGGGACGTTTCCATCACACGCTTGAGGTATTCAATCACAATGCACTGGATAGCTGGCCAATCACAGCACACCTCGCTTGTCAGACCGATGAGCTTTGTAAAAATCTAAGCGTTTCAGAAAGGCGGGGCATAGAGGAGAAATAATAATGTACAGTTTTACAATAATTTAAAGTTTAAACAACTTTAAACCGCATAAACACATTTCATTACACAAATACACAAAATAATGTTCTTTTAGAACAGCATCATATGACCCCTTTAATTTAAGACCAAGATCAGGGATATTCAACTTTGCATTTTGACCTAAGAACTAAGGACATGTTTAAAATTATGTTTAAATTAAAAGAGTTGATACAAACAAACAAGAAGGCCGAATTTACGCAGGCAGTGCCTATGGTCGTCGTCTAGGGGGGCCAGAACAATGAAGAGTATATCAATTTTGTTATACTTGGGCTACTAAACAGTAAACATAACCAAAAACACAGCAGACATAGCAAATAAATATAAAACAAACAATCGGGTAAAAAATGACTAATATTTCCGTGTTTTCCACTACGTAAATCAGGCTTTCTTTCTCCCGTTCTCTCAGTCGCACACAGACAGGCACACACGCGGAGAGACACGAACAGAAACTTGTTGTCAGCGATGCCCCGCGAATTTATCAATAAAATAGTTTCGCAGCTGAAAAGCTACATGACATTTCTCAGTAGCGGGGTTCTTGAAGCAGTTCAACTTAAACAAAAATGTGTTTTGCCTATGTCACGAAAAGAGGTAAACCCGGCCTGCATACACGTGAATTCCATTATTTTAAAATAAACATTCATTGTTCTCAAGTTTTACATGCCCCTGTCTAAATGTGACAGACAGATGTAATTTCAAGGAGCAGGATTAAACCAAGTAAAAAAAAAAAAATCCAAAATAAAAGTTTTTGTTTGCATGATATATGTGAGTGTTTTTTAAGTATGTATAAATACACACACATACAGTATATATTTTGAAAATATTTACATGTGCTTACATGTCTATATTTATATTCATATAATTTATATTATAAATACATATATTTAATATAAACAACATATTTCTCTTAAAAATATACGTGCATGTGTGTGTATTTATATATACTAATACATCTAACAGTACACATCAATTAATGTAACAAAAACTTTTATTTTCGTCGAGTAATCGCCGAGTTAATAATTTGACAGCATTATATATATATATAATATAACATTTTGCATAGTGCGATTAGGGGCAGGTTGCTAGGGTGAGATACCGGGGTTGGCTCGAAGACATCCATGTACGGTATGTGTCAGAATACACGGGATACACTTATTAATGTCGGGCCTATGTGTGTGTGTATGTGGTGGGTGTGTGGGTGTGTGTGGTGGTTTGTGTCAAATATTAACATTGGCTAGGGGCTTTTTTTAAAGCCAAGTATGGCCTATCAACAGCAGGGTTCATATACAGCATCTGATTTTAGTGTATTTTTAAATTTTAGCACTTGTGAAGCATTTACACTGCCACTTACAAAAATTCATAAATTAATGTTGAGATTAATGTTTTAAATATAAAAACTGGAACATAGATATATGAGAAGATAGAAAAAAATTAAATGGTATTTTTAAATATGAAACTAAAATTACCAGTAGGTGGCGGCAAACCACTGTCCTAACAAGTGAGTCACTGAGTCATTTATTCAATCGATCGTTCCGAACACGCGGATGTTTATATAAATGGATTCGGGAATCATTGACTCACTTGCTTGGTTTAAAGCAAAATGATTCAGTGTGTTGCGCAGGCCGCACCAACTGGCGTTGTTTGGAGACAGTTTTCTTTCGCTAAATTACAGCCACAAACAAAAGATTATTACTATAAATAAAAAAAGGGAACAATATGTTCTACAGTTGGAATCACTAATCTTTTTTTCTTATATTTTGGTATGTGTGTCCATGCAAGACTGCATCATATAATTCTGATTAAATATCTATATGTGTTTCTTCACAGTGACAGTGCTCTGGCAAAGTATTTTATTATAGATAAGTTATTACTGATCCCTGAAGCAGCTGCTACAGCTTCTGATCGCTGGTTGGCCAGTTTACATGTCAATCAGGAGTCCGAGCCTCAGTGGGCGGTTCTTGTACTTCATGCACTTTGATGTGTAGGCTACAGTGTACAGGATGATTCTCGCTCGCACAAACACATCAGTTAACACAGGTGCACAATGGGACAGGGTTAATAGATGTAACGATACAACTGTGATGGATGCTTCTTTTTTTTGCACACTGTAATTTAGTTTTTATCTGCTATATGGCACACCATGTTACATTTTGAGTATGATTTGCAGCTTGTGTTTTGGATAGTTCACTGCCCTGAGAGCACATAGGCTACCCTGAACACATCACATATATTTAATGTCTGCATTTACATCTGCAAGATGTATTTTTAGAGTGTTTGCACATTTGCAACATGTCTCTAAGATAGGGTGACCAGTGTTTCTGGTGCATTTTCACCAGCAGAGGTCGCGCGCCGCCACTTTAGTCAAGATTTGTTTTTAATGTGTTTTTGTAAAGCCGTAATTTTGTTTTAATACTGTTTTGATATGTTTGCTACTTGCAAAGGTTGCTATTTATATTTTTCATAGTGTGCTTTTTGGTGAATTGTTTTTAAAAAACTAGGGTAAGTTTGATCCTCATACATCACTGTAATTATTCATTATGATATTAATATATGGAACCCACAAAAACTAAAAAAAACATACAAAAATATGTTGTCCCCGTTTTTTAATTGCTAGAT
>JADLZN010006466.1:50000-165345 GCA_018155175.1 Sinocyclocheilus anophthalmus
GTATATGTATATGTATATGTATATGTGTGTGTGTGTGTGTATGTATATGTATATGTGTGTGTATGTATATGTATATGTATATGTGTGTGTGTGTGTGTGTGTATGTATGTGTGTGTGTGTGTGTGTGTGTTTGTTTGAGAGTGTGTGTGTGTGTGTGTATGTATATGTGTGTGTGTGTGTGTGTGTTCACGATTATACAGCACTGTATGCTTGCTTACGTTGAAGAGTCATGCAGGTTTGAACATGCGTTTACAGTAAGCCTAACTAAAAGCCAACCCAAAACTACGTGCATAATTTGGTGCTTTAAATAGATTGTTATTGAATATAGCAAAAATGATGTTGATGAGCTATACTGAGCTGTTTGTGACTCTGAATGAGTATGTTATTACCTTGACTAGTAGAGTTTAACCCCACATGTAAACTCATGTCATCTGTTCAGTCCCATGTGGCTCAAAAATGTTCAGCTGCTTCTTTGCAGTGACAGTTAATGACTTTTTTACCAGAAGCTACCATAAAATCATCGCTTTCGGATGAACTGCTTGCTGTGTAAGATTGAAGAGTGATTCACTTTCGCTCTGAGACTCTGAAGGCAACTTCTGTCGAAATGCATTTCTCTGGCTCTTGACATGAGACAAAACAGCTGTCTTTAGTTTTTAAAACGAGAGTATATTAATTTTGACCCTGATTAGAGATTATGGCAGCAGTATTTTGTAATGCAATACCATTTCATTCAATTTCTCTTTATTTAAAAAATATGAAATGTGTATCTTAAATAATATTAACAGGTACAACTTTTGTCATTTATTAGTAAATATGAAAAACTAACATTAACAAAAATGAATACATATTTTAATAGTATTATTTGTAGTTACCTGATTTTAACAAATGAATCCTTATTGTAAAGTGTTACCAAACATTTCTACTATATTCTCGCAAAATGAAGAGGTTAAACTAAAATATTCCTCTTTTATGAAGTTTTCACCGCTGCATCACTACTTTTTGTTAATGCCGTCAGATATTTATGAAAACTAAGTTACACGATTTATTAAAAATCCTCATTTTAAATCGCTCTGATTAGGAAAAACACCTCTTGTATTTTAAACGTGATATGCAGAATCATTTTTGATGGTGTAATATGTCAACAACATTGTGACATTTTCTGACTGTGATCAAAATCAATAAATGGATCTGAAAACCATTCTGAAACCATTCTGTAGTTTAGTGGTTCTCAACCAGGGGCCCGGGGACCGCTGGGGGCCTCGGCAAATTTCCAAGTTGGCCACAAAATGACGTCTATTATAATTAATTAATAATATTAGAATTTAATTAAACTCACTTAAAATGCTAAAGCAAGATCTTTTCCCCCCCCATCAATAAGTATTGTATTTAATGTATGTGCTTTATTTGACTATATAACACACTTCCAGTTTCATACAAAAAGTTTGAAAACAAGCAAGAAAAAGGAGAGGCCTGGCTGATGAGAATTACTGCTATAGTCTCACTTCATTCATTCATTGTAGTGAATGCTAAATTCGTCAACAACACAAGGACAAAGGAATACAGGATGTTCAAAGTCCCCCGCCCTGTAGAGTTTAATGATATGCCATGTGTCTTATTGACTCCCTGATAAGTAGCTTTTAATACAACTGTAAATATTTGCTCAGTGAGATATGAATTATTTTAGACTAAGGCTGGTAATATTCAGCACTATGTAATGTGTCAATGTTTCTTTTGCAGGTGATGCCATATTAAGAAACCTTGAGATAAAAGAGAATGCATTGGTATGTTGCTTTATGTTTCGTGTTAGACATGTACTGTCTTTTGGTTGTACAGGAAATCCATTAACGAAGCATTCATTCATTATTCTAATGCTCTGTGAAGGTGTGCTTCCTTGACTTGCTCTCGAATGTGAGTCTTATTTCTGAAACAGAGTCAACTGGACATTCCTTTCAAAGTCAGAGCGGGACACATAGGTAAGTGTTGAACTGCTTGCTATATGCTATCTCATGGCTGTTGACTTAAATTTTGACTATTTTCGTGTTGCTTTGTAAAACCAGTCTGCACTGTCATGGCGTTAATTAGAATTAGAGCTCATCAGGAATTTTCTGTCTTGTCAGGGGTTGGAGCTGAAGTCTTTGGAAGAACCTGTACACTCAAGTTATGTGAGGCCACGCTGGATGAAGTTTTCTTGCCTCATCGTGCCTACAAGCTAGTAAGGAGATGATCCGTTGGATGGATATAATAAAACAATACCAGTTAAGCATTTGCGAATCATTTGTTTATGTTTTGAAACGAGTATCTATGCTACAAAAATCCAGTAAACACAGTCTTTGTGAAATATTAGTAACAATTTAAAAAAAGTTTTTGTGGTTTTTAACATCTGTGACCCTGGACAACAAAACCAGTCAGAAGGGTCAATTTTTCGAAATTGAGATATATACATCATCTGAAAGCTGAATAAATAAGCTTCCATTGACGTATGATTTGTAAGGATCGGACAATATTTGGCCGAGATAAAACTATTTTAAAATCTGGAATCTGAGAGTGCAAAAAAAAACAAAATATTGAGAAAATCGCCTTTAAAGTTGTCCAATGAAGTTCTTAGCAATGCATATTAATAATCAAAAATTAAGTTAATATATTTACAGTAGGAAATGTACAAAATATCTTCATGGAACATGATCTTTACTTTATATCCTAATGATTTTTGGCATAAAAGAAGAACAATCAATCATTTTGACCCATACAATGTATTTTTGGCTATTGCTACAAATATACCCCAGTGACTTAACACTGCTTTTGTGCTCCAGGGTCACATATTATAAAATATAATTTATTCCTGTGATGCAAAGCTGAATTTCCATCATCATTACTCCAGTCTTCAGTGTCACATGATCCTTTAGAAATCATTCTAATATGCTGATTTGCTGCTCAGTTTATTATTAGTACTCAAAAATTAATAATGATTCTTCTTATTAGGAATAAATGGCATTTTAAGATATATTAAAATATTTGATCATATTTCACAATATTACTGTTTTTACTGCACTTTTGAACAAAGGAATGCAGCTCCAGTAAGCACACACACTCTTTCGAGTCCATTATAGTATTGACGGTCTCATTTTTCAACATCTGCCTTACTGCAAAGCCTGCATTACATTGTGTTTGAATCACGCAGACTTTATCATATTTTATTCTTATGGTTGGTTCTTCTTGTGTTTAGGAGTATATGGATTACAGTTCAGTTGAATTTAGTTCAGTTCAATTCAAGTTAATATTGTTCCAAAGCAACAAAACATAATGCCTTGCAGATTTCCGGTGAGAGTCACAGTGGCAAGGACAATCATATGTCCTCATGTTATGACATATTATTAGCATCTGTATTGTATAACCAGTATCGGGTATAATGAGCATTGATGTTCATTGCATGAAGTATGACACATATTTTAATGCCAGGTCTCACAGAACATCACTGCATGCATGTGGTTTTGCCAGTTTTGACTTCTTGCATCTCTGTTAACGCAGGTATAAAGTATGACGCAGAGAAGGAGGAGAGACAGCTACAGGAAGCTCGGCAGAGGGAGCTGCAGCGGATCGAGGAGACCAAACAGAAAGCAGCAGAAAAAGGTGCAGTAAATCATTTGAGCTCACTTTGGTTTTTACATAGAGACGGGAAATGTAGTTTGTGAATTTGCATTCGTGTTCTTGTATTCAGAGAATCCAAAGGCAGAGAAGCAGGACACGTTTGTGGAGAAACTGGTTACACAGGTGATCAAAAACCTGCAGGTGAAGATCTCCAACATACACGTGCGCTATGAGGATGATGTGAGTACTTTGACATTTACATTCTCTGCAGTTCTTGAGCTTAGAGCTATTATATACTAAAACCTGTAATATATGTTAATTTTCTTCCATGTTACACATGTATTCAGGTCACCAATCCCGATGCTCCGCTCTCCTTCGGAGTGTCCCTGCAGAACCTCAGCCTCCAGGTATGCCAGTAATATCATGCAAAATAGAATTAATAAATTATGCCTTTGTTGGTTGAATCTCATAAGAATGTCTTGGGCATTTTTCACAGCAAAATCAAGTGAAAATGTATATTTTGCATTAAAAAAAATCATCTTTTTTAAATATGTATTGATTTATATATGATATGTTTTTTTTATAAATAATATACAATTTATATTAAACAATAAAACAAGAATCAAGAAAATATATGTATGTAATATATTATAATTTAAAAATGTGTTATAAATTAAATATTTTTATAAGTGTATTTTTCTTTATGAAAATATAGTTTTTAAAATAAGTTTGTCTTTGACATGTAACAATATGATCTTTTATATATTCTAATCATCCAAAATGTATTTTAATTAATTATTTTTTTCTATGAATACAAAATATTGGTTTTTTTTTTTTTTTCCTTTTGAGTTGGGGAGCGTGATACAGGCACCTAGACGTGTTTTTGTATGATTCGCCCTGATAGACTCTATAATTAACAATAAGCCATGAGAGGCTGTACAGTGATTTTTCATACAGTGATTGATCACGCGTAAATGGTCACTGATAATAGGCACTGGCGAAGCATGCAACTCTTTTTGTTTTTTTTGTTTTTTTTTTACCCAGGGATTGCATCTTTTTGTCATAACAATTGTATTTAATTTTCCAGACAGCTGATCAGAATTGGACGCCATGTCTTCTGGATGAGAAAGCCAAGCTGTTTTTCAAGGTCAAAACATGTCTTTTTCACTTTCACCATTATGAGTAGCAAAACGAACCACTATTATTCACTAGTTAATACCGCTTGTTGCGTCATTTAGCTTGTACGTCTGGACAATCTGTTTGCGTACTGGAATGTGAATTCAGAGCTCTACTCCAACCACAACCCTGATGAGGCTCTGGTAGGGTCTTCAGATTTTATTAAACTTTTAGTCCAAGGAAAAGAAATTGCACATTTTCATTGTTTGTAAATTTTTTATAGCGACACCTGAAGCACAGTGTAGCCATCCAGAGCACTATCCCTCAAGATTATCATTTCAGTGAGTTCCAGCTTTATTTCATTCACAATGTGTATGTCTCTATGAAATGCAAACCAACTTTGTTTTTGTGTGCTTTTGCTTTAGTCTTTCGTCCAATATCTGCAAACGCCAAGCTGCGCATGAATCCTCGCTCCGATGTGGACTTCTCCTCACCAAAAGTGGATCTAGTGGTCAACCTCCCTGAGGTGGCTGTTGAACTTAGCCGTCCACAGGTGTGGAAGACATCCATTTAATTTTGTGCAATTCAGTGAATAATTCATTGACATATTTTGAATGTAATTATGGCTTGAATGTAACTTTTTGTTGTTTTCTAGTACGTGAGCATTCTGGAGCTGTTGGGATCGGTGGATATGATGACCCGGAACCTTCCTTACAGGAAATATCGTCCAGATGTGGCAGTTCACACTAATGCGCATCAGTGGTCAGTGCATTTCGAGATTGTGGTCTTGACTATTATTTAATTCCATGAGGCTCTGTACTTAATTTTTTTGTGGTTCTCATAGGTGGCGATATGTGATCACAGGCATTTTGGAGGTCAATGTAAAGCCCCGCCTTTACATGTGGTCTTGGCAACGCATCCGTCACCATCGGCAACATGTGAAAAAGTACCGAGAGATCTATAAGAACAAAATCACCAGTAAGAAGCCTGCAGAGAGTCTGCTGAAGGAGCTTGAGGTGGGTGAGCACTGAGCATGCTCAGTAAAGGCACAGTTCACACAATAAGGAAATTCTGCTGTGATGTACTCACTCTCATGTCGTTCCAAACCCATATGATATTATTTTTTCTGTTGGGGAGACATATGGCTGTTTTTGGTTTTGTTTTGGAGTTTAACAGCCGTGGTCACTATGAACTCTCTTTGTGAACTGGCAAAGATGGCTGTGTTTTGTTTTGGAGTTTGTTTATTTTTATTGTTTTGGAGTTTGAGTCTTTGTGAACTGGCAAACATGACTTTTTTTGTTTAGTTTAGTTTTGTAGTTTTGTTTGTTTTGGAGTTTGAGTCTTTGTGAACTGGCAAACATGGCTTTTTTTGTTTAGTTTAGTTTTGTTTGTTTTGGAGTTTGAGTCATCCAATCGCCGTAGCCTACCTCCCACAAAAATTAGACTTAACTCTGGGTCGAACTCGGGTGCAAGCGTGTTCAGACGGCTGGCTGCGGGCACCTGGTTCCCTGATTTTAATGCCTTGAACTCCTCTGGGAAGGAATCCTCCTGACATTTACTCAAGATGAGCGCTTCTGCACGCTTGTAATCTAAGGATGCTGTACTCGTATCTTAGGCGGCCGCCCCATGGAGGGACCGGTAGGTTGCGTCGACCAAGGCACTCCAAGAAGCATACTGAGATGCATCAAGCATGTCTGGATTTTGATGGTCTGCAACTAATCCACAGAAGACGGCTTTCCTGGTCTCTGAGGTATCCTCTCGGGCCTCTACAAGGGGCTTGGCTGGCCATCGGTCTGGTGGTTCGCAGAGGAATCCTGGGCCTCGACTCCACATGTCAGAGTTCACCAGCTCCATGAGCGTCCTCCCTCTGGTAATGTCATCCGCCGGGTTATTCGAGGAATCAATGTACCGCCAAGAGTGAAGCTCAGTCAACTCTTGTATTTCCGCCACCCTCGTCCCGACGAACACCTTGTACCTATAGGACTCAGATTGGATCCAGGTGAGCACTGTAGTCGAGTCTGTCCATAATGTCACTGTCTCTATGGCAATGGTCAGCTCCTGTCTGAGGAACTGTGCAAGCTGAGCGATAGTCAGTGCTGCACACAGCTCAAGACTTGCCATTCGTAGACGTCCGGCGTATCCCTTCGGCGCATGTTCCTCCAAATGAACCTCAGAAGGGGTCTGTCCTCGGGTAGGAGTCTCACTTGGTGGAACATGCCACGTATATCCCCACTGATGGCGACTGCATACTGCCGGAACCGGAGAAGGACTCCTAGTAGTGAGGCACCAAGGGTAGGACCTGGAAGCAACTGCTGGTTAAGAGAGACACCTTGGTATACAGAGGAACAATTGAAGACCAACCTATATTTGCCGTTATGCTGCACGAGGTGGTGTGGTATGAACCATGACTCCTCGTCTACCTGCTGGCCTTCTGGTGGTACCCTGACGACATACCCTGAGACAAGGAGCTTCTGTATTTCAGCTTCATACACCTTAGCTCTCTCAGGGTCTCTAATCAGGCGCTTCTCAGTGTTCCTGAGGCTGGACAGAACGGATTCCGTAGTCCCCTTCAGCGGTGGAGCGTCTGGAGAACGAAGGAGGGGAGTAGCGTAGCGCCAGACTCCGTCAACTTCTACTCGTCGCGTCCTGGTCTCCAACATGTCTGCAGCCATCTGATCCTGTTTAGACCGAGTTATCACTTTCTCGCTGCGAGACGTAAGGACATCAAGCTGCCAGAGTCACTCGACATGTTGATAGACAGGGTCTCGCAGTGGTGTAAGAGAAGTGAGCGAACACTGCGGGGAAGATACCTGATGTGGGAGCAATCCATCAGATCCCTGTAGGACCCAACCGAGCTGCGTGCATACAGTGACTGGTCCGCCCGCTGGTCCCAATCTGATGGGCTCCTTTGGGGTAATCAGAGACAGATAATCGGACCCGATTAAAATTAGGGGTTAGACCCTATCGAAAGATGGAATGGGGATCTCTCCGAGATGGTGATAACATTGCTGGAGCCTCTTAACGGGGTAGGTTTGCTCGGTTAGCGTGAGGAGAGGCGCAGTGAAGACCCCCTTAAGGCTGTGCTTCTCCTCTGGCCTTGACTGCGAGGAAAGCAGTAGGTCAATTGACTGCCCCTTGTCGGATGGTGCGAAGGGCCTTAATCTCTTCCCTTCCCTCAATGCCTAGCTGCTGAACTGCTGCAGGAAGGATGATACTCCGCTGAGCCCCATTGTCTAGAATAGCGTAGGTCGAAACAGACATCTTGCCTCTCCACAGAAGCACTGGAACTACTTTCAGGTACACACAACCCGTCAAACTAGGAGAAGTAAGATATGCTCGCTCGTGAGATGTTGTCAGCAGCACACTGTTAGGACCATCCTGGGCAATGGAATGCAGGACTCTGAGATGTATATTACCACAGTCCCTGCAGGGCTTCCTCAACGTACATTCCTCCCATTTATGACTTGTGCGCCCACATTTCCAGCATCTTTTTCCATCCTTTATCCACTTTAGAATCTGATCAGGTGAGCACTCAGTAATTTTGCTACACTGCGACAGGTAATGCTCCTGACTCTTACAGAACAGACACAAACGCTTCAGTCTCATGGCGGATGACTGAGCATGAGCAGCAGCGGTACGGACAGACTGCCCTGTGCTATCTTCCATGGGCTGATCACTGCCATGATAGACTGCAGTGGATCGAGGCTTAGGAACAGATTGCCGATCCCTACATGTGACCTGTACCCTCTCGGTCTGGTAGCGCTGCACCATCTTGAACGATAAACGTTGCGCTTCCGCCTTCACCTTCAACCAGTCAGCAAGGTCATGCAGCTTATATGGGTTGAGGCCGTCAGTGTGCAATCGGCCTCGCAACAATCCTCGACCTAAAACTGTAGGTGCTCTAATATAAGCTGTCTGTGTTCGGTAGTGGTGGGCAATTTACGGTAGATGGCTGCGAACATGCGGCCAACGTAGCAAGAAGCAGCGAGCATCGAACACTTGTGGACGCTCATACGTGACTCACGCATACCAACTGCAAGTACAAGGAACTTGCGTGTTGCAAAACTTGAAAAGGCGAATTTGCCGTCAGCCATACTGCTGAGATCAGGTGACTCTACAGATAGAAGGCTGCCGATCTGCTATTTGTGCCATGTGATGAGGCTGGCTCATACTGTCATGTGCGCAACGACTCATTTGTTGCCAATATAGGGTGCTAGGGACGCTGATGAGCGTGGCAGCTTGGAGGGCGATCAAAGAAAACCCGTAGCTTCCTACGGCACAAGAGAGCCAACTGAGTCAATATCACGTACCCTGTACTATACCGTGGCTCGAGTAAGCTCGCTGTTGCTGGAGGATTGAGAATAGATGTCTTATCAACAAGGCCAGGGTTATATACGTCAGCTCTGTGAACTCTCGGACATCCCTGCATGTCATTGCATGACGCTTAGGACAGAGCCTTGGCAGAGGAACTGGTTGTAGCAGAGGGTGGTTCCCGGGGCCCTAGGCTGGGAAACCGGACGGGCGATAGGGTGTGGTGTGTGCTGGTGAACCACGGAGGGGTTACCAGGGCTGCAGGCGTCTTAAAGGCCGAGGCTGAGCAGGAGAGGCGGTGCTACAGCCACAGGTGGTCACGGTAGCGGCGAGGGCGCTGATCCGGTGTCGACACAGCAAAACCAAATGCCGGCTATACAGGGTCGAGTTCCAAGAGCAAGCGGTCCTGATTGTATAGACATTTCTGTGGCAAGTGCTAGGGTACCTGGGAGGGGGTGGGAGCATGCAGATTCGCTAGGTAGACGGAACAGAAACGCGCTGCTGGTGTCTCATGGCGAATTTCAGGGGCCAGAACACAAAAAGCGGGAGCGCTCGACGGGAGGCAAATACGATGTGGTGAGACCGTCTGAAGCGTAGACGAATGAACTGGTCTAAATATGTGACGATTGCGAGACAGATGATTGCCTTCACGTGTTCTAACTGATCCAGCAAGCGTGCCGCGGTAGAAAATCAGATTGGGCTTGCAGTACATTACCGGCCTGGAAGGACGTGGGAGGATGCCGACAGCAGCCACGGCATGCGAATGATTAACACGTAAACATCCAACATGATTGATATCAAGACAGGCACCGTTCTCCAGTACTGTACCGGGTCGGATGGTAGACTACCGTTCACGGAGTAGGGGAGAGGGTGGGGTACCACCAGGCGAAGAATGGAGTCGGCTGTCAAGGCTGAGGTGGTTCAACCAACGGACTACGGCTGACTGAAGAATCCACCCTTGGTAGGTGGGTACGAACTGGGTATTGACTGGGCACCGATGGTACTGGGTCCTGGTAGAGAGCGGACTGGCCAGGCACATCATAGCGTTGTAGGAGTGTGGAAAGAACTGGCGTTGCTGCGAACGGCTGATATCCCGAATCACAACGAACAGCCTGGCGTGTGAATCAGGGGGAATGAAGCTGTGGCTCATGTTTGGCTCCATACTCAACCAACAGGGGAAAGTCTAACAATCCGGGCGGCGAGAGGACCAAAGGGAGTTGACACGGGGACCAATAGATCGGTATGGGGTTGTGGCATACTAATCCACCAGACTGGGGCTCGGGTACAGAAGTGCACAGGAGAAGGGCAACTTGTTCAACTCTGTAAGGTTCTGACAAGTATTGAAGAAGGATGTCACAGGGGATGGCACAATAATATGCCGGTACAATTTTTGGAGATGGATAGTGTTAACACTATTATGGCCGAAAAGTGTTAATGTGGCTTTCTGAATAAAACAGCAGTAAAAAAAGGCATCAGTGTGCATGCGGCTAAATGTAAATGACAGACAGTAAACAACAACTGGTCACCGCCGTATCGAATCAACTAGGACCAGAAAGGCTTAACAGTAGCGAGCATAAGCATTTGAATCACTGTAATCTTTATAATATGTTTATGATATCTAAAACATTATAAACGAATATAAGGTTCGATTAACAAGAGAACATTAAAACACAACACAAAATAAACATCGTCGAGTTATAATAGGAATAAATTAAATAAACAGTACTTCAATCAGCACATTAACCCTGAGCGAGAAGAAATGGCACGAATCAGCGGCTAGTGAAAGAGTAATCGGAATTAATAGCGGAGAAATCACGGGTCCAACTAGCTGGAACCATTTTACGACATGTCCATTTCCCATATAAACAATATCATATGTTGGGAATCGAACAGTTGTTTGGTGTAGTTTAGTTTGCATGTTTTGGAGTTTGACGGTCTGTTGTTCGATATGGCAAAAATGGCTTTTTTGTTTAGTGTTTGTTAGTTAGTTTTTTGTTTGGGTTTTAGTATTTGAACTGGTCAAAACAGGCTTTTTTGGCGTTGAGTCTTTTTGAATGGCAACATTGGCTGTTGTGTTTAGTTTTGTCTGTTTTGAGTTGTTTGGATTTTGAGTTTTGTGAATGGCAAACATGTCTTTTGTTTAGTTTTTGCTTTGTTGAGGTTTTTGGAGTTTGAGTCTTGTGAAATGGCAACATGGATTTTTTTGTTGGTGTTTTGTTAGTATTGAGTCTTTGTGAGGAAAACTGCGCTTTTTTGTTAGTTTTTTTTGGTGCTTTGTTTTGGAGTTGAGTCTTTGCGAACTGGCAAATCGCTGTTTTGTTTTGTTTGGAGTTTGCGCTTGTGACATGGCAACAGGCTTTTGTTTTGGAGTTTGAGTCTTTGAACTGGCAAACATGGCTTTTTTTGTTTAGTTTTGTTTAGTTTAGTTTGGTATTGGAATTTTGATGTATTGGACAAATGGCAAACCTGGCTTTTTTTTGAGTTGGAGCTTTGTGAACTGGCAAACATGCTTTTTTGTTTAGTTTTTGTCGTGGTGTTTGTTTTGGAGTTGAAAGTCTTTGTGAACTGGGCAAAAATGCTTTTTGTTTAGTTTGTCTTTTGTTTGTTTGGGCGTTTGAGTCTTGAGTGAACTGGAAACCTGGCTGTTTTTTGTTTAGTTGTGTTTTAGTGTGGTCGTTGTGAAATGGCAAACTTGGCCTGTTTGTATGGTTGTATGTTTTGGTATTGTTTTGTTTGTTTTGGAGTTTGGGTCTTGTGAAACAAATGGCAAAACATGGCTTTTTTTGTTTGGTGTATGGAGTTTGAATCTTGTTGGAATGGCAAAAATGGAGTTTTGTTTCTGTTAGTGGCTTGTTTTGTTTTGGAGTTTGAGTCTTTGTGAACTGGCAAACATGGCTTTTTTTGGAGTTTGAGTCTTTGTGAACTGGCGAACTTGGCTTTTTTTGTTTAGTTTTTGTTTTGGAGTTTGATTTTGAGTCTTTGTGAACTGGCATACAATGCTTTTTTTGTTTAGTTTTTGTCTTGTTTTGTTTGTTTTTGGAGTTTGAGTCTTTGTGAACTGGCAAACATGGCTTTTTTGTTTAGTTTTTGTCTTTTGTTTGTTTTTGGAGTTTGAGTCTTTGTGAACTGGCAAACATGGCTTTTTTTGTTTAGTTTTGTTTTGTTTGAGTCTTGTGAACTGGCAACTTGCTTTTTGCTTGAGTTGTGTTTGTTTTGTTGTTTTTGGGAGTGTGAGTCTATGTGAATGGCATACATGGCTTTTTTTGTTTGTTTATTTTGGCGTTTGCGTAAGTCTTTTGAACACATGGGCAACATGGAGTTTTTGTTTAGTTTTGTTTAAGTGTGAGTTTTGTTTTGGAGTTTGAGTCTTTGTGAACTGGCAAACATGGCTGGTTGTGGTTTTGGAGTTTGAGTCTGGTGAATGGCGAACTGGCTTTTTGTTGAGTTTTTGTTCGTTTAGTGTTGTTTTTTGGAATTGAGTCTTTGAACTGGCACCTGGTTTTTGTAGAGGAGTTGAGTCTTAGTGAACTGGCAAAATGGCTTTTTGTTTAGAGTTTGGTTCTTTTTGGTTTGTTTTTGGAGTTTGAGTCTTGTGGAATGGAAACTGGATTTTTGTTTAGTTTGTCTGTTGTTGTTTGGAGTTGAGTCTTTGGGAACTGGCAAACATGGCTTGTTTTGTTTGTTTTTGGAGTTTGAGTCTTTGTGAACTGGCGAACTTGGCTTTTTTTGTTTAGTTTTTGTTTTGGAGTTTGATTTTGAGTCTTTGTGAACTGGCATACAATGCTTTTTTGTTTAGTATTTTGTTTGTTGTTTTGTTTGGAGTTGATTCTTTGTGACTGGAAAAACCATGGCTTTTTGTTTGTTTTTGGAGTTTGAGTCTTTGTGAACTGGCAAACATGGCTTTTTTTGTTTAGTTTTGTTTAGTTTAGTTTTTGTTTTGGAGTTTGAGTCTTTGTGAACTGGCAAACATGGCTTGTTTTGTTTTGGAGTTTGAGTCTTTGTGAACTGGCAAACATGACTTTTTTTGTTTAGTTTAGTTTTGTTTTTGTTTTGTTGAGTTGGAGTCTTTGAAACTGGCAAAAATGCTTTTTTGGAGTTTGAGTCTTTGTGAACTGGCAAACATGGCTTTTTTGTTTAGTTTTTGTCTTGTTTTGTTTGTTTTTGGAGTTTGAGTCTTTGTGAACTGGCAAACATGGCTTTTTTTGTTTAGTTTTTGTTTTGGAGTTTGATTTTGAGTCTTTGTGAACTGGCATACATGGCTTTTTTTGTTTAGTTTTTGTCTTGTTTTGTTTGTTTTTGGAGTTTGAGTCTTTGTGAACTGGCAAACATGACTTTTTTTGTTTAGTTTTTGTTTAGAGTTTGCAAGTTGAGTCTTTGTGGAACTGGATACTGGTTTTTTGGGTTTAGTTTGTCTTGTTTTGTTTGTTGGATGTTTGAGTCTTTGTGAATGTGGCAAAACAAATCAACCCCCCCAATGGGCTTTTTTTTTAGTGTTGGTTTTAGTTTGAGGTCTTTTTGTGAATGGCAACTGGCTTTTTTGTTAGTTTTGTTTGTTTGTTGGTTTTGGAGGTGAGTCTTGGAATGGCAACATGGCTTTTTGTTTGTTTTGGAGTTTGAGTCTTTGTGAACTGGCAAACATGGCTTTTTTTGTTTAGTTTTTGTTTTGTAGTTTGAGTCTTTGTGAACTGGCAAACATGGCTTTTTTTGTTTAGTTTAGTTTTGCGTCTTGTGAAGGCTGGCGAAATTGGCTTTTTTGTTGTAGTTGTGGTTAGTTAGTTGGTTTTGGGAGTTTGAGTCTGTGGAACTGGAAAACATTAGCTTTTTTGGAGTTTGCGTCTTGGAACCTGGACAACCTGGTTTGTTTAGTTTGTCTGTTTGTTTGTTTGGAGTTGAGTCTTTGTGCATGGCAAACATGGCTTTTTGTTAGTTGTGGAGACCTTGTTGGTTTTGAGTCGCTGCGGACGTTGTTGAAACGGAACAAACATGGCTTTTTGTTTTGTTTTGGAGTTGAGTCTTGGTGAACTGGCAAACCTGGCTTGTTTTGTTTGTTTTGGAGTTTGAGTTTTTGTGAACTGGCAAACATGGCTTTTTTGTTTAGTTTTTGTCTTTTGTTTGTTTTTGGAGTTTGAGTCTTTGTGAACTGGCAAACATGACTTTTTTTGTTTAGTTTAGTTTTGTTGGAGTTCCTTTGTGAAATGGCAAAACTTGGCTTTTTTGTTTAGTTTTTGTCTTTTGTTTGTTTTTGGAGTTTGAGTCTTTGTGAACTGGCAAACCTGGCTTTTTTTGTTTAGTTTTTGTTTTGGAGTTTGATTTTGAGTCTTTGTGAACTGGCAAACATGGCTTGTTTTGTTTTGGAGTTTGAGTCTTTGTGAACTGGCAAACATGGCTTTTTTTGTTTAGTTTAGTTTTTGTTTTGTAGTTTGAGTCTTTGTGAACTGGCAAACATGGCTTTTTTTGTTTAGCTTTGTTTAGTTTAGTTTTTGTTTTGGAGTTGGAGTCTTTGAACTGGCAAACATGGCTTTTTTTGGAGTTTGAGTCTTTGTGAACTGGCGAACTTGGCTTTTTTTGTTTAGTTTTTGTTTGGTTTTGAGACTTTGTGAACTGGCAAACTTGGCTTTTTTGTTTAGTTTTTGTCGTGTTTTGTTTGTTTTGGAGTTTGAGTTTTTGTGAACTGGCAAACATGGCTTTTATTGTTTAGTTTTGTTTGTTTTGGAGTTTGAGTCTTTGTGAAATGGCAAATATGGCTTTGTTTTGTTTTGGAGTTTGTACAATGAATTGAGAAAATATCTTTGTTTTTGTGTGGCTGTGGTTTTTTTTTTTTTGTTTTTTGAGTTTGAAATCTCTGTGAATTGGCAAATTTGGCTGTTTTTTGTTTTGTTTTGTTTGTCTGTTTTGTTTTGGAGTTTGTCAGCTGTGGTCACTGTGAACTGTGTCTTTGTGAACTGGCAAGAGTTGCATAAAGACTATTCAAATAATTTTCCTTTTGTATTAAAAAAATAACAGCATGTGGGTTTGGGATGACATGAGAGTGTGCAATACATAAAAAAATACACCTTCAGGGTGAGCATAACACTGCTGGTCTAAAAGAGACTGAGCCTCTGCTGAATGATGCATGATGTTTTACTTTACATAATGAAAAGATGCAACATGCTTGGTTAACCTTCATGATTTAGTCTGCATTACTCAAAAAAAAAAAACATTTAAAAAAAAAGTCACATTTCATAAATCTGGTATCAATTACAAATAAGGAGGTGTGTTTTGATCACAACAGATCCATTTCTAACACCTTTTTTTAACCCATTTAATGAATGTTATAATTTGAGAAGAACCAAACAAGACTGTTGTCGTTTCCGTGACAGTTTTGTTTTGTGCATAACCTTTTTATTTTTGTTCACTCTTTAGGAGACTGAAAGAACCCTGGATATATTCAACATCACTATGGCGAGACAGCAGGCTGAGATGGAGGTGATGTACCATCACATTCATACTCTCTCACACAGTCACATTTGGCTTGTGCATCATTTTATAAATCATTTGAACCCTCAATACAATGTGGCCTATGGCTCATATCACAAGAAATGTGTTCCTGTAGCTCAGCTGGTGGAGTATGAAGCTAGCAACATAAAGGTCTTGGTTTGAATCTCTGGTTTCTGACTGAATAACACCATTTTATGTCGCTGGTGCTGTAGGCCTCAAAGGCGGGGCTCAGGATATACCGTCCTGGGGTGAAAGTGGAGGAAGAACAGTCACAGGGCTGGTTCGGCTGGATGTGGAGCTGGTCTGGAGAAAGTGGCACACAAACCAAAGATGTCAAAACGGGAGGTTTGTCTGCGCTCTGTATCTCTTTATTCCTTCAGAGAGTCTGAGCTCTAGAATTCTGCAGAAAGATATATGTGGATATTTTCCGATAGTATTTTCAGCTCATTGTAATATTTAAATATTCCACAGAATTCCACATCATCTGTTTCTGATAGATTTGCTGAGCTTCTGTTCATATCTTTCAGGTTTTGATGAGCTAATGACTCCAGCGGAGAAAGCCAAACTATACGCTGCCATTGGATACAGCGATACAGCCGTCAATCCTAACCTGCCAAAAAATGTTAGTGACAAACAATCATCACATATGTAAATCCAGTTTTTAGAAGTTAATAGTTTCTTTTATAGATTTTTATAAGTGTTTATGCAAGATATATTCCCCAACTTGACTTGCATCAAAGTGTATACATGTATATATCTACACTACTGTTCAGAAGTTTGGAATATTTACAGTTTTTAAAATGGTTTTTGAAAGGACGTTTTGTGTAATACTTATGAAATTTATCTAGTAACAATAAAACTGGACAATTTTATATTAATATTGGAAACAATTTACATTAAGGTTCCATTTGTTAACATTAGTTAACATGAACTAACAATGAAAAATACTTGTAAATCATTTATTAGTCTCAGTTTTAACATTTTATTCAAATTTTAAGTTGTATCTGTTAATTAATGTACCTGAGCTAACATGAACTAACAATGAACAGTTGTACTTTTATTAATTAACATTAACAGAGATTAATACAGTAACAAATGTATTGCTCATTGTAGTTTATGTTAGTTAATGTATCAACTAATGGATCTTATTGTGAAGTGTTACCAGTATATATTAAAATGTAGTTTATTCTTGTGATGCAAAGCTGAATTTTCAGCATCAATCCTCCAGTCTTCAGTGTCACATGATCCTTCAGAAATCATTCTAATATACTGATTTACTGCTGAAGAGGCATATTTTTACTATTATCAATGTTGAAAACAGTTGTAATGCTTCATATTTCACACAGTGATTTTTTTTTCCATGATTCTTGATGAATAGAAAGTTAGGAACAGCAGCATTTATTTCAAATATAAATCATTTGTGGCATTATAAATGTTGTTACTGTCACTTATAATCAATTATTGATCCCCTTACTGATCCCAAACTTATGAACAGTATAACTAATTTTAGCCTTCTTGTATAAGCAGGATGTTCCAGTCCATTGAAATTACACATCTTCAGTTCATGTAAAGCATCACGCCCCTGACTAATATTTTTGTTTGCAGTTTGAAAATATGAAGATACATTTCCAGCTTAATCGCATGTCTCTGTCAATCAAAGAGAGCCGAGAGAAGCCGGAGATAATCCAACTGTCCGTCATTGATCTGAAAGCCATGCTGACTCAAAGACCTGCGGCCCAAGCAATAAAGTACCGTGTTCTCTTCTCAAGTCCACTCATCTCACCCACTTTTATTCATTTAATTTGAAGGAATTTTCTGTGTTCGATACAACTTAGTGTCACACTTGCTGTTGACAAATACTTTTAACTTGTTCCTCAATTGTGAAACAAGCACAAAACACATTTACAATAATGCACTTACAATGAAAGTCTATGTGGCAAGATGTTGCACTGGAATAAATCTTGACGTAACTTTCACATGATGTGCAGAAGACATACAAGTTGCACATTTGGCTTTTTAAGCCTCCAGAATGTCTTGCCACGTCTTGACATTAGTGTAACAATAATTTTTGTTCTGCAGAATTCCTGTAAGCCAGAGCATGCTGTTGTATGACATAATGTTTTACTTGTCAGGATCTCTGCTCAGCTGTCATCGTTTGAAGTGTCTGGTCTCCCACGAGGCAGGTCGGCCCCCATCCTGCTGTCTCCACGTCATGTGGCCGGGATGAAAGATACGGCTTTACTGGACCTCATGTTTGAGACTAACCCACTGGACGCGAGTGCAGACCAGAGACTCCGCATCGAGTCCCAGGCGCTGGAGATCATCTATGACGCTGTGAGTGTGAGGGAGCATCTCTCTATGACTGGGGGAAAAAAAAAAACCTTTTGAACTCCTTTGTCGTATAATATTTTCTTGAGATTAAGTTAATATTTCAATAATTTAACAACACATTTGCATGTGAGGCTTAATCTGTGTGGGTGTATTTAGGGTTGTGTACATCGATATATGCAGGGTGTAATAAGGGCCGAAATATTGGTCAAAAATTTATTGTGTATATATTTGGTCAAATTGGCCATAGCATTTTTTTTACAGATATTTTGGATAAACACTTAAGCTGATTGATTACTTTATGTTATGTGTTTTTTTTTGCCTTAGTGAATTTTCTTTTTTTTTTTCTTTGTTTTTTTTTTTCTTTTTTTTTTTTCTTTTTTTTTTGTTTTGAGCAGCGAAATTAATAGGGGCCACAATCTGATGCCAGTAGAATTTTAGAAATATAGTAAAAGTAGAATTGTATTATTATTATTATTTATTACCTTAATTCTAGAAAAATAGGCAAAAAAGACAGAAATATACGCATTTTACCATTAGAAACTGTATGCATTAGAAACTGTAATAATACAATTGTACTGTATAAGGAAAATAATATTTGATATTCTAATAATTTTTATTTCATTCTACAAGTTACATTACTAATATTTATGTTAATTTATTCACTTTCAAATGTTTAATTCTCAAGCTTTTATTTTGGGGGGAAAATGCAGGAAAGTTTTTCCAAGTCTCTTTAAAGGTAGTCGATTACAGGTTTAGAAACACTTCTTGTTACAAATCTGGAAAAATGCTAAAAACAAAAAACCTGTTCTGAGAAATGTTATGCAGATGTGAACCGAAAATGGTCCTGGCCCCATGCTGTGTTCACAAATGCTCAAATTTATAGCAGCTGCTCACGTGTAAATAAACACACGTAGTGCATCGGGGTAAATCAAAGCCTTTTGCGGTTTAATAATCACGCTAAGCCATGTCTTGATTTCAGTTTTATTTATATTAATTGTTTAGACCTCTTATGTTTCATTTTACATTTGTATGATATGATTAATTACTCGGGAACCCCCATCTGGGAAACCCTGCTGTATGCTATGAATGGATAATGTGGAGTGTGCAGTATGTTAAGTGTGGTTTGTTCTTTCTGTAGATGACAGTGAACAGTATGTCAGCTTTCTTCATGCCTCCAAAGGACCTGCAGCTGGATGAGCTGACCAACGCCACCCTCATGAAGCTGGAGCAGTTCAGAGACAAGACCTCCACAGGTGTGTGCGGATTCACAAGTCATGTATTTGTTTGCTAGATGCTTTCCTTTCCAAAGTCGGCGGTGCAACGTGGATCAGACTTGAAAAAAAAACATATAACTGCAGATTTCCTACACATTTTATAATAAAAGTTTAAAAAAATTACATTTTAAAATGTTTTTAAATAGGAATTTTGTGGTTATAAAATAGTAGCTTGTACTAAAACAGTATTATTCATTATTCACAGGACTCATGTACATCATTGAGACTCAGAAGGTTCTGGATCTGAAGATAAACCTCATGGCTTCATATGTCATTGTACCAGAAAATGGCTTTTATGACCCCAAACACAACCTTGCCATTCTGGATTTGGGTCATTTCCAGGTAAAAAAAAACATCTCACTGTCAGTGCACATGGTTCTTTATCATTTTTCATCATGAAGTGCTTCATATAATTTATATCAGGCAAAACAACAAACAGAATGATCGAAAGAAATGTGAATTCCTTGTTTCTTGGGAATTGTTTCCCCAATGAGTCATACTTCTTTTTAAACCAACATTAAGAGAAGAAAAAAAATCCAGCAAACTGCCAAAGCTGGGTGTTCAAAGTTGGCAAAAAAAAGAGCTTTTCAAACTTGGTCCTGCACCCCATGGGGTGATAAATACTTTAAAAATGCTTTATTTTTAGGAACTTTCAGAGTTAACTTGTTTGATCATTTTTGTCAAAAATCATGAAATTATTTGTGATTATTTTATTCTGTTGACTGCAGCAGCTTTTAATAAAAAAAAAAAGCATATCTACATATAGTTTATTTTTTACATTTCATAGATTATTTCATTTTGATGTCTTTATATTATCACATTAAATACATATATATTTATTGCACCATATAAATGTTTTATACATGGAAATATATAGCTGCCTTTATATTTTAAAAAGGCCATTACTAATGAGGGGATGATAATATTTAGTTGGCTAAAAGGGTGTGTTTGTTGTGTGTAGATGTCCAGTCAGAGCAGAGTTGGCCTGCCTCAGCTGTCTGTGGGCAGCAGCACTTTAGAGGACATCATGTCTCGAGCTTATGACAGCTTCGATGTCCAACTCAGCAGTTTACAGTTCCTCTACACCAAAGCAGGTGCGCAGACTCGCACGGTGTTTGACATAATATAGACTTTACAGGGCTTTACATACTGTATGCTGCATGTGTTATCAGGTGGTGACTGGAAACGGGCTCGTCCGCTCAGACAGTCTGCTTTCCACATCCTGGAGCCTGTGGACCTGAAGGTGGTCTTCAGCAGAGCCATGGTGGTGACGGACTCACGAATGCCCAAGTAAGCAGAAATTTCCCCGTCTGGTGTGCACGTGATTGAACACATCATCACACATTGTGCATGCGTTGACATATTTGTACCTAATGGTTTTCTTTTTATTCAGGTTTAAGATTTACGGTGAGCTTCCTCTTCTGTCTCTGCGTATCTCTGATGATAAAGTGCGTGGCGTCCTGGCGTTGCTCAGCAGCATTCCACTTCCTGAGAGTCGCCCGGTGCCCCAGACTAGAGCGCCACAAGCTACACCCAAGGTAATTATAAGAATACTTATGGGTGTGTCTTCCCAGACAAATATAGATATGATCGTTGTTGTGACTTGACAAACTGACCTTTGGTGGTTCTTAACTGTTCATCTGTAAATAATAAAATTTAATGCAGCAAATGACGGGTACAGATAATAAATTTAATTATATTGCTGAAATAAAATAATACCTTACACGGTAAACAACAGGACTTTGAAAATGTTGCAATCAGGAAGCAAAACTTAATCTGCTGTCATTGTTAATTTAGTATTATTAATGTAATGTTATACTATTTATTACTGTTTTGAATTAGCTTTTTATTTATATTTTCCGTTTTAGTCATTTCATTATGTTTTTATCTCTTTATCATTTTCTTTTTTAATTTTTTTTTATATTTCTGTTTAGCTTTAAATTGATTTCCATTTTAGTTTTAGTCATTTTAGTACTTTAGTACTAAGTTTTTTATCTAATATTTATAGTTTATTTTTATTTCAGCTTCATTTCAAATAATGGAAATTATTTTTAATCATTTTAGTTAACAATAACTATCCTGTCCGACATGGGGTCTCAGTTATCATCTGATGCCTATAATCTCAAATATTAAAGCTAATTAAAAAAATAATAATTTCCCCCATTTATTGCCAGTCTTCATTTGAACAATTTCAATATTCTCACAATTCTTAAAATCCCAGGGCTAATTTAATTTTCAGTCTTTCTTTTAGTGATTTAAAAAAAGACACACAAGCTATGGATAAATAGAAGTATATAGTTTGGCCCCTGTTGTTTTATTTATTATTTATTTATTAATAATAGATAAAGCAGATATTTGCCTTATTTGATACAGTATCAATAAAGATTTCCCAAATAAATTCACAAGCCGTTGATTCAAATCAGTTTAGATCTGATATATTTGGACAGATTTCCATTTTGCTTGCATTTATCCACAAGTGTTGTTGAGAGTTGTTTTTCTCTTGCAGCAATGTGATATTTATTTTGTTTTTTCCCATTAGTCCTCCAAACGAGGGAACACACCTCAGCTCACCCCTCGAAGACCAGCCATAGATGACCTGCGTGCATCCATCATATACGGCTCAGGTCAGACACACCTTCATACAAACTGATTCACAGAGAGAGATCTACTCTATAAATCCAATATCATAAAACGCCATTTTTGTCTTTTTCAGATGAGGAGCTGTTCTTTGATGCCCCTAGTTCACCGATCGAGGATCTGCCGTTCTTTGAGGCTTCCACTGGCTCTCTGCAGGGTTCAGCCTCTGATAAGCGTCTGTTCATGGTGCTCAAAGACCCCAAGAAGAACATGACCGAGTTCCTCTTGAGATTTGAGATCAGCAAGGTCTGATAATGCAAGATCATTAACACAAGATCATTGATTCTCTCAAGTTATATTTAAACTATGCTTTTCTTTCCGTATAGAGATGATAACAGATGTGTGTAAGAAATGTGTATATACTGTATGGTTCATTTGAAATGATCTTAACATTTCAAGGCTCATCCAGTCATTCTTTTCACCCAGTGACACTTTTCCCTCCTTTGTTCCCCTCTAGCTTTCCATTCAGCTGTGCCGCTTGTCAGGCAGAGAGGAAGTGAGCGTTCTGCATCTGTTCATTGATGGATTAGGGACAGAACTCAAACTTCGCACCTTTGACATGTCTTCATACACCTTCCTGCGTGAGATCTGCCTCGAGTGTTCAGAGTACTTGGGTAAGTGCATTGAACTCTGGCTTTTAACCCTAGTGATCTGCCTTGCTGTCTACTGTTTACACTACGTATTAGGATGCATTAAGTGCAGTGACAGTATAAAGACATTTGTAATGTTACAAACGATTTCTATTTCAAATAAATGGATTGAGGGATCTAAAATATGGTGATACAGAATAAAGCATTAATATGAGCAACTAGTTAATAGTGAGAATTGGACCTTAAAATAAAGTGTTACCCGATTCCTTAATCCTACTCCAGACAACTACCTTACTAACTATTAATAAGCAGCAAATGAGGAATTTATTGAGACATGAAAATGTGTCTGTGATCTTCCGAATTTTCTATTCATCAAAGAATCCTGAAAAAATTTATCTTGGCTTCCACAAAATATTAAAAAGCACAGCTATGGATAAGAATAAGGAATGTTTTTGAGCACCAAATCAGCATATTAAAATTTATTTCTGTGTTCAAATATAAAGTTATCAGTTATTTGTGTGCTTGTGTGAAGATTCTGAGGACAAGAAAGTTCACCTTATCACCACTCTGGATAATACTGAGGAAGATCTGCTCACTTTGGAGTATGTCAAGGTAAAATTTGCTTTATCATATCTCATGTGTCATCTTTCTTCGGGTCCATTTATAAGTAAAGCTCTATTTATCATCAACTTGTGGCATGATTCTGAACATTGTGATCAAAGCGAATTTCTCTAGCACAGTTTTCTTGGTTTTGGCCGTGTCTCAGCATTGTGGGTGTTAAAAGCCTAGTTGGATTCGGCTTTATGAAGGCCATTTGATCATTTTAGCTTTAATAAGCCAAACATTAACACAAAATTAGAGCTAATTTTGTGACTCGTTATGCATGACTCATGTTAATTACAGTCCTGCTCTCAGTCGAGCTCTGATAGCACAGATTTAGAAAGCCTATTAATGTATAATATCCATTTACTATTTATTTCTATATATTATTTATGAAGGACAATTTAAAGGGGTGGTAAATCAGCTATTTTCGAAGGCTTGATTGTGTTTATGGAGTGCACTGTAACGTGTTCATGCTTTAAAAAAAACAACATTATTTTTCACATATTTCACATTATTACAACACAGCTTGTTCCATTGTCGACTTCCTGGTTCTCTGAAGCACCTACCTCAGAAATACACAATCTGGCTCAGATTGGTTAGCTGTCCCAGTTTGTTGTGATTCGCTAACCACCTAGAGCGTTGTCCGGAAACGTCACGCTCTTACCATAACGGGGAGTTGCATGTGCTCCAGTGTATTGTAAACAATGACATCAATATTGCCTTATCAATTTGAGCCCGAATCAGACCCAGAGAATATCGAGCAGAACCTGTGCAAGGCTCTTACAGGACGTTTCAGAATGTTATATGTTATGTTTTTTTTTTGAAGTCGTCTCATACTTTTTAGATACGCTGTTATTTGTAAATGCTATTGCTGTTTATGTTAGCTTTTTATATATGGTTTTATCCTTATTAAAGCTTTAGTACATAACAGCAACAACTCTTCCTCTTCTTTAAAGCAGCCCAATATGGTCTCACCCCCTTTGTTGCGTGTTCCCGGGGGCAGGGTTTATGTAAATTTGAGGGTCTGTGATGTCACCAACCCAGGAAGAAGCTTGTTGTAGTCCCTACCAGCCGTGTTTTGCAGACCTTAAAAAGCGAATTCTGTAAAAGAAAATATCTCCATTTGCATTGAACTTTGAGTGTCGTAACTTGCAGATGTTGTTTATGCTCAAACAGCAACATTGCACACTAACTAAAGTTAAAAAGGTGAAATCATAATCGGGGACCCATTATTATCCTGTAGCAGTCCATGTGTTTCACGTCTCTTTCCAAAGTATCAATGCAATATTTGTGAGAAAAATAATCATGCTATATTGATCAGGGTTATTTTTAACTAAAACCATGAAACATTTTAATTACTTAAAATAAAATAAACATTAACTGAAATAAAATAAAAATGTAAACTTAAACATTTATTTCGAGTGGCCAATGCAACATTTAATTTTGTTTAGTTTAAATAATAAAATAACTAAAACTAAAGACATATTTAAAAAGAAAAAACTAAATTACTTTCATATGAAAAAAAATAAATAAAAATCTAATAAAAAAAAAGAAAAGATAAAAAAACTATAATAGTATATCAATGATACAAAATAACACTGATGTGATTGTGTCAGCACAGTCTTATGCATGGGACTATTCTAATAATACTCTATTCTTTTTCAGGCGGACAAAAATGCACCAGATTTCAAAACGATGTATAAAAATACAGAGCAACTAATCAAGGTAAGCTTATTCACAAATGAGTGCTCAGAATTTCTCTACAGCTAATGTAAGCCAATCAGATCACAAAGATTTTAAACAGTGTTCTAATTGTAAAAATGTGTTAAAATACGTAATATATGGTCTTTGCACCAGGTGAATTTCTCCTCACTGGATGTGCACCTGCACACTGAGGCGCTCCTCAACTCCATAAATTTCCTTAATAACCTCCTCCCACCACTGAAGAAAGAGGCACAAGAGGAGCAGCCCGTCTTACCCAAGGAGGAAGAGGAAGAGGAAGAGGAGGCAAAAATAGAGGATTCTGCTGTTACCAAGAAATCTTGTAAGAAAGTTCATTTTGTATGCTTCTTTTGTTTTGTCATGATATAATTTTAATCTCATATTATTGGCTTGTTCCTCAGCCTGTAAGAAGTCAAAGTTTGAGGATGTGGTGAATTTGCACATCCGAGCAGACCTCAACTGTCTGAAGGTCTTCATAAGAGGAGAGAAAGCCAGGATTTCTGAGATCAGCATAGAGGGTAATACACATTTCTGTAAATGCACATAAACACAATAAAGTTGGGATATGTTCCAGTACTGCATATTCTCTTTTACACCAGGGCTGGTTTCTGAAGTTCAGATGAAGAAGAAGTGCGTAGAGATTCTCGCTAACCTGAAGAACATTGTAATTCTGGATTGTGACAAAGAGGCACTATATAAAAAGGTAGAAAGTGCTGTACTTTTAAGGATAAATAAATCATAGAATGGGAGCTAAATTGGAACAATGGAGAACTAGTACACATTTTTTTACATTACATTATTTTTGTTATAACGTGTTAAATAGTGTTAAAATAAAAAAAGGCTTTTAACCACAAAACAAACTATTTCAATTTCATGTTTGCTTAACATTTTCTGTTTTATTGGGTCAAAGTAACAGTATTATTTATTAGATTATACAATTATTTAAAAAATGTGTATGTATATAGAATTGTATATTTTTGTGACATTAAAAAGATTAATTACAAAAAATCTTTGCTAAAAAATGAATGAAAGAATAATGGTGGAAATGCTGAAACATTAGTAACTTATTGGCTTTGGGCTAAAAAAAAAATTTGAGATTTTTAACATTTTTTTAATGAATTTTGTATCATGCATAAAAAGGTGAGAGTGTAAGATGGAATTGATTTAGGCTAATGATGGAATGGTCATGATATATAGGCAGTGTCCATCGCGGATAAGGAGGTGTTTGATTTCCGCATGGTGAACCATGTGGATGCAACGGAGGGCGACGCCTACACAGACATGCACATTGTGGACACCAGTGTAACTTTGACTGTGGGCTGCATTCAGGTTATTTTCCTCAACAAGTTTATGTCCTCAATGCTGGTAAGTGTATATAGTTGAAAAAAATTATATTTTTTAAAAATTTTATAGTACCTATTAATTATACATTTAAAAAGTGGAGAGGGCCTAGAATTTAACCTTGGGGGACACCTTACAGTTTCTTAATAGAAACAAATTGCTGCTTAGTTGTTTTTGCTTTTTAATTTCACCTGATTTTTCAATAAATATTGTTTTTCTTTATACTTAAGTTTCACAGCAAATGTTTAATTTTATTAGCCTCTGCTTGCATTTATTTTTTCATATATATTTGTCTGTTATCTAATGTTCTCTCTCCCTCTCTTTATTTTTTTCCTTTTCAGGCATTTATTAATAATTTCCAGGAGGCTAAAAATGCATTGGCAGAGGTGACGGCCCAGGCAGCAGAGAAAGCAGCCACAGGGGTTTTGGAGCTGGCAGAGAGAAGCACACGTATCTCCCTGGATGTAGACATTAAAGCTCCTGTTGTCTTCCTCCCACAATCCTCTGTTTCCCACAATGTCATTGTGGCAGATCTGGGCTTAGTGACTGTAAAGAACCACTTTGAAATTGTCTCCTCTCCAGCACACACCAAGATCCCCCCTGTCATGGACATCATGGCCGTGGGACTGAGTGATCTTAAAATGTACAGGTTAGTTTGGAAATTTTGAATAAATTGACTGGTTTGAATTAATTAATAAATGTGGTTTAACATCCCTGAAATTACATTTCCATTGTTTGATTAATGATGTTTTTAATATTCCTTTATTACCTCAGGACCACATTCACTGATGGACAATTTAAGAGTGAACTTCAGTTACTCAAACCAGTCAACATGGACCTGTCAATCAAACGCAATCTCTCTGCCTCCTGGTATCACAGCATTCCTGACATCCAGATCAATGCACACCTCAAACCCATGAGCGTAAGTGCATATATCTGTGTTTGTTTCTGTATCTTATCTTATAGCTGTAGGGGATATTACAGCTAATATCAATGTGCATTTATTTCAGCTAATCTTGAGCCAGGAGGACCTAACTATAGTGCTGAAGACTCTGAGTGAGAATCTGTCTGAGAATTCTGATGCTCCTCCAGCTCCATCCAGCCCTGATAAGGGAGACACGGTTTCTACCAAGGATTCTCAGAGTTCTGGAGGTATAAAATACACACAAACACAGATTGTGAAGCTTTATCGATTACTAATGCATAGGTTGCATCAAGCATACTTTGTGTTTTTTTTTTTTTAGTTCTGGTTTGTAATAATTAGCACATATTTAACCAAGTATATATTAATTTATACGTATTTTCCAATTCAGAATTTGGATGTCTTGGAGTTTACCTGGTTTAAAAATAATAAATATGTTTTTTTTTTTTTTTCAGATTGTATTCAGATAAATGTCTCAAGCAGTATTTTTTTAATTTTTATTGTGGTGTAGGAAACACGGTTGTGACCGCAGCAGTGGTGGAGGGCCCGAAAACAGGCAAACTAAAGAACACTCTGAAACTGGACTTTAAGTTTGACTCCATGACACTAGTCCTGTACAGCCCCAACAACAATGAGGTGACAAAATGCACTCGATTCACGGTAGACGAGTGTAATGATTGCATGTGAAGCCAGGTTTAAATATTTTGTGTTCTAGCTTTTAGAATCGGTTTATGTGTTTACGTACAGATCCAGTTATCAGACTTCCGTGATGAGAGTTTGAAGTTGGCAGAGTTCATGTTGGGCACCATCTCCACCGCTGTGCACATGTTCTCTGACAGCTCCATGAAAGCCTCCCTCAAACTCACAAACTGTCTGCTGGATGACAAGAGACAGAGGGTGAAAATGATCACATCCAGGTAGATCAAACACAGATCATGACCTAATAAAGATGCTCCAGTTTGTGTTAAATCATGTTTTATATGTACAAAGTTAACATTTGTATTTTAAACCATTTTTGCACAAAATATGATTGCATATCCAATTAATCGATTAATCAAAGAAAGAACCAACCGATTCATTGATTAATAAAAATTGTTAGTTGTGAACTTATGTTAAATAAAGTTACTCATTCAGTCATTAAATGTCAGTAACTGGGTTTTCTTCAATAATTTCATGCTGCTTTAGGATGATGGCGATGCGTCAGGGTAGGGAAGGCAATGTGATGGTAGACATGAGTTACCGACAAGGCCGGGACGGCACCGTGCTGGACACCCTGGTTCAGGACCTCTATCTGTGTGCCAGTATGGAGTTCCTGCTCACAGTAGCTGATGTCTTTCTTAAAGCTATGGCAGATGGCTTCTCTGGTTCTCCGAAAAACAAACAACCCGCCAGTTCGTCTAAAGACCCAGGTTAGTGATTGTACTTCAGCACCACCTTGATGAAGTCAGGTTTTCTTCAAGATAGTCTTATAAACTTAAGAGTCAAACATAGTATTTTTGATCATTTTGTTGTATGAATATCTGAACATATAATAATTCAAAAGAAAGAACAGAACAAAAATTAAAAACATTTTGTCCTAGTTTCATGCATTCTTTTTTTATCAACACTTGAATGTGGGTAAGTTTCTTTTAAAAAAGCAACATTTTGAACCCGAGATTCTAATTCGAAATTCGAAAGACGAATAATATCGCCCCCCCCTACTGTATAACAGTGAAAACATGGAATGCAGGAAAATTCTTTCAGTGGCAGGGAAGCATTGTGCCGTAAATGGAATCAATGGTGATTTGTGCCTTACCTTTGCTAGCGGTTCCTGCTGCACCAGTGGTTGCCAAAACTGAGATGAACATTGTGGTAAAGAATCCTGAGATCGTTTTTGTGGCCGACCTCACACGCGCTGAAGCTCCGGCTCTAGTTATGACGACGCAGTGTGAGCTGGTGATGAAGAACGAACCCAGCGGCCAGTCGATGACGGCTGCCATTTCAGACCTGAAGGTGGTGGCGTGTCCGCTCCTGCGAGAGAAGCGTGAGCACAACGTGACGACGGTGCTTCAACCCTGTCAGGTGTTCTTTCAGAGCAGCCAATCACCTTCCCAGCCACAGTCTATCGAGCTGTCCATCAGCTCCCTCACGCTCAAGGTGAGGCTGAACATGTGATGATCATGTGAAATTGTGATTATTTCATATTTTGAAATTATTAGTGTCTTAAAGGTATAGTAGCAAAACTGATTTGAATTCTGAGGGTAAGAAGGCATAAAATAAAAAACTAAACTAAATTCCAACTGTTTTTTTTTTGGTTCCTTGAAACACATTATATGGGGACTCCAGGGGAAAAAAGACTGCAAAAATATAGAAAATGACCCCTTTCCTGCCCTGTCCACTCACTTCCTGTTTCCTAAGGTGTCTCCCATCATCCTAAACACCGTTATCACCATTCAGTCAGCGCTGAGCCCTGCAGCTGAAACCCCTGAGGAACTGGAGAGTCCTGTGCCGCAGGATCTTTGGGAACGTCGCAACCTGCGAGACCTAAAGCTCTGGTTCCTGGAGGAGGAAGAAGAGAATGTCACCCGGTCTGTCATTCCACTCGTTCCTCATGGAGAGTCTCTCAAAATGAACATCCACACCATCTGCCTGACGCTGGAGGCCGGGGTGGGCCATCGCACTGTGCCCATGCTGCTGGCCAAAGCCTCGTTCCAGGGAAACGTGAAAAACTGGAGTACCCTCATTAACCTACACTGTCACCTAGACCTGGAGGTCAGAAGATATTTTAATACATTGTACACATATCTAATTCAGTCATGAAACTCTAGATCGCGCAGGCTGATAGGCCCTTTAAATACAATCTGCTGGCAATCACATAATTTATTACATAGCACAAGCTCATTGGCAGATTCCGCATTTGATGAGATTGCTTGGTTAACATTTAAATAATCTGGTTCAGTGTTACTGTAAACTTGTCCTGCAGCACTATTTGAGTTCCTCTGAAACCCTCCACCTCCCCCAGCACCACCTGTCTAGATTTGCCACTGGATTTATGTATGCATATTAATGCAGCAGCATATCTTACATGCTCACAGCAGTTTTTACCTATATCAAGTTGTTTGTTTCCTGTAGGTTAATTATTATAATGAGATGATGGGCTTATGGGAACCACTGTTGGAGCCTCTTGATAATGAGGAGAAAGATGGCTTCAGACCATGGACTCTAGCAATGAAGGTTACCTTTCATTTCATGCCTAAAATGTTCCTGACAAAACTTTTCATGAGTTCAAGAAATAAATAATGTTGTGTCTACAGATGAAGAAGAAGCCAGTATCACATTCTGGAGTATCTGACGAGGTGGACGGCAGTGTGCCTGATTATAAAACGGTCATCAGCTTCACAAGTAAAGACCAGCTTAACGTCACCCTCTCCAAGTGTGGCCTCCACATGCTCAGCAATCTAGGAACGGTAAGAGATTAAGATGATTGCAGTGTGCGATAGTTAAAAAGGGCTGTCTTTCTCTTACAGATGTTACAGATGAGTAGTTTCTTCTGTTTGTTTTGCAGGCATTTGCAGAGGCCACTAAGCAGACCGCTGAAAGCTTTCAGAAGGACCAGGCTCCGTTTGTGGTGAAGAATCGTTTGGGTTTGCCGGTGGCAGTGCTGCACAGCGAAGTGTTTAGACCCATCGGTAAAGAGTCTAAAAATCGTGTGGTGGAGCTCCAGGATGGAGAGAGTCTGAATATGGACTACACCCACACTGCTGAGTCCAGTGACCAGTTCTCAGCCATGACCAGCCTCAGTGCCAAAAACTACATACAGCCCAGTAAGACTGCATAACCCATGACTTCATTACTTCAGCATTACTAGTAGGGATGCGCTGATCTAATACTCTGTATCGGTATCGGCTCCGATACTGCCATTTTCTGCCAGGTCGGGTCAGACGAGACCGATCCAAATTCGATATTGTGCGTATACTGTTCTGTGTTATTATTAAGTCCCACAAAAGGCACAAAAACTTTATAAAGCAGCATAGTTTTCGTGCATTATATTCCAAGTCTTGTGAAGCCGTTCCATAGTTTAATGTGAGGTACAGATATATATTTAAGTTAAATTCAAGTTCACATAAACGCTTCTCTCCACTGTGGCTGTCAGTCTTCCTCCATTCAGCGTTCAAACTGCGTGTCGCGTTCAGTTACGATGATGAAACTCTTTCCAAGATGATTTAATGTTCCTATTATACTTGATCTGTAGATAAAGATCAGTGGTTTTGCATAAAAGTACTTTATCTTGCTGGAGTTTAGTGCTGTTACTAAATCACGTTTCTTCTGATTTAGATCACTACACTGGATTAGAGAGCACTATGAATTGTTGTTCATGCGCACAGTAACTGAAATTTAAAACTGTTAAAAGAAAAGACTCAATAAACCATCGCACAGATATAATACACTACGCATCAGTATCTCTTCCCTTTGTGCTTTGAACTTTTCTATGCGGAGCGCTGTGACTCCGTGTTGCTTCAAGCGCGTCATTCTGCACACGGGATGCACATAAGCGGGAGTCTTTCATGTAATAATACTTTTGCGCAATGAAAGATTAATAGCCTTTCTTGTTCTGTCCTATCTATCATATGTTACTGCCTATGTATATTCAAAAATATTTACTTGTTTTTCATGAATATATTTTACAACAATACAAACATTTTACAAGATTTAGTACTACACTTATTCAGTTTTATTTTTTCCCCATTTAATAATGTTTGACGAACATTTTAATAATCTAAAGAACCTTTTTACACTATAAAGAACCTTTTGTGGAATGGAAAAGTTCCACTGATGTTAAAGGTTCTTTATTGAACCATGGGTGTTTTTTTTTGTTTGTTTTTTTTAAGAGTGTGTACAATAAAGGCATCCATTGTCACACTAACAAGTGACAAATTACTTAAAATAATAAGAATTTAAGGTAAATTAAATTATATAATTAAAACCCACATTGTTTCTGTTATCTGAATTTGAAATGAACACAAAAAATTGTGAAATTAAATATTAATTAAAAGAGATACAGTGGTTTTAAAATGATATGTAATGAAAATCCAAAATGCTATAGTTGCATTCTGCAAAATTGCTAGACAAAAACTAGATTTTTTTCCCCCTTTTCCTCTTCTCCAGCTCCAGTTGGCCACACTACCGCAAGTGTAATCCCACTAATCAAAACAGGACGGGACATGCACAGCGTCATGCACCGTGACTCTGGTGTCACTCGTTTCTTTGTCTGTCAGATTTACACTGCCGAGGGAAGCAAATATGTCAAGATCCGCTCTCCTTTCCAGGTGGATATATTTAAATCCTAAACTCATACACACACACACACTATATACAACAGACCCTTCCCTTTGAAAATGACTCCTCATTAAGCCTACACGCATTTTTACATTGATTTTGAGAGAGAATTCTGTTACATACTTGTATTAATAGCTGTAAAAAATATTGAAATTATCTACAGCATTTAATAAATGGAAGTTTTATTTTATTGTTAACAGATTGGTTGTTGATGCTGTTATTGTTTCGTATTGATTTTCTAGATTATCAATCACTTCTCGGTGGCGTTCCGTGTTTATGAGGGATCTGAGTGTCTGGGCATCTCTCTGCCTACAGAGGAGTTCTGTGTGCCGCTGGGCTCCTACAGGTATGTTACAGCACAGGACGGTCAGCTCTGTCTAACTGTCCATTTTCACAAACATACACTCTGAAAAACTCTTTCTGCATCTGTATTTTTTGTCTAGTTGTTCAGGAAAAAATCTATTTACTTAGGAAGCAAACATTTTAAGAGTTTTTCTAGAGAACATACCTTTAAATAAGTTATAATTATAATAATTGCTTGTCACAGTTATTATCATTTATAATTATTAGGGATGTCCACTGTAACGGTACCATATGTGGTTATGTGCCAATGTTAGAGATATCTTAATTAGTTGGTCTCAGTTTATATTGGATACAAATCTGGCAAAATTGGATATTTAACAGTGCATGCTCATTTCCCCTATTTTAATATTTATTATAAATCTGCCATCATGTCACTGAAAGTTTATCTTCATTTTCATATTGAATTAATATTATAGTTTTAAGTTTGTCATGGATAAAAACTAGCGTGTTTAAATCTAAGGGTGAAAAATGACCTTGAAATGCTAAAATATTAATTATATTATAAATTGTATTGAGCCTGAATTTTTCATTTTGGCATTTTCAATTATTTATTGATTTGTTTTTTGTTTTTTTCCAGAGCTGAACTGAGCCTGCAGCCTGTAACTGAAGGCGAGGAGCAGTACGACCACTCTGAGGGTTTCACTTATAATGAGGTGAATCAGAAACCCGGAGAGTGTCTGGAGAAAACCTGCCATCATCAAGGAGACAGCGCCCAGATGCTGAAGATCAACATGGTTCCTCTTCCAGACACTGTGATGTCTCACAGCACTGAGGAGGAGTTTGACAAGCCCATCATTCTGCACCTGTGGCCCACCGTTCTCCTCCGCAACCTCCTGCCGTACCCCATCACCTTCAAGATAAAGGTACAAGACACCTTACAGTCCCTCTCCACTGCATCAGATATGTTGTGGTTGTGGTCTTTTATAATAATTATGGCGATATTTAATTTATCTGTCTCAGTTTGTATTACCTGCAAATTGGCAGATATTGGATATTTTTATTATCTGTGCATGCTCATTTCCCCTATTTTACCATTTATATTAATTTTGCAATCATCTCATGAAAGATCATCTTTAAATGCAACAAGCTCACACACACACGCACGCGCACACACTCACGCACACACATACTTGTATTTGTGGTTTACGGGGACTCTCCATAGGCTTAATGGTTTTTATCCTGTACAAACTGTGTTTTCTATTGCCCTACACCATCCCTACACCTAAACCTACCCCTCACAGGAAACTACTGGCAATTTTTGAATTTCATAAAACACCGTTTTATATGTTTTTTAAGCCTTTTGTTTTACGGGGACACAGGAAGTGTCCTCATAAACCATGTTTACGTTGTAGTACCCCTAAACCATATATACCTGTACACACACACACACGCTCACTCACACACTCTGTTACACACACACACACACACTCTTACACACACACTCTCACACACACACACACACACACACACACACTCTCTCTCTCTCTCTCTCTCTCTCTTCTCTCTCACACACACACACACACACCTAAACACACTCTCTCTCTCTCTCTCTCTCTCTTATCTATCCACAAACATTATAAACAAACCAACACACACAAGGCACATCTGGGAATTGTTTTAATTAAAACATGACATTTACACCAAAGTAATGAAATAAAATGAAATGAAATTTTTTTTGTTAAAAGTATTTCCTTTTAGATGTAAGTATTCTTTTTTTATTTTTATTGATTAATACAAAATGGTATACACTTTTAATAATGGAGATTCATCGGTTACCAACCATAACATGAATTTAAAAAATCAGCTTATCGGTATCGAACATAAGTTTTAATATAAGTGCACCCCGAGTAATTATAATCCCCTGATAATTTTAATGAATATGCAACTAATTATTATTATTTTTTAAAGGAAAGATTATTTTGATATTTTGAAAGGCACTTAACTCAAAAATAAACATAAACAAAAAATATAAACATGACATATTACACACTAAAAGAATTAAATCGATAATTATTTTTGATTATTTTATCTCAGTTCCAAGTCTGACAGCTAATTATCAAAAAAGAAGGATGGTGATAGTATTTACTTTTGTAAAATGCTTGAATGCATCCTGTAATGTGTGGACAGGGAATACATTTTACAGCTGTCTTTTTATTATGAAACCGCTGCTGTTGGAAATTCCACCCAAGTCAAAGTCTGCTTGGAGTTTTTTGTAGAATAGATTGGCATTTCTATTAAAAAAAAGATTACTTTTAGGCACGTAACGGGTATTAAATGTATAGTTGCATATTTTACAAAACTGTTTTGTTTACAGGGCAATGGAGATTTCCCCTCTTCCTTACTGAAAGCGGGCCACTCCTCCCAGATCCACACCGCTATCATGGATTTCTCCACTCTGGAGCTGAAGCTGCTGGGATACCTTCAGCAGGACTGGGAGGCCAAGTACAGTCTCTGCAGCGACTGTGACGAGATCAGCTTCATCAGGTTCCTCTCGCTGGGAGAGGACGAGGAGACGGAGACTAGGCCGGAGCTAAACATCGCTGTCCATGTTAAGAAGGAGGAGGGTCAGCTGGTGGTGGCCATCCACTCCCCGTACTGGATGGTGAATAAGACAGGCAGACTGTTGCAGTACAAGGCAGATGATATTCATCGCAAACACCCGAAGGATTACGACATGCCCCTCCTCTTCTCTTTCAAGCCACGCAACTTTCTGCAGAACAACAAGGTTTGGAATAATGTCATCAAGCATGTAGGAAACATTCAGCTGTTTTATTGATCAAGTGTCTGACTTCTCTGTCTGTCACTATGTTGTTCACAGATTCGCTTGATGATTTCAGAAAGTGAATTATCAGATGATTTCTCCATCGACACTGTTGGGAGTTACGGTGACGTCAAATGCAAAGGGGAACAGAAGGATTACATGGTGACAGTTCTTTCATTACATTTGAATACATCAAAATTGACTTTATTTTCTTTCTTAATACTTGTTTCTTATCCTAATCCTGGAGCATGTTTTCCCCAAAGACAGTATATAGAGGAAATGGACCACTTTTTTAAAAATGAATGGGAGAAATGTACAACATTCAGTATGAGATCTATAGGAATGGAATATGTGTCTTTTGGTTAAAAGAGGCAATCTTTTTTTTTTTCTTTTTAATTTTTTAATTTTGATTTTTTTTTATATATTCTCTAAAATGTGCTTGTATTAACCTGAACATTTTTTTTACAATTTGTTTAAGGAGAAAAAATATATAGAATCAGAAACAAACTGAATTTTGATCAAATTTTGGATTCTTGGATGCCGGTTGTTATTGTTAAATAGACCAAAACTACTAAAAAATTATTTTCGTTAATTGAAATAAAACTGAAATAAAATTAAATGTAAATAGATGGGGAAAAAACGTTAAAATGTTAAAGTTGAACTAATAAAATTACTATAACTAAATCTGAAATAATCAAAATTATACCTAAATAGAAATATTATGAAAAAAAAAGCAAAAATGAATAAAAAAATTGCAAAAGGACATAACAGAATTCTTAACCATTTAACTTCTTCTTTTTAGTTCTTTTTTTTCGCATTGAATATACTCGGGTCACTCAGAAATATGTCATTACAAAATTAAAATGGGGTTTCAAATTGCCAGTGGACTTAATTTAATTTTGATAAAAGAGGCAATCATGTTCTTTCTTTTTATTTTCATTTGTTTTGTTATTAATCCAAATGTGCTTTATACTGAAAGAATTGTTGCCATTTTTTAAAGGAGGAAGAAAAATACAGAATCCGAAACAAACTGAATCTTGGATCAAATGTTTTGGATATTGATGCAGTGTTGTTGTTAAATAGACCAAAACTACTAAAAATCATTTTCGTTAATTGAAATAAAGCTGAAATAAAATAAAATGTAAATATTTGTTGGGAAAAAAAATTTAAAATGTGTAAGTTGAACTAATAAAATTACTATAAAAAATTATACCTAAATAGAGATATAAAAAAAATGCAAAAACTAATAAAACATAACAGAATTACTAACTATTTAACTTTTTTCTTTACATTTTTTTTTTTTTCGCATTGAATATACTCGGGTCACTCAAAAATATGTCATTGCAAAATTAAAATGGGGTTTAAATGCCACGTTGACTTTAATTGAATATTTGTGTTGTAATGTTTGATGTTAGGTGGGAGTGAAGATAGATGCAACCAGCTTCAGTTTGACACGGTTGGTGACGTTCCTGCCCTTCTACATGCTGGTGAACAGCACCAAGCACATAATCCGAGTCTGTGAGGAAGGGCTGGATCAATGGACAGAGGCCCGACCCGGACAGGTCAGGAAATATAACCCACTGTACCAGATGAAATGTTAATATGATTCTCTGAATTTTGAGATTTACCATCTGCTTCTTAGGTTGCGGTTCCGTTCTGGCCAGAAAGAGACTCAAAGAAACTCCGAGTCATAGTGGAGGGCTGCCAATCATCGCCACGGCCGTTTGACTTCCACCAGCCAGAGAACTGCCTCCTGCTGCACCTGGACAAAACCGTGAGTGACCGACTGAGAGAGAGATACACAAGCACACTCTCCCTCGATTTATCCCTTTCTTGTTTCCTCTTGTGTGTAGTTGGGTGGTATTATTGTGGATGTGAATCTGACCGAACATTCTGCCGTCATCCGGTTCTCTGATTACCATGACGGTGCCGCTCCATTCCTCCTCATCAACCACACTAAAGACGAGATGCTACAGTTTCACCAGAGGTGAGAATGACAAACGCATGACGTGATTGTGCAAGATCAAAGTTCAGAGTACACCAGAGTTTAAAGGGCACAATGAGAGACAGCAGTAAGGAGTCTCCGGTGGTCCAGGGCCAGTTGACGGGACTGTCTTTGACCCTGTTAATCATGAGCTATACGTGTTTATATGGCTGCCAAACATTTGGTTTCGATTGATGAATTGAATATTATAACTGTGTATTGTCTGAATTAAATGTGTCGAGGTATCGTTATCTAGCTGTGTAATATGGGGATGGATTTGGTGATATGATTTGCGATGAATCCATATTAATCATATTTCTATAATTTCTGGCTGTAATTTCAAATTAACCTTGTAAATGATTTCTATTAATTGTTTTCTGGTAGGTAAAAATTTGGTGCTAAAAATAACGTACCATTTCTTTTTTTTCTGTGGTAGGGCCAGTGAACATTTTGGTAAAAAAATAAATGTACAAATCAGGTCGTTATCAAAAGTCCTTATACTTGAGCCCTAAAGAGGAAATCAAAATGTATGTAATATAATATACAATGATAATTACATTTGGAAATTGACAAATAAGTAAACATTTATGTAAGTTGTGTTTTATAATATACTGCTCATACAGTAAATATAACATAAAAAAATGATAAGTAATTTTTAAATGCAACCTTTTTGGTTTTCTTTGTTCATCTGACAATCAAGTTAAAAATGGCATTGCAGTTCATAGATGGGAGTGGCCGGTAAACCAGAATTTTAAACCACTTTCAAGGTTTTTTTTATTCTTCATCTGTTTTTTCTTTTTCTTGCCTACTTTTTTGAATGTAGTGTTAATGCAGTGAAAAATGAAAGAATCTTTGCTCTTTTAGCATTCACTGAAACGTTACACTACAGTCTGTATTACATTTTTTTTTAATGCTTTAATTGAGTTTTATAGTGTGCTTTTTTTTTTTGTACGCTTTTTGGTATTTATGTTGCTAGAATGTATTATGTTTTATTTTGTTGCATTTTTGTTGTTTTCTTCTTTCCTTTGTAGCGCCAGTATACGGAAATCTTCTACTTGGCTTCGGGATGAGAGAGTGGATGTCTCTTTATCATTGTATGAAGAGACTGAATCCTTCTGGTACACTCTTTCACAGCACTCTGACAGACAACGTGATGTTGGTTGAGATGCATGAAACAGTATTTCTTTCTTTTCCTTGCAAGCTAACATGGGATTTAACAGTCTGGTGAAGCGAGCCGCTCGACCCCTTCCAAAATACTTTGGGGAAAATCATGAGTACAGAACTCATTTTCCTTCCACAGCGTATAAGGTTGCAGTCTGAAGTGAATCACTCTCTTCCTGATGATGATTTTACAACCCGTCAGGTGTTTTGCATCTAGTGGACAAGAAAACCGAAATTAACTTACTTGCCTCCTGGTTCTGTGCTTAAAGCTGCTTTCATTTCCGCTTCCTAACAAATGAACTGTATTCTCTTGTGTGTCAGTGGAGCTCCGGCTTCTGATAAGATACGGAGCATGAATAATTTTCTTTTTTCTCTCATTGGACACTTGGTTATTGTGACTTTGGCTGCTGTTAAAGGGAAATTAACTGCCTGTGCTCTATATCAAGTGTAAATTATTCTCGGATATTGTTTTGTTAATACTATGGGCCTGTTATTTCTGTGGTTTCTATAATGATGTGTTTTACGCCTGTGAGCGCCTGCCTGCTGCGGCTGCATTGACGTCATGATTTCAACTTTCTCTCAAAAAAGTGTCTCACTTTTATATAGTCTGAACAAACATAAAATAATCAGGTCAACTAATGGTTTGATTCTGGCAGCTCTCAGGCAGAAATGGATGAGCTGGCTCCAGGTCAGGCGGTGTACTACACCTGGGCCGAACCGACCGGCTCAAGAATACTGAGCTGGAAGTGTGGCAAGTACAAAGGAGAGCTCAAGAGCGAAGAGGTGAGAAATACAAACCAAGTTTGATAATTGATTGCAATATTTAATTGTGATCAAATTAATTTATTTAATTACTGAACCAAACTTTATGGACTTAACCTCACTCTTCATTGAAGATGTGAAACTGAATTCCTGTCTGGGTCCTTGTTTTCATTTGTTCTATAGGACCAGTTGTTGGATGTGAGCAAGGAGGGAAAATTCTTTGTTGTCTCATTTTATGAAGGCCTCCAACGTGTGGCGCTTTTCACCACCGAGCAGTGTGTCTTCAAGAAGATTTGCGATAATGAGAAAATAGAGCTGGCTGAACAGGAGACCTGCATCTCGTTACAGAACATGGGCGTCTCACTGGTCAACAACACCACCAGCCAGGAAGTGGCCTTCATTGGCATCACCAGGTACTGCTGGGTGTCACGTTGGCATACGTCTGACACAAAAAAAGTGTTGGTGTTTAGCTGTAAGGGGGCATCGGATGCAAAATTCACTTTTACATGGTGTTTGCATATGAATGTGTCTCAGCAGTGTGTGAACACAACCCCCCCTACAATGATAAAAATCCATTCACTCCTTTTTTTTGTAACACCAAAAAAACTAAGTTTCAGCAGCGTGTCATCAGCGGCTACAATCATCAGTGGCCGTGGGGGGGCCTGAGCAGTTGCTTGTAATATGCTCAGCCCAGGCCACGGCCGCTGACAGACTGTCCCATATTAGCATATCTCCGCCCTCAGCCAGTTCGTTTTGTTTTTGATGGTAATGCACCAACAAATACACAAAAAGACAGAAGAAAGGGGGGGGGTGAGCAGTAGCTCATTTCATTTAAAGAGACATGCACCAAAACCGGTCGCTGTGAACAGAGCTGTCTTTGAAATGGTAAAAATGTGTTGTTTTACACTATCATTGAACATTTCATGAAGACCCTAAAGAATCATCCTTTTCATAATCATACTTTTTCCACAGCCTGTGGAAAATGGGCATCCGATGTCCCCTTTAAGCACCTTTAAGGCCCTTTCACAACAACAATGACTATAACGATAACTATATTAGCATCCACATCAACCCAGAAGATATTTTGCTTATCGAAATGGATCAAATTAATATCATTTATTTGTGTTGGTCAGTTCTGATGTGGTGTGGGAAACCAAGCCTAAGAAGCGAAGCCGATGGAAGGTTTTGAGTGTTAAGGAGGCTACGATGTTGGAGCAGCGCTACAGAGATTATATGGAGAGCGGGCCAGTGGACAGCCTCATCATTGACCTAGAGAACGACTACCAGGTTAGTGCTCACAGGAACAAATTCACAGCGCTTAAAGACAAGACGCCTTGTTTTAAAACAGTTGTCACCATCAGAAATGCTACTGTACCTTTAAGGCTTCTACATGGAAGGTATTCTTTTTGGTTGTCAACCAATATATCATTAGGGCTGAAATGTATTTCCTGCTATATGGCATGTTTTAATTCTTGCCGCTTTTCTGTTTGGCTGATATATTATATGATTGATTAGAGAATCAGGAAGTTGCTATGTAAAGTGTACATTTATTTATATTTAATCAAGTTCAAATTATTTTTTTCAGGCTAATTCATGTTCAGATTATTTCGAATTAAAATAAATGTTATATTTTGCTTACAATTTTGTTATACATGTGATATTTACTATCTTTAAATGAAATTAAAGTTATTGAATAACTTGGGCTGCAACAAGGTCAGAAGGTCATTCTTGTTTTAATCCATCTATGGCTGTACTGAATGTTCATCAGGTGTTGTTTGCTGCTAATGGGGTGGACATGAGGATAATGCAGCCCTTTGATGCTCCGCTCAGGAGGAACTTCCTGCCAGCACTAAAGGTGGAGTACAGTGTCTCCGCCCGTCAGAAAACCTACAGAGTCCAGATCAACAGGATTCAGGTCAGTTTCACTCCTAATAAAGCAATCCAGCTTTAGACACATTATAAAAATATGAGTTATAAACGCGATCAGAACGACCACAGAGCCTATTCAACAATTGTGATGCACTAATTCACACATTTTTTTTATGGTCAGTGAACATGAAATTCCCCTGTTTACTCTTCAGATCCAAAATCAGTTGCCTGGAGCCATCTTCCCATTCGTCTTCTACCCCATCAAACCGCCCAAATCAGTCAGCATGGACTCAGGTCAGTCGATTCACTCAAAGGCCAATGCAAAATCATTTATGTATTTATTTATTTTATTTCCTGCCCGTTTCTTTGTGTCTAACCAATCTGGTATTGTTATGGTAAAGTTTATTGCATTTGTGTATTAAAGAGCCGAAACCGCTCGCTGACGTCAGCATCATCACCAGAGCAGCCGGACACTCTGACATTCTGCGCATCAAGTAAGTTTCCTCCTCATACAATTTCTATCAGTCTCTTGCTCTCAAAACTGCAAAACATGCTTCATTTCTGCTTTACAGGTATTTTAAAGTGTTGATTCAGGAGATGGACCTGCGGGTAGATCTTGGGTTCCTGTATGCCATACTTGAGCTCTTCACTGCTGAGCACGCCAGTGCTGTCACGTCTGAACAGGAGGTACAGTAACACTCTACAGCACAAAGCTCTACATAGGCACCTGTTTGGTGGTGATTGACTCTTCTGTTTGAGCAGCAACTCCACACACTATTGATACTTTTCAGTACTAAACAATATATTTATAATAGACTTTTACCTCTACTTCAGCCACACTCTTTTTGATTATATTTTATATTACATACACTACCATTCAACATTTGAAATCTGGGGCCAGTTGCATAAACTTAGCCACCATGTTAAGACTGTGTCTTAAGAACTAGTTTGACCAACTAGCAGTTAACCAAGTGGTTATCAGTCTTACTCTTCCGATACTAACAAGACCAATCTACCTTTTCATAACTGAATTTAAAAAGTTATGACCAGTCTTGAGGAAAAAAAATTAGATGACTAACTTTTTAAGACTAGTCTAAACAGTTTATGCAATTGGCCTCCAGCTGAAAGATTTTTTTAATGAAATTAATACTTGGTAACACTGTAGTTTAGGGACCAGTTCTCACTATTAACTAGTTGCTTATTAGCATGCATATTACTAACATATTGGCTGTTTATTAGTACTTATAAAGCACATATTAATGGCTTATTCTGCATGACCATATTTTAGATCCCTTAATCTCTACCCCATACCTAAACACAAATACCTTACTAACTATTAATAAACAACAAATATGAAGTTTTGTTAATATTTTTATAAATGCAGTTCTTTTGAACTTTCTATTTATCAAAGAATCCTGAAAAAAAATGTAACCAGAAAATCTATCCACAAACACAACTGTTTTCAACATTGATGAGCAGCATATCAGAATAATTCCTAAAGGATCATGTGCCACTGAAGACTGGAGTAATGGTGCTGAAAATTCAGCTTTGCCATCACAGGAATAAATTAAATTTGAAAATATATTCATATAGAAAACAATTATTTTGAATGAAAATAATATTTCACAATGTTACTGATTTGACTGTATTTTTGATCAAATAAGTGCACCTCGGTGAGCATTAGAGACTTAAACTCTTAAAGACCGCAAACCTTTGCGCAGTAGTGTATTTGATCTGTTGTTGGATGTGTGTGGTGGTGTATTGCAGGTGGAGTTGTTTGAGAAGGACATTGAGTATCTGAAGACCGAGTTGAATCATAGTTCAGCTACAGACACGTCCCCCATCAGCCTGTACGAATACTTCCACATCTCTCCCATAAAGGTCAGTTACCGAAACCTCTGTCCAATCACTGTGACCACAGACCACACAGTGAACACAGGAATAAACATTCAATACTGATGCCAAACTTTGCTTCCTGAAGACAAATGTTCTTTTTAAAATCACCACGTTTTGAGTATTGAGTGTAACTGTTTTTGTGGGGCAGCTTCACTTGAGTTTCTCTCTGAGCACCGGTGGTGAAGACGGGAATAAGAAAGAGCGCGAGACAGAGATCATTCCCGTTCAGTCTCTCAACCTCCTGCTGAAGAGTATTGGAGCTACACTCACTGACGCTCAGGACGTCCTCTTCAAGTACTTACACTCACTACTCAGCACTCATTCTCACTGCGGCAGGAAATCCCTGTAGTTCCTCATTCCAGTCCGCCCTGCCAAACCCTCACTTCACACTTTGGGTGTTTCTGGATTTCACATGTGGTTAGATGCTGTCAACTCCACAAAACACACTCTTCACTTCCGTTTTCCTGCTGTCACACTGCACTCTAGTGGAAAGACCAAAACAAGCTAGAAATGCATGTCAAGGGAGCAAAACTATGCATATGCAATGAGGATTCATTATTAAACAAGCATTAAGTTATGTATATAAGTGTGACCCTGGAGCACAAAAGCAGTCTTAAGTCGCTGGGGTATATTTGTAGCAATAGCCAAAAATACATTGTATGGGTCAAAATGATCCTTTTTTCTTTTATGCCAAAAATCATTAGGATATTAAGTAAAGATCATGTTCCATGAAGATATTTTGTACATTTCCTACTGTAAATATATTAAAACTTAATTTTTGATTAGTAATATGCATTGCTAAAAACTTCATTATAGGTGATTTTCTCAATATTTAGATTTTTTTGCACCCTCAGATTCCAGATTTTCAAATAGTTGTATCTCAGCCAAATATTGTCCTATCATAACAAACCACACATCAATGGAAAGCTTATTTATTCAGCATTCAGATGATGTATAAATCTCAATTTTGAAAAATGTACCCTTATGACTGGTTTTGTGATCCAGGGTCACATATTATATGTGTATTGTATTCAAGTACTATTTCGTTTTTTTTTTTTCTAATTAGTATTACTTTGTTGTTTTAGTTATAGTTTTTATTTATTTCCACCTAGTAATTTTAGTGCTTTCAGTAATTTCGCTTAATTGCCAAGGCGGTTTTTCATATCATATATTTTATTTCAGCTTTATTTAAGTTAACACTTTTTTTTTCTTTTAATCAATTTAGTTCTTTTTTAGTTTTAATGATAATAATGCTGAGCTGTGAAATGCAAGATGTAGAAGTTTAATAATAAATGGCTTGTCAAATTGTTATATAGCCTTAAGTACTATCCAGTTATCTTCTCAGAAATTAATATGGTAACTTTTGTTGGTAGTGCACATTTGTTAAATTAGAAAGGCAAGATCAAAGTGTAGTGTGGTTTGATTCTGTACTGCATATTTTGGCAAAAGTAGTAGGTTTAGTTAGTGGATATTCCATGCATACAGTATTATAAACCGTGTACAGTATGCACATATTATTATGAGTAGTATGCCACAGTATACATACAAGGTCTCATATTTGATGGTGAATTGTATATTTATGACCTAGAACTCTTAATTTCTTAGAAATGTTTACATTTGCGTCCTGTCTTTCTCCAGACTTGCGTTTTGTGAGCTGACGTACCAGTTCCGCACCACTCAGCAGCTGCAGTCGGAGGTCATCCGCCATTATTCCAAACAGGTGACCTTTCACCTTTAACTTTCCCCATCTACTGCTGATTTCTGTGTGTTTTATGCATACACATCACGACTACCTGTTTTTTTTTAGCTGTGTCTGTGCTTGTGTGTTGTTTGTTTCAGGCTATCAAGCAGATGTATGTTCTGGTTTTGGGTTTAGATGTCCTCGGGAATCCTTTCGGACTGATCCGCGGTCTGTCTGAAGGCGTCGAGGCCTTCTTTTATGAGCCTTATCAGGTGAAACTTCAGCTCTTTTGATAGGATTGATAAGATGCAAAATTTGTGGTCCTCTAAACTGTTTTCAAAATTAAATTAGTTACAAACACAAATGTACAGAAAAATCTGTAATAGTATCTCCGTGATATTAAAATAGCACTGAAATCAAGAATTCAAAATAAAGTTTGTACACAAGACGATGCAAGTAAATCCCATACCAAAGGAGAAAACCAAAACAGAAACGGAGTTTATCGAAGAACCAAAATCGCATATTCAACAAATCGGTGTGAAGGCTCTGGTTGGAGGAGCTGTGGGTACGTACTCTATTTTTGCTATATTCTGTAATACACTAATGTTGTGAGTGATCTATGCAGTTATGAACTCTCCTCTTAAAATCCAATCAAAAGTTGTCACGTGAGGCTTATATCAAGTATAAACAGCAATCTTGTTCCACTCAAATTCTGAGCCGTCCATCTCTTGTCGTCTCAGGCGGTCTGGCCGGAGCGGCGTCTCGGATCACGGGAGCGATGGCTAAAGGTGTGGCCGCCATGACCATGGATGAGGAGTATCAGCAGAAGAGACGCGAGGCTATGAACAAGCAGCCCAGCGGACTGAGAGAAGGCCTGACACGAGGAGGGAAGGGACTCGTCTCTGTGAGTTTACAAAACACAGCAGACAGAAACGTTTAAAGCTATATCCCAAATCAAAAATTCCCTTTTTGTCAGCTGAACCCCTTTGACCTAAAGTATTTTTTGAAGTATATTTTAAAGGGATAGTTCATCCAAAAAAAAAAAAATTCTGTCATTTACTCAGCCTCATGTTGTTCTGAATGGCTTTGTTTCCTGTGCATCATAAATGAAGATATTTGAAAGAATTTTGGTAACTAAAGCATTTCGGTTCCCATTGACTTCCACTGTATTTGGAAGTCGTAAGTAAGTCATAAGTTCCCATAAGTAAATGGGAACTGAAACTTGTTTGATTACCGACATTCTTCAGAATATCTTCTTTTATGATGCACAGAAGAAAAGATGTAATTCTGATTTGAAATGACACAAAATGGAGTAAATGTATTCCTTAGTTGAGGTTTCAGTAAGTTAACAACACACTCGCATGCAACATGCGGCTACAAAAATACGTATTTTTAAGTTTTTGTTTTTTTATTTAAAATTATTTTCTTTATTTTACATTTTCTTTAACAAAAGAAACATGTATCATGCATACTTTTTATTTTTCCCACCAGCTGGAACATTTATATGCTACAAAAAAAAAAATAACAAAAAAAAAAAAATAGTATATATAATATATAAGAATATATATAAAAAGCCACTTTTTTAATATAATCTTCAGTGCTTTACTCCTCTGCCACATTAATGTCTTAATAATGTGATTACTTATGGTTAATTCAGTTAATTGATCACTATATCATGTAATTAATTTGATAAAAATGTTTGATTGTCATCTGACAAGTCTACAATGTATATTTTGCATTCAGTAGAGTATTTTTATATTAGTTTTTTGTGGGAAGTCATTCTGTAAATATGAACTTTTCTTCATATCACACAGGGGTTTGTGAGCGGCATCACGGGCATTGTGACTAAACCCATTAAAGGTATAACCACTGATCATCTGCACTTCTTTCTAACATTTCAGTGTTGAAAATCCAGCTTACCTGTGTGTTCAGTGTAATAGGCATGTCATGAGTGTGTGTGTTGCTGTAGGAGCTCAGAAGGAAGGAGCGGCGGGTTTCTTTAAGGGTGTGGGCAAAGGTTTGGTCGGAGCTCTGACCAGACCAACAGGGGGCATCATTGACATGGCCAGCAGCACCTTCCAAGGCATCAAAAGGTCTGAATATGTCTCTGTGTCTGTGTGCATTGTTTGGGAAAGAGTCTTTGTCATTCTATGATTGTGATGTATTTTCTGGCTTGATCTGAATGCAGAGCTGCGGAGACGTCTCAGGATGTGGAGAGTTTACGTCCTCCTCGTTTCATCCATGAGGATGGAGTCATCCGGCCGTATAAGGAGAGAGAGGGCATAGGCAGCCAGATGCTGCAGGTGACACATGACACTTCACTTCCTGCCGTCACACCCCTGGTGTTCAAGATAATGGTGTTAAAAATGTTTTAAAGACAAAAATAATAGGAATGGGCATGATAATAGGCAATGGAAATGGGTAGTTGACATGACATCCTCAGCAGTGACAACAGTCTCCTACATTACAATTTAAAATACTCGTATACTCTACCGTTTAAATGTTTGGGGTCATTAGTCTCACCAAAGCTGCATTTATATAATCAAAAATAGAGTAAAAACTGCAATATTGTGAAATATTATTACAGTTTGAAACACTGTTTTCTATTTGAAAATATTTTCAGATGCAATTTATGCTTTACACTTGACAAATTAGTTTCAGCATCATTACTCCAGTCTTCAGTGTCACATGATCCTTCAAAAATCTGTATAATATGCTGACTTGCTGCTCAAAAACAATTTTTTCCCCTTGTTATTATCAGTGTTGAAAACAGTTGTGCTGATCAATTTAATGCATTGTTGCTGATTAAAAGTAATGATAAAAAAACAAAATTTAATCATAAAAAACTTCAATGGAAAATTAATTCTTGGTAATATATCCATGTCAGCTACCCAGATACATATATACATAACACACACTACATATTATACATATATTTCTGATTTACTTGCAGTTGTTTCTTGCTCCAGAATTCTATGCCATTATCTTAAACACTCACTGTTGTCATTAAACAACCAGTTTAGACCAACATGAATCTTCATGCTTGTCCAGGCTGGTTTATGCTGGTTTTATGTTAGTCTAGATTGTAGGCCAGCAAACCATAGCTGGTAAAGCTGGTCAACCTGACCAGTCTTTCTGGTGAGCTGGTTGATCAAGGAAGACTTGCTGGTTAAACTAGTTAAGAAGCATCACAGCATCCAAAACACAACAGGAACCGAATAGACCAACAAGGGCCAAGGTTTTGAAATTCTATCATCAGATATGGAGATGTTAATAGTTTAAATGATTTAAGTTGAAATAATTACACGCTGGCTGAACAGTTTCGAGCAGGAGCAGAGAAATTCTACAGGATATATGTGTGTAAAACTTCAAATTTCAAAGGTTTAATTAAGTTTTAATATTATATCTATCTATATATATATATTATCTATAATATATGTGTTGGTGTGTGTATTCATAATCAGAACAGAAGAGCTTTATTACCATTAATTTTACACGAAACACACAAGGAATTGACTTGACGACAGGAGCTCCAGGATAAGAAAGTACAAACAATAGTGCCGACAACATGATAGTGTAGCCATCTAGAGAATAACAAATATACAACCTAAGATAATAAAAAAAAAGAGAAAATTGAAAATGTATATACATATATAAAGTGGGTATGGAAATTATTCAGACCCCTTTAAATTTTTCACTATTTGTTATATTGCAGCCATTTGATAAAATCATTTAAGTTAATTTTTTTTCCTCATTTAATGTACACACAGCACCCCATATTGACAGAAAACCACAGAATAGTTGACATTTTTGCAGATTTATTAAAAAAAAAACTGAAATATCACATGGCCCTAAGTATTCAGACCCTTTGCTGTGACACTCATATATTTAACTCAGGTGATGTCCATTTCTTCTGATCATCCTTGTGTTGGTTCTACACCTTCATTTGAGTCCCACTGTGTTTGATTATACTGATTGGACTTTGATTAGGAAAGCCACACACCTGTCTATGTAAGACCTTACAGCTCCCAGTGCATGTCAGAGCAAATGAGAATAATGAGGTAAAAGGAACTGCCTGAAGAGCTAAGAGACAGAATTGTGGCAAGGCACAGAACTGGCCAAGGTTACAAAAAAAATTCTTCTGCACTTAAGGTTCCTAAGAGCACAATAATCCTTAAATGGAAGACGTTTGGGACGACCAAAACCCTTCCTAGAGCTGGCCGTCCGGCCAAACTGAGCTATTTGGGGGAGAAGAGCCTTGGTGAGAGAGTTAAAGAAGAACCCAAAGATCACTGTGACTGAACTCCAGAGATGCAGTCGGGAGATGGGAAAAAGTTGTAGAAAGTCAACATCACTGCAGCCCTCCACCAGTCGGAACTTTATGGCAGAGTGGCCCGACGGAAACCTCTCCTCAGTGCAAGACACATGAAAAACCGCATGGAGTTTGGTGAGATTGGTGATAAATAAGATTCTCTGGGTCTGATAGACCAAGATAGAACGTTTTGGCCTAATTCTAAGCGTATTGTGTAGAAACCCTCACTGTCATGTCACCCCGTGTCCAATACAGTCCCAACAGGTAAGCATGGTGGTGGCAGCATCATGCTGTGGGGGTGTTTTTCATCTGCAGGGACAGGACGACTGGTTGCATTTGAGGGAAAGATGAATGCGGCCAAGTAAAGGGATATCCTGGACGAAAACCTTCTCCAAGTGCTCAGGACCTCAGACTGGGCAGAAGGTTTACCTTCCATCAAGACAATGACCCTAAGCACACAGCTAAAATAACGAGGAGTGGCTTCACAACAACTCTGTGGCTGTTTTTGAATGGCCCAGCCAGAGCCCTGATTTAAACCCAATTGATCATCTCTGGAGAGACCTAAAAATTGCTGTCCACCAACGTTTACCATCCAACCTGACAGAACTGGAGAGGATCTGCAAGGAGGAATGGCAGTGGATCCCCAAATCCAGGTGTGAAAAAACTTGTTGCATCTTTCCCAAAAGACTCATGGCGTATTAGATCAAAGGGTGCTTCTACTAAATACTGAGCAAAAGGGTCTGAATACTTAGGACCATTGTGATATTTCAGTTTTTCTTTTTTAAAAAATCTGCAAAAATTTTCAACTATTCTGTGTTTTTCTGTCAATATGGGATTCTGTGTGTACATTAATGAGGAAAAAAAAATAACTTAAATATTTTAGCAAATGGCTGCAATATAACAAAGAGTGAAAAATTTAAGGGGGTCTGAATACTTTCCGTACCCACTGTATATTAGTATATCCGTTTCCATTTCATACATTGGGTTATAGAAAACATTATAACATATAAAACAATAATTAATAAAATATTAATTTAACTTGAATTAAGTTCAAATCAATTCAGTATGTTGTCCACATAGTACTATTATGTAATTCATTATGTAAAACTACTAATTATGTCATTCCCACCAGTCATTGACCTAACAAACGCATGGTTTTGTGATGTGTTGTGTAGCTTGTGACTTCAGGAGTTGCGGACATTAGCTCAGTAGTGCAAGATGTACTAGTATTGGTAGTATTAGTATTTCTGGAGTAGTGCACAGGCTGTCACACAGCCGTGTGAATGTGCGGCTCTCACTGACTGCAGCTCTCCTCTCTTGTCATGTTCACAGAGCAGAACGGCCCTCTCTCAGATGAATAGCACTGACACTGATGAGGATGAGGAAAATGTGTCCTTTTCATTATAGAATAGAAGTGCTTTTCATTAAATCTTCAGTCTGTTTGTGTAACTTGCATCTAAAATCAGAATAATTTACTATGTGTAAGTAGTTCAGTTAGCGTCTAGTCATAGAGTGGTTCATCTATTTTAAATGTAAATATTGCTGTTTTATGATTAGGAATTATTTTGCTTTTATTCCTTCTGATTTGTTGTCCCAACCCATCATCTGTCATTTTCCTGAATAAAGTCTGTTTCCAAGTGCATTTTTCATCATTAACCCATTCCACACCCATCAATCCCACAATGCATTGCAAATGACATCGCATTTCATTGATTTATAGACACAAGGTACGCAGCAGCAGGGGTGTGTACTGAGACTTTAGTCTCTTTCAGAAAACGTCGTGACTAAACCTTTGCTTAAGTTTTGCATTAAACTAGTGTTTTTCCTAGGGAAATTTTGGAAATTTGCATTCTTGCATCCAGAACTCGTTCAAATACACCAGTCAGAACTATAGGCGATGTGAAAGTGCTTTAGAACTACATTTTTGCACAATTAAAAATGGTTTTAAGAATCACAAAACTAGTTCAACGTATATGAAGATGAGTAGATGATTTTTACATTTTGCTGCCACTGTTGGTCTTTTCATCAGTCCTTGTGTCTTTACACTCACTCCATCACTGTTTTTCAGGTCCATATTTCAGGAATGTGATGGCCAGAAAAGATTTGATCGTAGAAGTTCGTGCTTTTTGTATTAATTGGTTTCTCCATTTGGTTTGTAGAATATTGAAAATGGACGGTTTGCCAAGTACAGATACTTTGCTCATGCTAAGGTGAACGAATCAGATTTCCTGATGATCACTAAAAGGTAGGTGAATTATATAAACCCCTCATTTTGCATGGGCAATGTCACATGAGCACATTTAGATGAAGGGGCATTTCGGTTTTAACCATGCGCTAGTACAGTAGCATTAAGCATGTCACGGCTGTTTTGCTTCAAACCTTTTAGGCGATGAATTTGTGTTTACATGCATCCTTACCATCGGCTTATAAAGCCTTCATGCGAACATCCGATTAAAGGGCTGGTGTATATCTTAATATTTTAGCTATGTAAACCTTTGAATGCAACTATTATTGGACTCAAAAATAGCTTGCACACATGTTGATTTACATGTAAGCATAGTTTTCAGTGAAAATTATTTTAATCAATAATGTGTGAATCTCAAAAAAATCCCTACCCCCAATTATTAAATTTAGGCACATAAAGCTTTACCATATTCCCATGTATTAAACTTATTAAAGGCTGGAATACACTACATGCTTTTTAAAATCTGATTTTAAAACACTAGGCATCATGTAAATGGTTACAGAGAAAATATACACTATATATATTATACTCTTATGTTATAAACATACTTTTCAAGTTGTTCTGAAAACAACAGACTCGAATGAAAACAAAATGTGTTTTAAAATCGAATCAAAGTATCAAACTTGTTTGAAGGTGAAGCTGAAAATCTGTGCCGATCATACTCTACTTGATACTTTTGGCTGCTAGTGTCACTGTCGACTCATTCAGACAATAATTTGGGGCAGAAATGTGACATTTTTTCCCATATTGCACCAAATTGTGTGTCTTTTTGAGGATTACTTAAGCAAACAGTGATAAGGCAGCAAAAACAAAAAATGCATGCAATTTCTAAGAACTACATAATTTCGCATGTAATTGGTTATATATGTGCTACAGTATTCTATCCCAGTTATTCAAGTTATGTGCTACAGTATTTACTGGCCCTTATATTGAATTTTCAGCTTTTCAGCTGGTGTCTGTGTGATTTTGCTCTTGCAGGGGGATATTTTTTGTGACTAAGGGCACGTTCGGGCAGCTGACGTGTGAGTGGCAGTATCTGTTTGATGAGTTTACCAAAGCGCCCATGATCGTGGAGGGCAGGAGACTGCGTATAGAAGCAAAGGTACATCATCATACATAAGAGTTTTATCTGTATTTAATCTAAATCGAATGCTGGTCTTATTGTGCATGTTATTCTAAATGTTTATGTTTAGCACTTTATTTTATAGTCATGTTATATAGTATGCACTTACATTATAATAACTAGGTACTAACCCTAAACCAAACCCTAAAACTTGATTCTCCTCAAAGTTTCTCCACTTCTGAAAGGACTTTTATTTTCTAATGATGTAAGCAAAGCCATGAGGACAATAATATCATGGCCTGACATGTTTAAACCTGAGCAAGGATTTCTTTAGTTATGATGGAAAATATAATTGATCTTGTTTTGATTTTCACAGGAACGAGTCAAATCGGTGTTCCATGCCAAAGAGTTTGGGAAGATCATCAATTTCAAAACTCCAGAACTAGCAAAGGTACAGGTGCACATTTTTGCTGCTGCAAACAAATAGTGGAAGTGGGTTCATGAACTGTTATCTTAACCTTTTGTAACAAGGAGCACAATGAGTGTTTAGGCAGAAATGGTCATTTATGCACAGAAGGGGATTTCAAAGGGATAGATCACCCAAAAATGCAAATTCCTTAACCTTCAAGTCGTTCCGAACCTGTACGAGTTTCTATCTTCTTCTGAACGCAAAAGAATACATTTTGAAGCATGTTATTAACCAAAAAATTGCTGGTCCCCATTGACTCCCATAGTATGTAAATAAAATACTATTGAAGTCAATGGGGACCAACAACTGTTTGGTTACTAACATTCTTCAAAATATATATTCCTTTGCGTTCAGAAGAAGATAGAAACTCGTACAGGTTTGGAACGACTTGAAGGTTAAGTAAATGATGATAGAATTAGCATTTTTGGGTGAATTATCCCTTTGAATGACTCCGACAGTACACAAGAGTTTAAGAGCCAAATGTTATCGCGAAAGATTTGTTTACCACATATATGATTTCTGTAGATAAAATATCCTGTAAAGGTTTCTAGCCATGCATTCATTTAATGACCCGTTTCTGTCGTTCTCAGTGGGTTCTTACCAAGCTTGAGGATGCCAGGGAAACTCTGCCGAAGTAAGGACAGTTAAAGCGACATGCGATGATCCTGCGCTCAGCTGTGTGCCTTTATGCTGCTTTTGCAGTGTGCCACTTCACATTATACCCACAATGCAACAGTCATTCACTAAACACTGAATACCACATTGGTAATGACTGTTAGACTGTGTGTTTGTGTGTTCAGTTTACATTATATTGTACCTTTCTTTCCCCCCTCACTGTCTGAGCTCAATCGGTCATAATTCCTTATTTGCTTGAACACATTTACATATTAAGTTTTTACAATGTGCCTCTACATGCAGTTCAGCGACTGGAAAGACGTCTCTTAACTAAAGCCACACTAAAGTGTAAATTAAGGTGATTAAAATTAAGGTCAATTTTATACACATTAATAAAGACCAATACACTGTATGTATTTTCTTTGTCTTTACATGTGAATGTGTGTCGCATTTAAACTGAAATGACCAGGAATGTTTGAAAATGGGAATCTCTTGCTGTATGTACAGGAGAGCAGTGATTTTTTTTTTAAATGTGTGGCTTTGCATGAAATGATATTTTTGTTTCACAGTGTCTATTTAATTAATTCTATAGCTTGTCTCAATACTCAACAGTAAACATCTGATGGCTTCTCGACTGCTTTATGTCTCTATGCAGTCGCACTGCATTACTAAAGAACTGTAACATAACACAAATATGCAACTGTTTATTTTTAGCTTTCCAGTAAAGCTATTGTTGTCAATTTTCTTAATGAATGTCAATGAATTGACATTAAAGTCGATATGAAATGAAATCAAAACTGACACTATTTATTGATCCTGATGTCAGGATGCCTTGGGCAACCGGTGAATGATGCAAACCAATAAAATAGCTGTAGATGTAGATGTTTGTTATTTCTTGGGAGCAGATTTGGAGAAATTAAGCATACTATCTACTTGCTCAGCAATGGATCCTCTGCAGTGAATGGGTGCCGTCAGAATGAGAGTCCAAACAGCTGATAGAAATATCACAGTAATCCACACCACTCCAGTCTATCAGTTAACATCTTGTCAAGTGAAAAGCTGGGTGTTTGCAAGAAACAAATCCATCATTTAGGCGTTTTAACTGTTAAACCGTCACTTCTGGCCAAAATATGAGTCTATAATCCATAATGTTTCCTCCGGTGCAAAAGTCCATCCCTTGTTGTCCTCAAACATCAAAACTGACATATTTGTTCAGAAGTGTTTTGGCTTGTAATCAGTGCTGGATCTGTGCATATTTCTCTCCTGATTCAGACGAGATGACTTTTTCACTGGAGAAAGCAATATTATGGATTATGAACTAGTTTGAAGTTAAAAATGTGTTAATGATAGATTTGCTTCTTACAAACACGCATCTTTTCACTTCACAAGATTGTTAACTGATGGACTGGAGAGGTGTGAATTATTGTGATGTTTTTATCAGCTGTTTGGACTCATTCCGACGGCACCCATTCACTGCAGAACATCCATTGCTGAGCAAGTGCTGTAATGCAAAACTTCTCCTAAAGAAAAACTAATCTACATCTTGGATTGCCTGAGGATGAGCACTTTTTCATGATGAGTAACTTCTTTAACATTAATAAAGGTTATAGCAATAAAAGCAAATAGCGATAGATCTAACATCAAGTTCCCAGTTATCGAATAAATATGACCGATCGGACTAAATGTGCATTTTTTCCACATGCAACTGCATACTCTCATGCTACAGTTTTATCATATAGTTATTTTCAATTGGAAATGCATCATGTTAGTGAGGGAAAACTGGGAATGTCATTACATGTTGCCTATAAAGCATGAACATTTATTGCATCGTTTTCTCTAATTATGCACATTTAATAAATGTATTTAGAATTTCGTTTGATTGTTTTATTTCAATTTGAATGAGTGTAACAACATATAGCTGTATATCCTTGTTTAATAAATATTATCAAAGCAGATACAGACATTACAGTTTAAAGGCATGTCAGGTATTCACTACAGCTTGTACCTGCTACGAAACTGAGGTCAAATAATGAAACTCGGAAATCAGTGGCTGCGTAAAATGCGAAAACTTGCCCGTGACTGAATTTTCTGTGAGAAATCAAGATTTTTTTTAAGGAATATGCAGGTTTAAAATGATAAATATCCTTTACAATGTACAATTTGACACTGGAACACCAGTTTAAAATGGCTAGTAAATTATTTTTACATTGAGAAATAATAATAAAATAAAAAATAGCTGAATTAAATTCTTACCTTTAATTTCTACAAATGCATAATCGTGATTCAGGTATGCATTACAACTACATAAGGCAACTTTAGAGCATGTTTGTTAAAAAAAACTAAAAATCCAAGTTTTTATATTAAAATGTAAACTTCTCCATCTTTTTTGCCTTTAAACGCTTCAAGGAGTCTTCAAGACTTTGATCTATTACATCAGGAAAACATTTTTTACATGTGCCTTAAAATCTCCTAAGTAGCCTCCCTTGTAAACTCTATCACATAAAGAACAAAATGACAACATCTGTTGTCGATGAAACCTACCCATCTATTAGAGGACCTAAACACGACTGAAAAGAAGATGCATCCTTGTAATGGTAGATCAAGGCTTGTTTTCAGGAAGCCAGTCCACATCTAATCCATTAGGCAGTTCTCCTAGATACTTCCTTATATAAGTCCTTAGTCAACAAGAGAACAATGTAAAGCTAATGTGAGAGCTATATCTACTCAACAGATCAACAGAAGAGAGCAGGACCAGGTTTGTCCTCCAGGATGGTGATTTTAAACCAGGTTGAACTCTTTGAGGTTGTGTCTGAGGATGGTGTCTTTCACAGCTGCGAAGATCAAGCGGATGTTCTCCGTGTCGGTGGCACAAGTGAAGTGAGAGTAGATGGATTTGTCTTTGTCTTCGTTTTGCTCCTGGTACATCTTAAGAATAAACTCCTGGGCTGGCTTTGGATCGTTTTGGGGGCCTGGAAATGACAGTAATCAATGGGTCAATGATGTGATGTATTGAAATATTATTCATATATATCACAGAAATTACAGAAAATGTATCACAGAGTCAATAAGTATCTTAAAATATCAGATCATTTGTTTATCGATATTTTAATTGAAATTAAATATGGAGATGAATTAAAGCAGTTAGATTCAATATATAGAACCATGTTACAACAAGTGAAATGTAAAATGTGATTATATTATATTAAATGTATATTCATGCAATTTTTTTATACACAGTATATATATCATATAATATATAGATATCTACAGTTGATAATATAGATATATAGCTATATATATATATATATATAATACAGTATATACATATTATATATAATAATAGAATATATAGTAGTCAGAGGTATTCCTAAAATATCATTTTAATCAAATGTGACTCTGGAGCACAAAAGCAGTCTTGAGTCGCTGGGGTATATTTTTAGCAATAAACAAAAAAACATTGAATGGGTCAAAATTATAAATATTTATTTTATGCCAAAAATCATTAGGAAATTAAGTAAAGATCATGTTCCATGAAGTATTTTGTACATTTCCTACCGTAAATACATCAAAGCTTAATTTTTGATTAGTAATATGCATTGTTAAGAACTTCATTTGGACAACTTTAAGGTGATTTTTCTCAATATTTTGATTATTTTGCACCCTCAGATTCCAGATAGCTGATCTAGCCAAAATATTGTCCTATACTAACAAACCATACATCAATGAAAAGTTGATTTATTCAGCTTTCAGATGATGTATACATATCAATTCAAAAAATGACGCTTATGACTGGTTTTGTGCTCCATGGTCACACATATTACATATAGAGATGAATTAAACCATTTAAAATCTAATCAATATCACAAAACTTATATCACAAAGACAATAACTCAATAAATATATTAAAAGGAGCAGAGTATTGGAGTTTAGTTCAGTTAATATTAAATAAGTAACATTTATGAATTAATAATTTATGATTTTTGATCACTAATAATAATAAATATATATATGTATTCAGTGTTGGGGAAAGTTATTTTTAAAAGTAATGCGTTACAATATTACGTTACTTCCTAAAAAAGTAATTAATTACGTTACTTAGTTACTTTTATTGAAAGTAATGCGATACGTTACTTTTGCGTAACTTTTTAAATCTGGACAGGGCATGCTTGTTTGATTTTAAAATAAAAAAAGTTCTATTTTTGGCAAATGTAAAAGCCCTGTCACACCAAAAACCTCAGGCTGAAGGAAATGTAAATTAACTTCTGTACAGTAGAATGCAGAAGAAGAAAAAAACACACTTCAGCAATAAAAAAAGAAGAAGAAATGTTAGTTTATCTTGTGTAATTTTTGCTTATTAGTATAGTTGAATTTGATCATCGAAGGTCAGCAGCAAATTGGTTATAAAATGGGATTAATACATAAAGGATATTTGTATTATTTAACATATTTAATTATTGCAGCTTTGAGTCAATCCGATTGCTTTAACCGTCATTATTAATTTTGAGGAAAACTAAATCTGTTTTTTTTTGTGTGAGTGAGATGAATTAATGCATGTTCACATTTATTCTAGATCTACAGTAACATCTTCTGATTTCTCTCAACGTGGGCACAGGAGAGCTTTCAGATCAAATAATGAGAAAAAAAAAAAACTGTTTACATTGAAAGTAACTTTGAAAAAGTAAATCAGATATTTTCTTGCAAATTAAAAAGTAATGCGTTACTTTACTAGTTACTTGAAAAAAGTAATCTGATTACGTAACTTGTAATGCGTTACCCCCAACACTTATATACATATATATTTAAAAACGTTTTTGTAAAACGGTGTACACACACATGCAATCAAAGTGTTAGAAAAATATGTTGCTAATTTTTTACTTGATGGTTACTCCACTTTAAAATGGTATTAAAAATGTTCAAAACCACATTTTAAAGAATGTATATGTTTTCAAATGGATTTTTCCTTTTCTTGATTATGGACACTCTTATATGTCTCATCTTCACCAGAATGACTGATTGAAAATGATTCATTCCTGCCATGCGAGCAATCGCTTGAAGAAGCACCTTGTGTCCCAAGTGAACTGCTACGAACGCCTCACCTGTGAATTCTGGGAAGTAGGTGGCCAGGTGAGAGTGCACGATCTTCTCCTTCAGGATGTCGGTCTTATTAAGAAAGAGAATCACAGACGACTGCTGGAACCAAGGATATGTGATGATGGTTTTAAACAAAGCTTTACTCTCCTCCATCCGATTCTGAAACACATGAGACTCAACAGACATGAGCATGAAGTCCCAGAGGAACAGCCTGCACGAGGATGAGCTCAAAGTGCACTGACCTCATTGTCACATTCAGCCAGGACCTGGTCGTACTCGCTCAGAGCCACCAAGAAGATGATGGAGGTGACGTTCTCAAAGCAGTGGATCCACTTCCTGCGCTCGGATCGCTGACCGCCGACATCCACCATCCTGATGGCATCAGATAAACACGACAGATACAGAGTCGTTCACTTAGGACTTTAATTTGTCGGCCGACCCCGGAGGTCATGGAATTTTGAATAGGTTCTAAAAATGTTCACAAGTTGACGCATATTTTTTTTTTTTTTTACTGTGTCCTTGTTAGACATGTTACATGCACTTACTATAGTAATAACAATGAAATATATGCATAATTACATGCAACTAACCCTAATCCTAATTCTAACCATATAGTAAGTACACATAATTAATTATTATTACTCAGAACTTGAGTGTATAATGACACTGTAAGCCTTAAGTGTAAGCCTTATTCATTTTAGTGAAGTACTCACACCTCAGGAGTCCATGAAGTCCCTTGTTTATTCTTTAGGTAACATTTTATTTTAAGGACCAATTATCTCTATTAACTAGCAAGCATATTATTACTAACATATTGGCTGTTTATTAGTAAAGCACATATTAAAGGGGTCATATGATGCGATTTCAATTTTTCCTTTCTCTTTGGAGTGTTACAAGCTCTTGGTGCATAAAGAAGATCGTAAAGTTGCAAAGACTTAAAGTCTCAAATCCAAAGAGATATCTTTATAAAAGTTAAGAGTCAACCACGTCCTCCTAAAACGGCTCGTTCTAACACGCCCCCACATGTCTACATCACTATGTGGAAAGATTTGCATAACGCCGCCTAAATATTCACGCAAAGAAAGAAGGCGTAACTTTTATTCTCGCTGTAGTATTGTTGTTGCAGCCGCTGCCATGTCGTTAAGGCGCTGTGTGCTTTGTTGTGAAAGCGAAAACTACTTTGTTTGGTCTTCCAAAAGAGGACGATATCCACTTCGTCATACCTAGAGCTGATCCGTGCTGATCGCTGAGGAAATACATCAACTTCACGCTGTGGATCGCCGGATTGGCTTTCACAGTGGATGAAGCGGAGTCTAGCCCGGAGTCGTCACATGTGGTTGCCGCAGGCCCCTTGTCAATAAGACGGCCGTTCCCTCACTCTAGCCCACCGGCCGCCGCTCAGCCTAGCCCTCTGCCCTCTGCTCACTCTAGGCCTCCGGCCTCTGGCCTCCGCTCACTCTAGCCCGCCTTGTATTTTGTTGTGAAAGTGAAACTACTTTGTTTGGCCTTCCAAAAATGGACACGACTAGAAATCAGTGGTTAAGTTGTATTTACAACACTGTTCCAGAACAGTTCAACCCAAATATTAGAGTGTGTGCAGCTACGTTTTTATGGAGGAAGGGACTGTTTCCTGATCCTGGTAGAGTAGACTACATGGTGTTTGGACTCACAGACTGTAAGTACGTTTTTTTATATGTAAAGAATTTTTATATTTAATATTTTTTATATTTAAAGCGAGTTTTGGGCAGTGTAGAGTAGCGCTTGTTGTTTGTCATTTCTCTGATCCCAAATGCAGACATGGTTTCATGTTTAAGCAGCACGATACACAACGCAACGCGTAAAAAGACAGTATAAATCATTATAATCCGTAATTATGTCCCCACTGGATGCAGCAAATGCCTCGTTTATAATGGGTTTTAATGTTTTTGTCTCGTCGCTCCGGCCGGGACACGGCATCAACAGTATGTGAGGGGCGTAACATTTCCGTCACACGATTGAGGTATTTGGCTAATCACAACGCACTGGATAACTGGCCAGTCAGAGCACACCTCGCTTTTTCAGACGGATTAGCTTTGTAAAAATCGAGGCGTTTCAGGAAGGTGGGGCATAGAGGAGAATCAATAATGTACATTATGTGGAAAATATGTGTTTTTTTAACCTTAAACCGCAAAAACACATTTCATTACACCAAATACACAAAACAATGTTCTTTTTAGCAGCGTCATATGACCCCTTTAATGTTTTATTCTGTGTGACCATATTTTAGATGCCTTAATCTAAAATATCCCTTAATTACTCCATAACTAAACTTAACAACTACCTTACTATTAATAAGCAGCAAATTAGGAGTTTATTTGAGGATGTAGTCCTAGTTAATAGATCGTTAATAGTGACAATTCATTGAAATCAAAAGGTTTAATATTTCTTTCAATCTTCTTACAGTATAATCCACTTGTGTTAAAATAACTTTTTTATTGCCTTTCGATAAACTGCAGTTTCGATTACGATTATTTTTGGAGCAAAATAGGAACAAAAGACATACAGTATATTCGACATTAAATGTCTGCTTAACACAGGTAAATATAATAATACATTTAAATAATGAAAATCTGAAATATTGCTCTTACATACTGTTTGAGATGTGTGTAATTTATTTAAAAACAAAACATGAAAGTATCTTTAAATAATATGAAACCATTAATACAATAAAGAAATGCTATTTATACATACAGTGACTGTAATACACATCTTTTATGCTGAGAAAGTTTTTAATTTCTGAATTTAAATTAACTTCGTTTTTTTTCATAATAAAAAAGCATCTTAAAAACTGAATTTCTTGAAAAGAAAACCTTATTAAAGTAATTTAGCATAACATTTTATTATTAAATCCTAAGCAGTGAAACAAATATTTGAAAATATTTCAAATACTTTTCCGCCAAATTAAAATCATGTAGTTTGACTAACGGTCAATAAGTCTGTTCAAATATCAAATAATTTGACCTTTGTAGGACAAGGCAAGGTGTGAAATAGTTTGTGACTACCCAAAAACTTAACAATATTTATGAATTAATAATTCATATGTTAAATATTTTTCCTTTAAATATATTTTTTACAAACTTTACAAAAAAATAATGATTACGATGTGTAAGGAACTAAGTTATTTTACTTTTTACCTAATGTTTTTTACCACATTACTTAAATACTAAAAATTATTTAAAACTTGCTCAAAATCATGAAACCAAGTACAAAGAGTACATTTCTAAGAAATTTGGCCATGCATTTAAAAAAAAAAAAAAAAAGGTCACTCCTGAAAACTCTTTCAGCTCAATGCATATTTGCCTGTGCGTGCTGATGCATGACGAAACCCAGGTGTGGACTCACCTGAAGATGACATTCTCCAGGTCGAAGGGATACTCGATGATACCTGTGGTGGGAACCCTGACTCTCAGAATGTCCTGCTCTGTGGGGACGTACTCAGCGTCTGAAATCCGATCCAGATCACTCAGGTAGCTGTTGCGGATGAAAACAAATACTGTGGTCAAGTCAGGGGCAGAGCTGATGAAACAGGTTTTAGACAAAACACACTTTCTAATACTGGACCTCTGCTTGTGAAAAAATAAGTGCACTTAATTGCATTCAATGTGCACTTGTTGTGTACTTAAAATCCAAAAAGTATATATTTAAAAAAAAACTGTACTTGCAGATAATATATTAAATGATGAGACAATGCCATCTTAGTGTACCTTAAAGAGAGTTCACTTTCATTCTTATGGTATCCTTACACTACACTTAAGGAGCCCGTTTCAAATAAGTACTTCTAAGATAATTTTCACTTTAAAATACATTTTAAATTATTGTTTTAATAATCTATTGTCATGCTTTAAAGAAGTACACTTATTTTGATGTGTCACCTAACATACTAAAGCACATGTAATGTACTTGATTATAATTTTATCCGTAGTATTATTTGATATGACATTTAAAGTTAATAATATATTTTAAAAAATGCACTAAATTGCAACTTGCTGATGCTGATTAGACAGCATGATTATTGCACTGTTGTGCCTTAGGCTGGCCACAATAAAATGCCACTCTAAAATGTGCAGTTTTATCACACAGCGCAAATGCCACAGATGTCGAAAGTTTTGAGGGAGCGTGCAATTGTCATGCTGACTGTAGGAATGTCCACCAGAGCTGTTTCCCGTGAATTGAATGTTAATTTCTCTACCATAAGCCGTCTCCAAGGGCGTTTCAGAGAATTTGGCAGTACATTCAACTGGCCTCACAACCGCAGACCACGTGTAACCACACCAGCCCAGGACCTCCACATCCAGCATCTTCACCTCCAAGATCGTCTTAGACCAGCCACCCGGACAGCTGCTGCCACAATCGGTTTGCATAACCAAACAAGACCTTTCTGCACCAATCTGTGCAGATACCATCTTAGAAAAAAAAGCTCAGGAAGCTCATCTGCATGGCTCGTAACGTCCTCATCGGGTCTCGACCTGACTGCAGTTCGTCATTGTAACCGACTTGAGCGGGCAAATGCTCACTTTCGATGGCATCTGGCATTTTGGAGAGGTGTTCTCTTCATGGATGAATCTCGGTTTTCACTGTACAGGGCAGATGGTAGACAGCATGTATGGTGTTGTGTGGGTGAGTGGTTTGCTGATGTCAATTTTGTGGATCGAGTGGCCCATGGTGGCCGTGGGGTTATGGTATGGGCAGGCGTATGTTATGGACACAAGCACCAGGTTTTCGATGTATTTTATTGATGGCATTTTGAATAGCACAGAGATTGACGCGTGACAAGAATCCTGAGGTGCCTGGCTATTGTTGTGCATTCATCCGACTGACCATGCACCTCATTTGCAGTCATGATAATGCACTGGCCCCATGTTTGCATAGGATCTGTACATGCAATCCTGGAAGCTGAAAACTATTTCCAGTTCTTGTCTGGTCCAAGCATACTCACTATTGGGCTCGGACTATATTGAGGCATCGTTTGGGATGCTCTGATGCGGCTTATAATTTAGCACAGCAACGTTCCAGTTCGGCTGTCCAATTCCAGCAGAACTTGCAACAGCCATTCGATAGGGGATGGACTCAACATTCGCACAGGCTCACAATTCAACGCTGAGATGCGAAAAACCTGATCAACTCTTGCGAAGGAGATGTGTTGTGCACTGCGTGAGGGCAAATGGTGAGTCAGTCACTCAGATACTGACTGGTTTTCGGGGGGATCCAGCACCCAGGGACTCCTGTCAATACAGGTAAAACTGCAGCATTTCTAGCAGTGGTCCCTTCTATATTATTTGTCTACTAAGGCAGGCTCTGCAACCAAAAAAAAAAACAGCACACCAGTGCAAAAATCATGCAATCTAATCAGCATCTTGATATGCTGTGAGGTGGATGGATTATCTCGGCAAAGGGAAGTGCTCACTAACACAGATTTAGAGAGATTTGTGAACAATATTTGAGAGATATATGCCTTTTGTGTACATAGAAAAAGTTTAGATCTTTGAGTTCAGCTCATGAAAATGGGGGCAAAAACAAAAATGTTGCATTTATAATTTTGTTGAAAGGTGTATGTCGCTGCTTAATGGGTTCAAAACGACTCTTAGTTTCGACATAAAAACACGCTTTATATAACTTTAACACTATAATTCCATTTTCAAAACTGAAAATCGAAACATTATATTCACACTTAAGTATATTATTTTAAAGTATATTATTTGCATAATAAGTACTCTTTTAAAAAGTATGCTACGTTTTTTTCAACAAGGGTCTGCAGAGTTCCCAACAACATATATGACCAAACCAAAATCACATGTCAAAAATGCAGTGATTATAGCTTTTTAAGTGTTTGAAAATGACAAGACTGACTATTTGGCAGAGTCGGTTAGCTGGTACTCTCTGCGGCGGTCGTCACATTCCTGAATCCCAGTGTCGTTCCATAGACTCCGGATGGCGTTGACTTGGGCCTCGTCCAAACTCATGATCTTATCCACCTCAATATCATTCACCAGTGTACCATTAGCCTGCAGAGACAAGCACAGCCAATCAGGATTGACCAGCATCCACCCAGGGGACCAATGAGAGTGTGCGGTCAAGAGCCAGAGTGCAAAAAACAGCCAATTAATGAAAGTGGAGCAGAGCGTATAAACAGAACGTAAAACCTTCTGGAAGGAAATAAACAGGTGAACATAAAAAACACCATTATGACGTTTAACAAAACTACATTTATTAACCAATTTATCATCAAATATGGAAAGACCAAAATGAATTCCAGTAAAGGCATCTAAGCATCTTTTAAACAAGATGCAAAATTGAATTCGACAATAAGACTTGAGTTCAGATAGTGAATGTTGTATATTATCTTGAAAACAAAAGCATATTGTTTCACTGGCAGATTTTTAGGATTCCTGGCAGCAAAGAATGGGAACATTATTTTTCTGATTTAGTTCTCTGAAAACCAAAAAGACGTGGTAGGATGGTGTCAAATTCAACCCACTATTTAGGCACACACACGCCCATCCTTTCAACAATAGCTGGCGCTATAATAGGTACATTTGTACTTTTGTAACCTCAGAACTGTTCATGCTGAAAATGCATGGCACAAACTGCTAAGGTGTGGTAAAGAAAGCTGAAATTGAGCATATGTGTATCTACGGTTTCCAAACTTGCATGTGTGTGTGTGTGTGTGTGTTACCTGGTTGTCTGAGTTAGCATACGCGATCTTCAGCATGTCCAATAGCTCTGACCATGGACTGCATGGCGCTGATCAATTCTGGTGTGGATGCAGAGAGGCTTAATGAAGGCCTTTCTTATATTCATCAGTATAACCCGAGCCATGAATGATCCTCATCTGTTTAATGAACGTAGTCTCCTTAGTCCGCCTACTCCTCACCTGTGCTCTACAAGTAGATGATAAAGACAAATAAATCCTTCAGCTTCTGCACTAACTAAAAAGTACTGTTGTATTACCATGTTTTTTGGACAAATTACCATGGGTTATGTATATGCCATGTACATTAGTATATCAATATATCCAACTGGCATTCTGTCTTCAGTTCTAAATCATTTGTTTTCGGGCAAGTAAATTATACTTTTATTTCATAAGGACACATTAATATGGCTGCAAAACAGTCCAGTTAATACATTCATAATGTTAAAAATGTCTATTTTGAATAAATGCTGTTCTTTTGAACTTTTGTGTTCATCAAAGAATCGTGAAAAAATGTTTCTACAGCACAACTGTATTCAACATTGATAATAATAAGAAATGATTCTTGAGCAGCAAATCAGCCTATTACAATGATATCTGAAGGACTCTGAAGACTGGAGTAATGATGCTGAAAATTCACAGGAAGAAATGACATTTTAAACTTTATTAAAATAGAAAACGGTTATTTTAAATTGTAATAACATTTCATAATATTACTGTTTTACAGCATTTTTGATCAAATAATTGGCGCATTGGTAAGCAGAAGAGACTTTTCAAAAACATCACAAAATCTTACTACTAACTTTTGAACCGTATATAAAACAACTGTCCACTTTGAAATCATTACCATCAATCGATAACTGGTATCAGTACCAATACCATACCAACTCCAAAATAAACTACCTCTATGCATCAAAACATTCTTTGAAATGCATGAGAAACTGTAATGGCTTGTTCTCTGGTTTTGTGGCTTTGATTAAGTAACTCAAACGTTTGGGTGAATCTGGCCGCTTCTCATTTGTAATATTTTCCCCAGAGATGAACAAAAAGTAAATCTGGTTAGTGTTTGGCTACTGTAGCAAGACAAGACTGAAACGATTATGTTCGACAGACTGAACGAGCGGCTTGCCAGAGTTGTGTTTATATTCTCCAGCTGCTGTGTCTTTACTCAGGACAGCTGTAAGATGTACATGGCTGAGGATCATTTCAAATGCTCGAATGTCACAGTGAATATACCGAGGAGAGGGGAATATATGTGCATGCCTGCTGCATGACATGCTACACACATCTAAAACCATTCTGAACTACTGTATTTACTCATTCTGGTATTATGCATGTAAATTTTCATTTCTCATATTTCCATATTGTTTTAGGTTGATTCCCTGAAAAGCATAATTACTGTGACTATGAGGCACTAACAAAACATTGCTGTTTGCTTGATCATCCAAATCAGCCAGACACAGCAACACTGGCTCAACCAATGGCATGAGTTTGGGGTGTGGCTATTTGATTTTCTGACCAATGGAAGATGTGAGTGTGTTCTGCAATTCTGTTTGGTAAAATTACAAACTCTAGATTTAAATTAATTGCATAAAGCTAGGCTACAAAAAGTTATTTGTAATTTGTTTATGTATCTACATATATGCCTATATAGAGATGTGGGGGTGGGGGGGGCTTCAATAAAAAAAACAATCATTTCAATCTTTCAATTTATTTTTTAAAAACCTATTAATGCCCTTTTAAAACCCATTAATCTCATAGCATTATTTATACAATTCTAATTGCAGTGTAAATGCATCTAAATGCAATAGTGTAAATGCATTCATGCCAACTTTGAACAGTCTTTGCAATTATACCCAAATGCCACTTCAGGTGCAGCTTCTGAAAACTATGTTATGCCCACAGTGTAGCCATAATTAAGATTATGAGTAATACATTCTAAGTTGAGTCAAAATATTTTTTATAAAGCAAATTTTTTTGTAATGTCTACTCAATGCTTATCTCATTTAACCCGATGAAGACTTCAAATGATCTTTTGGGTGATTCATTTGTGATTAATTAGATTAACTAATCTTCAAATCATGAAATTAATTAATTAGATTACAACTGTGAATTGCTTAACAGCCCTAATACACACACACTGCAGTGTAAATGCATTCATGTCAGCTTTGAGCAGTCCTGTATAACTGAGTTGTATACATGAAATGTATACTTGAGAAAAATAATACCAATAACTGCAGTCGTTTCATCCAGCAGAGAGACTCAAAAATCAGAGAAGACAGAGGGGTGAAAGATAGAGCCGAGAGGAGAAAGAGGTTGAGGAGGGATATGCGTTTCAGTGAGTTTTGTTTAAAGTGCCGTGTGGCAGAATATCTGTCTTACCCTTGGCCAATAAAAACAGTCCCTGAGTGGAGTGAGAGTCTCCACACTAAAGCCATTATTCAGCCTACTTCATGTGTTAAAGCAAATGCACAACTTCACTAGACACTCACTTCATTTTTTTCAGAGCAGGGGCATTATGATTCGACTGAATGCAGTCTTTGTATGTATATTTTAAGTCAGATTTAGGGTAAATTGAGACTTCTGAGGTTGATTTACTGACTTAACTCTCGAGAGAATGCCTTACAGCCACATGTTTCTTGAACATACTAAGATTTCACAATAATGCTCTCTGCAGTCAGACAATGAGGCATGATGTACATTAATAAGGCATGTTTTCAGCTGGAAGTGAACGACAGACACACTGGCCTCTTTTGTTTGACACTTTTACAGCTGTCTGAGAGAAGTTCACTTTCTGGATGGCTCATGTGTAACACACACTGTTTGTTAGTGTGTACTGCTGTAATGTAGTGAGTACATCAGTCAGACAGTGCTTAGACGCATTACATAAAATGTTATAGGGCTCATTCTTAGTTCATATTTCCTTCAGTGTCGTCAGCTTCAGAACACGTTTTTCTTCAAAGTTGATTCCATTTTTTAGAGCAAAAATACATCTTGAATTTTTTTATCAGCCATTTAACAGAAAAGCTAGGGCCAGGGTTTCAAAATGAACACTCGTTAAGTGCCAAACGCCAGTAAAATTGTCCTTGCCGACTGCTGCAGTATAGAGGAAATGTTTTCAGCCATTACATTTATATTTAAATTCCAATTAATTAAAATGTAAATCTGAATTGCAAACTGCAACTGAAGAAAAGCTCAGACACTTTGTTAATTAAGGCATTAAGCAATAAAGCCTTAATTTATATTTTTGCAGTCAATCACATTTAAAACATTTTGTTATGTAATACAATTTTAGCTGGTAAAACATATTTATGGACACTAGATTTTCTGAGTTAACTCGCCATCAGAAGGTGTGGGTCCAACTTATGGGATTTCAAATTTGAAATGAAAATTTCTTCTATGGGCCATTTTCCATTCAATCATTCTCCACTTTGCATGAATTAGCATCTTGAGAATGTCCTAGCGACATTGCGATTTTTTACACAAATGAAAATGACCAGATTTGAATGCGTTCAAGCCGAAACCAAGAGATTTACGTATCAGCTTTATAATAAAGTTCAATTGAAAGACACCGAAATGCATTTCACCATGACGTTTATTCAGCTAGGAGGTTTACAATGTAGGTGATCACAGATTATGATTTTTACATTTTTTTTATAATAAAGTAAACAAAAGCCACAGTGACTTGTAGGCCTTCACATGTGGAAATATAATGAATTATTATAAAAAACAAAAAATATAAATTATGGAGACATATACAAAAACTATAACTGATAGAATAAAATATACTGAATTGGTCAATAGCATTTAGAATGTAGTTCGAATTATTTTGTTTTGAAAGAATTCTCATTAATGTGCTCATGCAGGCTGTCTCTTTTCTTTTGTCAAAAATACAGTAAAAACAGTAATATTATTACAATTTTAAAAAACTGTTTTATATTGTAAAATACCGTAAATTAATTCTGTGATGCAAAGCCGCAAAGCTGACTTTTCAGCATCATTACTCCAGTTCTTGATCATTCAGAAATCATTCTAATATGCTGATTTGCTGCTCAAGAAACATTTCTTATTGTTATATATTATAAAATCAATAATAATAGTAAGAAGCCATTATTAATAATAATAATTGAGTATTAAGTAATAATTACATATTTTTGATCACATAAATTAACTCAGACTTGGTAAGCATAAGTGACTTACAAAAAAAAAAATAAAAAATCATAATTCCAAACCTTTGACTAGAAATGTAAGCTACTAAACGTTTTTAGAAGGTAGTGTGTATTTTGTCACAAACAGATGAACAGAATGTGTTTTATATTACTAAGAACAAAAACCTTTTTGATATAATGTTGATAAAGGCTGTAATTGTTTTGCACTGGTCACACCTGAAATTATGTCCCTTTTTGAGCACAAAGATATCCCAATTACACACACGAAAGCACAATGCAAATTTTGTTTTACATACTGTAAAACATCTCGTTATACAACATTCTCATGTTTGACATTTATAAAGAAAACCAAGGCATTGCTCACCAGTTACAGTTAAAAGGTGTATTATAAACGTGATGCTTATTTTGACCTTTCCGTTCGGCCTGTCTCGGGGGCCGAGCTCTTAATTAATGTGGTCCGTGTAATAATGAATCTACTGGGAGTCTGATTCAGTTCACACTCTGCACACGTGTGTATGAACCACTAGCCTGTTAGAAGTAAATGACACTCAAACCACACATGCACACACGCATATGACAAAGCCTTTTCTCCTGCGTGTGCTGTTAGCATGTTGTTGAGGGAGGGAGTGCTGTTGAGGAAAGTTTGTTTAGAGTTCACTGCAGGTTCTGCTTTGCATGCTTTTGCATAGTAAGAACAGAGACAGTGTCCGTGCGGCCAGGAACTGCTGCAAAAAAACGGTGCCACAGCAGCTAAACCACACATTCATTTCTCTCTAAAAAAAAAAAATCCATACACGCAGAGACCCCCCAAAACATCAAACCATGTGCCAAAAAAAGCGCATTCTCAACAAATAATAGCGACTTAGAGGCTTTTGCTAATGCTTCAGCCATTTTTTCACAGTCATTTCAGTGGATGTATTATATCCGTTCCCTTGTAAAATAAAGTAGACATTAGCATAATTACTTAAGGAAATGACACTTTAAAATAATATACTTAAGTGTGAACTGAATGTAATGATTCATACATTTTTTTGCATGTTAATTGCAATGAAATGATAATGTATTGTAGTTTATATTTATATTAAATGCAGTTAGTTGTTTTTTGACCCACTTAAGTAGGATATAAGTGCATCTTTATATGTAATTTCTTAATATTTTTATTGCTGACATAATAGTTCGTCGTTAAAGTGTAACTGTTTACAAGAGGGCAGTCGTCAAGGATAAGCCTGATATTCTTTATCGTGATTTCTATTGAAGCCATTAGTGGATGTATTTAAATATATTTGTAATTACACATTTGTAATGTTGAAGTTACATGTAGACATTTCCATATATCCATTACAGATTAAAAAAAATAATCAAGTACATTACATGTGGCTTTAGGCAGTGTTAGTTTGCACATCAATGTGTGTACTTCTTTAAGCATGACAAAAGACCCGTGTGACCCTGGACGGCCCAACCATGTCATACGGGTCATTTTTCTGAAAAAAAAAAAAAATTGGAGATCTTACATAATCTGAAATGGAGAATAAATACGTTTTTCATTGATGTATGGTTTGTTAGGAATAGGACAATATTTGGCCGAGATACAGTTATTTGAAAATCTGGAATCGTGAGCGGTGCCAAAAAAAAAAAAAAAAATAAAAACAAAAAAAAAAACAAAAGAGTAGAGAGAGGAAAGTCACGCATTTATAGTTGTCCAAATGAATTTCTTAGCAATGCATATTACTAATAATACATTTTTTATATATTTACGGTTGGAAATTTACAAAGTATCTTCATGGAAAATGATCTTTACTTAATATCCTAATGATTTTTTTGCATAAAAGAAAAATCGATAATTTTATCGATTTTTATTGTATTTTGTTGGCTATTGCTACATCATTAGAGCCTCAGCTGACTTAAACACTGCTTTGTTGGCTCTCAGGTCATAACTTAACAACATTTGTATTTGAAAGTAAGAACTATTTAATTTGGATATCACTACACATTTTAAAGTGTATTTATGTGTTAAATGTGTTCTTTAAGTGGGCTACTTAGTGGCCTTTCTATCTTAGGACAGTATTACATTACCTGATATCCAAGGATATCCTATACAGATTAAAGAACAGTTTAGTTATTGCACGAATAACTATATATATATATATGAGTATACGGATATAATATATGCATATATATATATAAAATATATAGATATATATATAAATAAAATATTATTATATATAGATAATACACCCCACACACACCAGCCCTAACATACAATCAGCTATTATATTAAACATATCTATTTCTTTAGTAAAGGTCTTTTATAACATCTTTTTCAGCAATGTTCATAGAGCGATGTCATGTCTTACCGCAGTTGACGGGCAGCAGTAGTATTGTAGTTCTCTGCGGGAGTTTCTGCTCTTGTCTTTCCTCAGTTTGTGTCTATCATCCTGATTGTATTCCTAGCTGCCGTCCTTCTCCTACCGGGCAGTACATGCACATCAGCCAGTGGTCTCTATCTCAGTCTCTCAATCCGAGGTGCTTCTCCGTTAAAAGAGCACGATCTTCAGCAAGCGCTAGAACAATCGGGAAGTCTTTCTTGATCATATGGATTTTTGGTTCTCTCGGCTCCATCACCACAGCGTCCTGAGAGTTGCATTAATGGGCTCCTCCTTTTAACAAGTGCGCACTGAAGCATAACTCGGCATGCCTTTATTGAGGCATGACAACTTCAGTCTGGATGTCCCATCGGCGTCAGAAGTTGCTGTTGTATCAGTGTCTGATGAGAGGAATGGCAGAGCTGGAGTTACTCAGGCAGGCTGGCAGGGAATCAGCAGCAGATCTATCAATCGTGTCGTGAGGGCATCTGTGTGGTCTGGCTGTCACTGGCACCAGGGGGCTGGGCGGCCCCACCTGGGCCCTCTGCTCCCGATATGGAAGTAGGAGGATGAACGTCCACGTGTATTTCGCCATGTATATAACTATTTCTACTACACTTCTTATGTCTGGTGCTAAAAATGCATATAACTATTCAAACATATATAATTCAATTTCTTATTATATTATATAAAGTTTGGTGTCTGATTTTTTAACCATACTCCTTTAAATTCGCGACCAGGCTGTTTAAAAATACAGTAAAAAACAGAATATTGTAAATAGTATTAGGGGGCTACATTTAAAATAACCATTTTATGTGAATATATTTTAGAATGTAATTTGTTTCTGTAATGCAAAGCTGAGTGTTACATAATCCATCAGAAATCATTTTGAGGAATCTTTGATGAACAAAGCATTTATTTGAAATGTATTGTTTTTGTAACATTATAAGTGTCTTTACTGTCACATTTGATCCATTGATCAATTTAATGCATCCTTGCTGATTAAAAATATCAATTTATTCAAACAAATTCTCACAAAATCACAGGTGTACTTTTCAGCAAGTAAAGATTATGTAGCACTAAACAATGTATGAGCCATAAAAATTTAAACGTTAGCATATTTCACCACTGTTTTGGTCAACAAATATTGAAATTAATAAACTGCTATACAGTCATTGGGATACAATTACATTTGGCTTGCTTTTTGTCAATAGCTTACATTTATTAAAATATAACAAAACTCTTATAAATATAAAATATTATAGGGCTGTTGACGTTGAAACTTACATTTCTGTAAATCTGCTTTGAAATTATATTGTAAAAATCCCTGTACAAACATAAATATATGTCCTAACATGACTAGCACATTAAAACATTTGTGACAACTTGCCGCGAAAAAATAAGATAAAAAAAAAAAAAAAAAAAAAAAAAAAAATACCAAGACAAATATGACACTCGGTCTAAGCCCCTGACCTGACATTTATGAAAAACACGTCAACCTTTTAGTTACTTTCTCCGACTATGACTATATTCCATAAATATTTTATTATATAAATAAATAGTTTTGGTAGATAATATATATATATATATTTATATATTCGTATAGTATATAGTATATTATCTGACTATTTCAAGAGGAAAACACAACTTGGATGAAGAAATTAAGCTGGCCATTAATGGTTGCATGTTAAATAAATAATTTTAGTATAATTCTTCCAGTGTTTGGTCTCAATGCTGGATTTAGTTTATTGCATTGTTTTTTTAAGTCTAATATCTTTTATCAATATTATTTTTACTCGTGTATATTTTTCATTGATTTGACGTTAAGATCAGTTCAGCTTGCATTACTGAGAGACATAACCCAATTATATATTTTATGATGGAACCTAATTTCTATTCTACTATAGATTATATTTAAATGTAAACTGAGCCAACTCACATCACAGCGTATTGTAATATGAGTGTACAAGACATGGCTTTTCCAAGAGGGGGGCACGGAGGATAGATATGTTTCGATTCAGAGATTAAATATTTCAAATGGAAAAAAAAAATAACTCCTCTTGAAAAGACTAAAAGGTCAAACCATGCTGGACACAATTAAGAGAGGTTTCTGCTCAGAAAGATCTGGATTTAGGCAAAACTTTGTCCTTTTTGCTGGCTGCATTCAAAGCAAGCAAGGAAAACATTTGCAACTACTTTCCAAGTAAAAATGAAAGGACTCAGTGTCACGCTTACGTGCTGGAATGAAGATAATCTTAATTCTTTTTAGTGAATCCACAGGGACCGATGAAGGGAATGCCCACACACAAAGGGTAACCACATGCAATAACCGACAACTCAGAGAACTAAGGAAGGGAATTTATACAAACGGAAAAGGAGCTAATGACTAATTAACAAGACACAGGTGAAAGGAGGTTAACTTATAGCCCAAAGACACAACGAGGACAGGAAGAGGAGCGACCAAATATGGGCACATGAGGGAGAAAACACAACCAAACATCCAATACTGTGACACTCGCTTCTCATAATACAGCAGAGATATAGTCCGTAAAAAAAAGAATATGGCATCTTATTTCCATGCTTTTAAATCAGCACATTCTCATCAAGAACTTAAACCACGGAGAACTTTTATTGTTAAAAAGAACACAAAAAAAATTGGGCATAAATCAAATGTTCCGGCGTATAAGAAAGAAAGAAAGATTTTCCTCTGAAGATATAGAGAGAGAGAGAGAGAGAGCAATAAATAAATAATTGAATTAAATGTCATTATTTCTGATTGCATGATCCCTCACATTCAGTTATAATGTTAGTCAAGGTTTACTGCATCACAAACAGTCATAATATTACATATTTGCATTCAACTTTCCACAATCTGATGTTATAACCATGATAATTTCTGAATAACTAATTTTTTCATTTTGGTTTCTATAAATGATCAATGTGGACGGATTCAGCACGTCATACTCAAAACAACAGTCAAACAACAGAAAAGCAAGGAGAATCGTGTTTTTGTTTTTTTCATAAGGTGGCCACATATGGAATGCCAAACCTGACAAAATTAGAAATAAATAAATAACAACATAATATAATACAAAAAAAAATAAAATGTAAAAAAAAAAGCAAAAATAAATAAATAAAAATACAAAGAAAAGAAAAAAAATTAAAAAACACACAAAAATTAATAATAATTTATACTTTTATTTCCTTATATATGTACATTTGTATTTTTTCCACATTTATTTATTTTTTCTTTTCTTTATTTATGCATTTATTTATTTCCAAATGTATGTATTTATTTACGTATTTATTTCTATATTTATTTTTTTCCACATTTATTTATTTCTACTGTCCATAGTTAATGCCATTTGGAACATCCTGAAACACTTCATGTGGCCTAATGTATAACAGTGACAATGGAGGACCAAATTCAGTATTAACAATTACTATTAATGAGGGTAATGAGGAGGGCGTGTTTTACCTCCCACCCTGTATTTTTCCCACCAACATGTCCCTTTAGCGGCTCCGTAGTATGCATACAGTTAGGGTGATATTAAATGACTTAACCCATGATATAAGATTTTGGCCATATTGCCCAAGTCATTCATCCCACACTTTCAACAGGCATGTCATGTAGGCTACACTTCTTTTATTTCATTTAGGCACAACACAGGGTGTCACTGTGGCCGCAAAGCTTAAAAAAATAGCTCATATTTGGAATTTGGAAAAAAGACGACAAGAAAGAAATTCGATTAACAGTTTAATTGTGAATCAAGTAGAACATTCAGATCATAACACAATAGCAAATGAGGTGTTTAAATTTTACTCTAAATTGTATTCTTCATCATTTTCCCCTATTAATTCTAATTCTTTTTTTCAGCTGATAAAAAATAATATCCCGTCAACTGATAGTGTATTTAATAGGGCTGGGTAAAAAATATCGATATCTCGATATTAATCGATTCTCTTTCTTATGGAACGATATCGATTCTTAAATCCCAAAAATCGATTAATCTAGCATGTTTTTTTTAAGTTAATGGACGGAATATATCACAATAAGCATTGTGCTTTGGTACTTTTAATGAGGAAAGCAAAGTGCTCAGTATTTCAATTCTAGTCCTATTGTAGTTGGCAGTATTCAAACAATAAATGCCATTTTGTCGCTGTTTAATGTGTTGTGACAGACTGCTGTAGCGCCTCAGTGAACTGATCATCTCCTCCACATTAATACCAGCTTCAGCACGAATAAACATGAATGAAAATCCAAAAAGAGTACAATAACTTAAGCAACTTACACAAACTCTCTCAATCATGTTTCATGACCGGCATCATTAGACGTGCATACATAACAGCTTGTAAACAAAAAATGGTCACATAAAGCGTCACCTTTACTCTCAGAAAAACATAGTTGCGGTCCGGTGACCATAAACCTTAGTCAGATAAACGTAAAAAAAAGCAAACTGTAGAGAGGGGCATGTTGGGGCTAACTATATTTGCACCATATCCATATTCATATATAAATTTTTTTTTTGAAGTATCTTCATATGTTTTAATTTAGTTTGAATAAATCCTCAAGATTTTATGACACCACCATTATTTTTATATTAAAAAAACAAAAACAAATTGAAGTCCTAACAAACAAAGTAAAAGAAAATAAAAGTCGGCAAATATATGTTAATTGTAATCTTATTATTTTAAAAACGGTCTTAATGAAATTTTAACAAATCATCTTCATTTTAAGAAGCGCTTCCTATATGTAATGTAGTACGGACAAAAATTGCCACTGTACTCTCATAGTATATTTTACACGAGCATAACCACAAAAAAAAAAAAAAAAAAAAAGATGGGGAGAAGCGAGGGGGGGGACAGTCACGCCTATTAGAGAGATTTTTTGCCGCCTTGGCAATTGGGCTTGTACTACGTACCTGATAATATACTATCAAAATAATAGATATTGAAATCTGAATTGGTATATCAAATCGATTCGGCAAGTCTTGTTAATGAGAATCGAATCGAATCGCTGAAATTTGGTGTCAAAGCTAGCCGCTATATGGGGGGGGGGGGGGGTTTGGGGGGGTTTTTAAATAAGTTTGTGAATCAGACATAACCTTACAAGAGCTAGATGCAGCTATTAAACAGAGTAAACCAGGTAAATCACCATGCAGGCCCTGATGGTTTAACCATAGATTTTTATAATTTTTTGGGGGGATGACCTAAAATATCTTTTGTTGGAAGCTTTACAGGATTGTACAAGAAATTACGAATTATTACACTCTTAAAGATAAAGGTGCTTCAAACGGTTCTTCAAGCGATGCCATAGTAGAACCGTTTTTGGTTTCACAAAGAAGCATTCAGTCAAAGGTTTTTTAAGAACCATCTCTTTCTTACCTTTTTTTTAATCTGAAGAACCTTCTTTCGCCACTAAGAAGCTTTTGTGAAACAGAAAGGTTCTTCGGATGTTAAAGATTCTTAATGGAACCATTTAGACAAAAAGGTTCTTCTATGGCATCGTGAAGCACCTTTATTTTTAAGAGTGTACCAACTATGAAACAAGGCCTTATAATTTTGTTACCAAAACCAGGTAACGATGAGAGGTTATTATATAGCTTACGTCCCATAACACTTCTAAATACAGAAAGCAAATTGTTTACCAAGTCTCTGGCTTCTAGATTGAAAACTGGAATATCACAAATTATTAGTGTGATGCAATCAGGATTTTTAAAGGACAGATCAATTCATAATAAATAATATTAGGCTAGTGTTTGATCTGATTGAATATGGTGATCTAATTGAAGAAGATGGTTTCATCTTATTTTTGGATTTCTATAAGGCCTTTGACATGATGGAACACTCTTTTATTTTTCAAACTCTTAAACACTTTGGTTTTGATCCAAAATGTTTAAATATTGTTAAAATGCTTTATAAAGACATAAACAGCTTTGTAGCTCTTACTCATGTTCAAGATTCTTTGTCAAAAGAGGTATTAGACAAGGTTGTGGCTGTTCACCTTTACTTTTCATGGTTGCAGAAATGTTGTCTATTTTAGTCAAAATGGGCAACATATCTGGCATTGATTTAGAAGGGAATCATTTTATTATCAGTCAGTTTGCTGATGATACAACTCTTTTTTTTTTTAAAGAAATGAACAGCAAATTCCCTTAGCACTCCAGTCTATAATGTTTTTTTTTTTTCAAAAGCTTTAGGTTTATGGCTGAATATGTCAAAATGCGAGCTATTGGCCATTCACGATCATCCTAGTATATCATTGTACAATATCCCAGTTAAAAATGAAATTAAATACTTAACGATCTTTGGTAGAATTTTATTAACGAAAGTAGAAAGTCTTTCTAGATTCATCTATCCATGTTTTTCTTTAGCAGTGTCTGCTAAAAAGATAAAGGCGATAAATTAGTTCAATTTTGATTTCATATGGAAAATGAAATGTAATTTTATACATAAGAGTGATATGATTAAAGATTACGAAGAGGGTGGACTTAAAACAGTTGACTTTGCTATTATGAATGGGGTTATAAAACTTAAATAGTTGCAAGCTTTCATTAATAATGAGTCCTCATTTTGGTTTGAGGATCCTACAGCTATATTTAAAAAATGTGGTGGTATGAATTTTTTGTTGCAATGTGATTTTGAACTTTCTAAGCTCCCTATAAAACGCTCTGCTTTTCATCAACAAGTACACTGTAAAAAGGTTGCTGTAAATTTTACAGTAACTTACTGGCAGCTGGACGCCAGTTATTTACTGTAAAAATGTTTACAGTATTATTACTGTAATTGCATTTGCAGTACAATAATGTCTTTAATGTATTTTATTTACAGTATTATTACCGTATTTTCTTTTACAGTATCAGTACTGTAGAGTTTTTCATTTTCATTTCGTTTAAACCTTTTTTACCTGTAAAAAACAATCCAATTGTGGTACTGCACTGTAAACCACGATTTTTACTCCCCCCCACAACAAAAAAAATCACAATAACTCATGAGCTTTAGTTCTGATAATATTATTTTTAATTGTTGGACATTTTCTTTTTAAAAGTACAAATTACAAATCTTGACCTCTCAGATGCACTAGCTTAAAAAAAAGGGCATCACCACAGCCCCCTGGGGACTTTGCATCATGGAAAATTATATTGGAAATTGATTTTTAAACATAATTTTAGCCCACATAACATGTCTATCTGGAATAACAGGTGTATTTTGGTGAATATAGAAAATCTGTATTTATTGATGATTGGTGGAAGAAAAGCATAACATGTTGTGGACAACTTAGGGAATATATTGAGTTATGATGCTATTTGTGGTAAACACAAGCTAAGTTGTTCCTCTAAAGTGTATGATAAAATTATTAAGAGTATACCATTGCAGATAATTAAATTAGTTAAGGAACAAGTGAAATATTCAATGATAATTCCCAAAAAACATGAATTTATTATAGAGAATGTTAACTTTGCTGATTAAAAAAATTCTCTAACAGATTTTTGAGGAGTTGTTTATTACAGCATTGTTTTCCAGTACCTGTAAGGATATCTTATATATTTTGTAATTATGATAAGAAAATAGTGGCTGAAATTAGGTCAAATCCTAAATGTGAATAAGTGCACTTTAAAATTATGAATCACATATAGGGTACTACGGGGCTAAAGGCCCACCTTAAGAAAAATTGCTTCTACATGCGCATATAGTATCAGATATATAACTTTCGTTCATCTTTGGAAAATAAAGCTAAAGCTTTTATTCACATACAAACATTAATCATCCAAATACGAGTACATCAAATCAAAGTAAACAGAATCTTAAACATGCTTGAGAACCAATTAGGTGTCTTAAACCACTCGAATCATATGGATTATTTTAACAATGTCTTTATGCACTTTTTGAAGCTAAAAGACTGGTTGCCTGGATGGACAAAAATTAAGACAGAATATTAATTTTCATTTGTGTTCTAATAATGAATCAGTTTTATGGGTTTTTAACAACATAAGATTTTCATTTTGGCTGAATTAATGCTTTAAAAAGTCTTTACAAAGAAAATGAAATGGTCTAATGAATTATTTCTTTTATGTGAAGGTTCATTGCGAGGATCAATCCTGTCAACAGCACGTGCTCTGCAAAATTCCAGATCAGCAAAAGAAGTGGGAAGATGGTGCAAAGGAGAAACTCTGGCCTGAACCCTCATGTGTCCTCCTTTATTAAGGAGTTTGTGCAGCTTTGAAAAAAATAGTCCATGCTTCTTGTGTGTAACAAAAGTTTGAGTTCTTTTTGAAGATTCACTATCGTCACTATTCACTATTATCATAATATGTTGTGCTTAGGATACATTTTAAGAATTTTTTCTAACTATAATAGTTAGAATAGTATGTAATGTATATAATAGTTTATAACAATGTTTTTGAGTCTTAACTGAATCTGTGAAAATATTAAAATGTTATTGCAAGGATTACAATTGAAGTTAATACTTGTTCAAAACAATCACTTTAGCAAAGTTTGTACTATTTTCTGCTTATTTTGAAAAATAAAAGAATTCATTTTTGTTCAATAAATATACTGTCATTAAAACATAAAAAATATGTTTTAAAATACAGAAACAAAATCATTAAAAAAAGATTCTGAAAGCATTGAAGGAGATCCAATAATAATTGAATATATATTTACAGTAGTAACAACAAATGATATTTTGTTATATGATATGATTAATATCATGTTTTTAAATATGATGGTTTCATTATAAACATGGTGATTATCTCTAGGGTGGACACCCAACATAATAGGCTATTTTACCATCTGAATCTAACCATGTGTCATGTCAAGAAATGGAAAAGTCAGCCATCTATTAATTATCATGTTAATTACTGTGCGCCTTTAGCCCCAACAGCAGAGGCGCTTTTTACCCCAAATACTATACTTTTTTTTACATATTCTTTCGTTATTTAAAAACTGTTGCTTTGATTATCTTAAACAAAACTGAAAATCATAAAGACGACCTTTGTCTCAAAATATATGCATTAATTTTAGCGATTCTCATTTGCTACTTAAATCTACAACATTTAAAAAAACATAAAATATTAGATTAAGTAAGCACAGAATCATCTTTGCATCAAGGTTCAGACAAATATACAAGTGCATCTTGAAAAGCGGATGTTTTGGAAAGTGCTACGCCACGCTTTTGTGCCATTTAGTGGTTTAGATGAAAATAATATCAGAGGCGCCTTTATCCCCGTTGTACCCTACCCTGCAAAATAATTTTTAAGAACAAGATTTAATATCGGGGACTCAAATACATGCCAAATATGCAAATCAGACATAGAAACGGTTGAACACTTGTTTTTTTCAGTGTAACTCGGTGTGTGAATTCTGGAATGATGCATTGTGCAAGACTGATCCTCTCATGGGAAATTGTTAGGTTTGGTTTGTTAATTATGGAAAAATATATATCTTATGTAATACATCATTTGTTGCTTTTGCTGAAATTTTACGTTCATAATTGTAAATTTTTCAAAATACCTCCACGATTAGTGGTTTTCAGCGAGGGGTTTGTAATATATTTGGAGACATTAAGAGGGATGAAAAGTCCCAAAGCAAGATATTTGTATTCCTCATTAGAGGATTTCGGTTTTATAATGTAAAAGCCTCCTCCCCTACTTTTTACTTTTTCTTGGTATGCTTTTTTCTTCTTCTTTTTTTCTCTTTTCCTAATATAGGCTATTTATTTTCTTTTATATCTTAAATGTATTAATATGAAAATTGAGTGAGATCTCAATCTTGATATGTATATCTCTGTTATGAATGAACGCCTTTCTGTGTTGTTGTTCCCAGCATCTTGCATAAAACAAACACACAAATCTGTAAAGGGGTCATATGATGTTGCTAAAAAGAACATTATTTGGTGTATTTGATGTAATGCAAAAGTGTTTTTGTACGGTTTAAGGTTCAAAAAACACATAATTTCCACATACTGTACATTATTGTTTCTCCTACATATGCCCGCCGTTCTCTTGAAACGCCTTCTATTTTACAAAGCTCTCGACAAAAGCGAGGTGTGCTGTGATTGGTCAGCTATCCAGTGCGTTGTGATTGTCTGAATTCCTCAAGCGTGTGACGGAAATTTTATGTCCCTTACCATACTGTGATGCCATGTCAGGCTGGAGCGATGATTCAAAAGCATGAAAACCCTTTAATAACGAGGCATTCGTTGCATCCAGTGGGGACATAATTATGGATTATAATAACTTGTACTGTCTTTTTACGCGTTGCGTATCGTGCTGCATAACATAAAACCATGTCTGCATTTGTGATCGGAGAAATGACAAACAACAAGCTCTACTCTACAATGCTCAAAACTCGCGTTTGAATTATCATTGGCAAATTATTTGAATATAAAAAACGTACTTACAGTCCGTGAGTCAGAACAGCCAGCATTGTAGTTACTCTCCCAGGATCAGGAAACGGTCATCCATAAAATGTGCTGCACACAGCTGAATATTTGGGTTGAAGTGTTCTTGAACAGTGTTGTAAACACAACTTAACACTGATTTCTAGTCGTGTCCATTTCTGAAAGACCAAACAAAGTAGTTTCACTTTCACAACGAAACACACAGCGCCTTCATGACATGGCGGCGGCGGCAACAACAACTTACAGCGTGAATAAAAGTTACGCCTTCTCTCTTTGGGTGAACATTTAGGCGGCGTTATGCAAATCTTCCCACATAGTGAGGTAGACATGTGGGGGCGTGTTAGAACGAGCCGTTTTAGTTAGGCGTGGTTGACTCTTAACTTTTATTAAGAATATTTTTTTGGATTTGAGACTTTAGTCTTTGTAAATTTACAGATCTTCTTTATGTTCCAAGAGCTTGTAACACTCCAAAGAGAAGGAACACTTGAAATCGCATCATATAACCCCTTTAAATCCCGCTGTTGTGAAACTCCCGAGCATGCGGCGCTGAGAGCAGACGCGCAGACGGAGTTAGACGCGCAGAAGGAGACGCTGCTTCTCTTTCAAACCGCCGCGGTTTGTTTTGACACGCTGAGTGAGTTATCATCAGTCTCTAGAGTGGAGACCACCACAACAGCGCTCACAAACAGGTAACAAGCTCTCAACACTCAAAGAAAAAGACCAAATCAGCTCTAAACCGCTTGCTGAAGCTTAGACAGCATTAAATTCGCGATTGTTATTACAGCTGCACAGCATAAACCTATCACTGGCAGAGTTTTGAGGAATATCCTGAACAAATCCGCTATTTCTGGCGAGTTTTTGTATATCGATGTGAGTTCCGCCTTCAGCTAACTTTAGCAGGATCTAACGAGTAAGCGAGAACTGTTTGCTTGACAGCAGAGACAGGGCTTCTGCATTACTAATGTTAAGTTTAGCTGATGCTTTGATTTACAGTAACGTTAGATTTATTACGATAAGCAGAGATTAACGTGGACGCATTCTGCACTCGGTTCATTTAATTCTATCTTAATTCTACATGATGCTTGTTCACTGTCACTGTCAGTGCTACTGTCCTTGTAAAACAATTGTGTTGTACTGGAAAAAGAAACACACTTAAAAAAAAATCCTATTATGTATTATTATGCAATACAATATGTATTATTATGCAATGCATTATAATACATGCATGATACATTATCATGTATTCAGTATGCAAATAATACATACTTCTGTGCAAATTGATGTATGTTTTTGGACACGTATGAATGTATGATACCTTAACATTCTTTTAAAGTGGTCATATGATGCAATTTAAATTTTTTTCCTTCTCTTTGGAGTGTTACAAGCTGATTGGGCATAGATAAGATCCCTGAAGTTGCAAAGACTAAAGTCTCAAAACCAAAGAGATATTCTTTATCAAAGTTAAGACTCTGCCACGCCCCCCTAAAACGGCCCGTTCTAACACGCCCCCACATATCTACACCACTATGTGTAATATTAGCGTCATGCGCCCAAATGTGCACGCAAGGATAGAAGGTGTGGTTTCAGTAACCGCAGTAGTGTTGAAGCAGCATGTCAGGGAGACGCTGTGTGTTTCGGCGAAAGCAAAAGCATTTTATTTGGCCTTCTGAAAGTAGATGCATTTAGTAGATGCATTACAACAGAACAGCAATGCATTTTATGGACGACCGTTTCGTGAACCTAGGAGAGGAGGTAATTCTGACTTTGCTATGACAATCTGGCGCTTCTGAATCAGCTACTGTTTTGTTATTAGTTTAAGTATTTGCTATTGACTGTTCAAAAATGCTATGCGGAGTGTTTGTGCCCATAACGTGTGTGTGTGTGTGTGTGTGTTCGTTGTGATTGTGTGTGGTGTGTTGTGTTAGTGTGTGTGAGAGAGCCGACGTGTCACATCACAGTGGGATCAGCTGCTCCTATACCGCCTGGGCTTGTGTACTGCAAAGCCACATACCAGCTTATCACCTGTGTTCTGATCTGTTCACGCGAGCTCATCAAGTGTTCCCCCTCTTTCCGGCCTCTAGTCCTTTACATTTTCTTTGAAAGCTAAGCCTCCCGAATGTAAATGGTACAAGGGGCGTTACATTTCCATGTAATTGCATTGCCGGTGCTTCGGCACCCACTCACACCTGCACCTGGGTCACTGGCCAATCATAGCAGCCTGCACTTGTCGTAAGGACGGTACTTTGTAAAACTAAGTCGTTGAGCAGAGGCTGGAGCATAGGAGGACCTACATATGTCAGTATTTGAAAAATAATGTGTTTTTTGAACATTAAAGCATGTCAACATCAAATACCCCGTTACACCAAATACACAAATAATTATCTTTAAAAAAGCCTCCTATGACCCCCGGTTTAAATACATTCGGATACGTTTACAGTGCCTTTTTTGAAACCATTTATTGCCTCTTACATGCATTTTTAAAATTACTTGTTTTTTGAAATCTCGGTTAAAGGTGCAACTGGCCCGGAATCTACTGACACGCATTTTACTGTATCTAAAGTTATACTTCAGTGTCATTTCTATTGAAATTTGTATGTAATTTAAAAAAATATATATATATGCGTAACATTTGTAATGATATAGCTGCCTTTTATTACAATTAAATATATTAACTTCAAATGTAATATTTAAAAAACACACTTCAGTTAAAATGATAATCAAGTACTTTACATGTGCTTTAGTATGTTAGTCACCAACTTCCAACATAATTGTTCTTCTTTAACCTAACATGACGACAGATTATTAACGCATAAAAATGTTTTAAAAAGTACTTAAAGTAAAATTTTTCATTTGAAATTAATATGAAGTGCACTTTATAAAAGTGCATGTGTTAAGAAACATAGTCATGAATATACTCTCTTTTATTTCATTAAAATTATATCATCAGCATTTATTTTTTAAATATACTTTTGAGATTTGAAGTATAGCAAGTTCACATTTAATCAAGGAAAATATTTTTTTTGCCCCCTGATGTCTATGCCTTTCTGGCTTTCTCTAGCACACAATGGTCATAGTTCACTTTTAGATTCGACCCCAGATCTTACATTTTCCACTATTTGTCTTGGTTTAGGTTGCATGATGCTGGAACCAGCGCAGATCCGTCGGAGAGGTGCTCAGGATTTTGAAGGTTACTATGATCACGTGTGTGCGGCTCAGGGATCAGCTCCGGTCCGTGCGGTGCAAGCCAGCCTGAGTCGGGGGATGTTAGAGTTTAACCCTGATCACATCAGTCTAGCGGACTGGACACCCATCCTGTCAGCCCTGGCCATCAACAAACACCTCCAGCATGTTGCTGTCAAGAGCTGCCACCTCACCAGCACTGCAGCTCAAAGTTAGTTAACGGACAAACACACAGTATCTCTTTTACATCTATTATAGTGCACAGTGGTTAAAAAGCATCTGTTGTAAATGCATTGTACTGCACATGTTTTGTAATGTACTGCATCATGACATCTAGAAAATTTGTACTAGTTATCATTTATTAAAGTGATAAAATTAAGTAGCGAAGAAAGGTATAGTATAGATGTGTTTTAGCTAAGGAAGCAGTCCTAGTTCACTAAAATTCATCAGTGCGGTGAATCTTATTATGATGGAGTGTCTTTATCTTCTCAGGTTTTTACAGGTCTCATAAGAAGAAGACCCCTGTGATGCATTCCAAGAATATGACTTTTCAGTTGTGCAAGGCGGTGCAAAAATGCCTGTGTGAGTCAAGCAGCCTAAAGACCCTTCAGCTACATGGTTTGCCACTGAGAGAAAGAGACCTCACAGTTCTCACAAAGGTTGAGTGACATATTTAGCCTGTCTTTGATATTGAGTATTTTATGTGTGCGCATGTACAGTGGGGCAATCAAGTATTTGAGACAACTGTCTGATTTTTCAAGTTTTCCGCCCACCTTACAAATGGAATGGGAGAGTCTGTAATTTTTCAGTCCCGGAGGTACACCTCAACTGGATAGACTGAATAAAAAAAAAAATCCCGAAAATAACGTGTCTATTCTCCTTTCAATAATAATTTTCCATTTTATTGCATGACCATCACGTATATTTGAACGACTACAATAGAAAAATAGAACTTAATATTTGGTACAGAAACTTTTGTTTACAATTACAGAGGTCAGACGCTTCCTTTAGTTCTTGACCAGGTTTGCACACACTGCAGCAGGGATTTTGGCCCTCTCCTCCATACAGGTGTTCTCCAGATTTTTCAGGTTTTGGGGCTGTCGCTGGGTAACATGGAGTTTCAGCTCCCTCCATATATTTTCTATAGGATTGAGGTCTGGAGCCTGGCTAGGCCACTCCAGGACCTTGAAATGCTTCTTCCGAAGCCACTCCTTCGTTGCCCGGGCTGTGTGTTTGGGATCATTGTCATGCTGAAAAACCCAGCAACGTTTCATCTTCAATGCCCTTGCCGATGGAAGGAGGTTTTCACTCAAAATCTCACAATACATGGCCCCATCCATCCTCCCCTCAATACGGTGCAGTCGTCCTGTTCCCTTTGCAGAAAAACAGCCCCAAAGCATGATTTTTCCACCCCCATGCTTCACGGTTGGGATTGTGTTCTTGGGATTATACTCATTCTTCCAAACACGTCGAGTGGAGTTTATACCAAAAACTTCTATTTTGGTCTCCTCTGACCACATTACCTTCTCCCATGCCTCCTCTGGATCATCCAGATGGTCTTTGGCAAACTTCAGACGGGCCTGGACATGTGCTGGCTTGAGCAGGGGGACCTTGCCCACGCTGAAGGATTTTAATCCATGACGGTGTAGTGTTTTACTAATGGTAACCGTTGAGACTGTGTTCCCAGCTCTCTTCAGGTCATTGACCTGTTCCTCCCGTGTAGTTCTAGGCTGATTCCTCACCTTTCTCAGGATCATTGATAATCCACGAGGCGAGATCTTGCATGGAGCCCCAGTCCGAGGGCGATTGACAGTCATCTTGAATTTCTTCCATTTTCTAATAATTGCGCCAACAATTGTTGCCTTCTCACCAAGCTGTTTGCCTATTGTCCTGTAGCCCATTCCAGCCTTGTGCAGGTCTACAATTTTGTCCCTGGTGTCCTTAGACAGCTCTTTGGTCTTGCCCATAGTGGAGAGGTTGGAGTCTGATTGATTGAGTGTGTGGACCGGTGTCTTTTATACAGGTAACAAGTTCAAACATGTGCAATTAATACAGGTAATGAGTGGAGGATAGGAGGGCTTCTTAAAGACAAACTAACAGGTCTGTGAGAGCTAGAATTCTTGCTGGTTGGTAGGTGATCAAATACTTATTTCATGCAATAAAATGGAAATTAATTATTTAAAAATCATACAATGTGATTTTCTGGATTTTTTTTTTTTTGATTCTGTCTCTCACAGTTGAGGTGTACCTACGATGAAAATTACAGATCTCTCCATTCTTTGTAAGTGGGAAAACTTGAAAAATCAGCAGTGTATCAAATACTTATTTGCCCCACTGTATGTGTGTATTAATTTTTTTTAATCAGTTAAATAATTTTTGCTTTACCTATTTTTATTTTATTTATTTGTTTGTTATTTAGGTTGTGTTTTTTTTGCGTTTTATTTTATTTTATATAAATGCCTCGTTCATTCATTAATTTTTTGTTTTTATATGTTTTATATTTCTTTGTATAAGTTATTTATTTAAATTTATTTATGATGTTTTTAGGGATTTATTTATGTTTGAATTTGTTTTATTTTCTGTTTAATTTAAATTAAAAATGTTATTGTTTCATTTTTATTGTTTAGTTTATATTTATTTAATGATTAAATAAATATAAACTGAACAATAAAAATTAAACAATAAAAATGAAAATTAAATAATTGAAATACTTTAAATTTTAATCTTTTTATGTATTGTTCGAGAACTTGTTCAAATAACATTGTAATTTCCCTTTAGGGTTTAGCTAAGAGTGTGTCATTGGAGCATCTGTCTTTAGCACACTGTTCAATTGCAGATCAAGGTTTGGAAGGTGAGTTAAAATCATCAGACAGATTATGACTTTCACATTTATTTATTTTTGGCATCAGGATTAATGCCATTTATTATATGTGAGAAGCTTTATTGAGATGTACTTCTGCAAATGTTGTATACATATATTTTTGAATGCATTATTTTATGTATTAGTTATTAATGCAAAAACTTTTCTTTTGTTATATGGTTCTGTCATTCAGTCATCTGTCAGAGTGTGAAATATTCCTCAACAATTAAGACAGTGGATTTCACTTCCTGTAATATTACGTGGCAGGGAGCAGAGCATATGGCGAGCATCATAAAGGTACAAGTGAACTTTTGTTAGCATTATTCATTCCTGGAAAGTTTCCTATATATTTCTCCTCCAAAAGAATAACGTGTGATTTAAATGAAATGTTTTAAATCTTCTCAAATTCATCTGTTGTTTAGCACCATGCAATGAGACGGCATAGCACGGCGTGGGTGGAGACTTTGCGCTACAGGAGAGCCGAGTTTGAAGCCATGAGCGGACTGCGCAGAATTACTCTCAATGACAACATCCTGATCGGAGACAGAGGAGTGATGGCACTCTCCCGCGAGCTTACAGAGGACCTGTGGGTCAAAGGTTTGAGAAGTCACTCTCTAACACACACACACACACACACACACACACTCACACACACACACACACACTCACTCACTCACTCACTCACTCACTCACTCACTCACACACACACCTCTCACAACCCCTCACTCACCACTCACATCACTCGCACCACCCTCCACTCACAATCACTCGACCATCACGTCACATCACTCGCACACACCTCACTCACTACCCCACCCCAGACAACACACACACACTCACATTCACTAGCGCTCACTCACACAGCCTCTCACTCACTCACTTCCTTTCACACACACTCCTCACTTCCGCTCACCACCTCTCCTCACCCGTCCACTCACCTCACTACCCAATCGCACACGTCTCACTTCACTCACACCCACACACCACAACTCACTCACTCGCACCCTCCAACTCCACACCACTCACTCACTCACACCCCACACACACACACACACATCACTCACCATCACACACACACACACACACAAACAACCTCTCAACACACTCCCCACGCCTCTCAACTCACGCGCACACCCTCTCCACACTCACGCTCAACTCCGCACGCTTCCATTCACTTCACTCCGCCACACCTTCACTCACTCTCACTTCACGAGACACACACACACACTCCCTCACTCGCTCACACACACACACACACTCACTCACTCACTCACTCCCACACACTCACTCACTCACTCACTCACTCTCTCTCACTCACTCACTCACTCACTTCACACACACACACACACACTCACCTCCACATCGCTCCCACACCTCTCACGTCTCGCTCACTTGTCGCACACTCCTCACCACACACACACCTCACCACTTCACTCCACTCCATCACCACAAACTCACACTCACTCCCTCACCTACGCTTTCCTTCACCTCACCTCACATCCACTCACATGACTCGCTCACTCAACACACTCACGCGCCACACTTCAGACCGTCACTCACCTCGCACACTACCTCGCATCTCACCAATTCACATATCTCCCCTCACAACATGTATCACTCTCACACTACCACAACACACACCCACACCAACACACAGCACGTCTTCACTCACTCACACACACCTTCTCCTCAACCGTACCACACCACGAATTCCAGAAAAGCACATCACACACCACATTTTGAACATTAGTATTCCCTAGCGTGGAACCTCAGCGTTGTGGGATCTCTAACCGAAGGAGTCTCAAGCTCTAACGCAGATGCTTCAGTGGTCCACATTCCACTCTGTGTGCTGCTTGACATCAGGAGAAACCACTGATCGTAATGATCCATAATTCTGGTGCACTCCAGTGTGGCATGACCAAAGTCATTGATACAACAGCTACTCCCGACTACTATCGGCCCTGTAACAATTACAGCGCCAACCATCCGTTCAAAGCTTTGGATTTTGATGTGTTTAATTTTTTTCAAAAAGTCTCTATGCTCACAAAGACGGTTTTATTGAGAACATTAAAACAGTATACGCTATCCGATCGTAAATTCATTGTTTTAAAATATCTACGTATTATATATATATATATATAAATAAGTAGATATAATTATACCATCCTTAATAAACTGGTAGTAGTAATAAAGTCAAATCCGACCTAATACAAATCCACATAAAAAAAAAAATACAAAGACAAATGTTCCTTCTTGATGCAGCCAAATCAGCACTATTAAACGATTCCTGGAGGATCATTGTGTGATACTGAAGACTGACGAAACTGATGCTGAAAATTCCGCTTTACATCACAGGAATAAATTACGTTTTAAAATATATTATAATAGAAAACTGTTATTTTAAATGTTATTATTATTTCACAATATTACTGTTTTTAGTATTTTTGGATCAAATAAATCAGCCTTGGTGAGCCCCAACACAGTAGCATGCGTTAAAAAATATTAAAAATCTTACTGTTCAAAACCTTTTGACTGGTAGTTTACATACATACTAAATGTTTGTTATGTGTTTGTGTGTTGTTCCTATATATTATACTATCTACTACTAACTATTATATATATTAAATTTAACAATTTAAATGTATTTTATTCCTGTGATTGCAAAGCTGAATTTTCAGCATCATTTCTCCAGTCTTCATTGTCACATAATCCTCCAAATATTATTCTATGTTGATGATTTGCTGGCGCAGAAAGCTTTACTGACTATTACCTGATGTTGTGCGACAGCTTCTATACTATTTTTTTGTAGAATCGTTTGTGACGTATGCAATTCTCTCTACTACATATCTCCTTCTCTTTTTTCAATTCAAGTCAATTTCTTGCCGAATAAAACTCTTTAAAAATGTTTACGTCTTACAAACTGTTGAATGCTATTATACTTTTGGTCTCATTGAATATTTTGATGCATTTTGAAATACATTTAAATGACAAAATGATGAATGGCACCTGGAGCAGCACTTGCACTCTGAGACAACGAGTAAGAACTCCAGTTCACATTACTTTGTCATATTCTTTGCATGTGTCATAGATAATAATGTGGTGAAGGCTGTGCTCAAAAGAGTTCTCATCAACGCTAAAAGCCATGACTCACAGGTCTGAACACTTTTGCATTTTTAAATGTTTTAGATTATTCGATATTAAACGTTGTTTCTTGGCTACATGAGCTCATTGTTGATGTGTTGTGTTTCAGTATCTTTGGCTTAAACCTCCTTCTCCCAAAAGCGCTCTTGATCAGTCACGGCAGTTAAGGAGGAAGAATGGAGGAAAAGCTACATATCGAATTAGTACGTGCAGTATTTTGGCTATTTTCTTTTTCTGTCCTTTATGTTCTTTTTGACTTTTTAATGTTGTTCTCTGCAGGCTCTCGCCGGTCCTCCTCTGTAAACTCTGTATGGAGGCCTGGTTCAGTGGGGTACGTCCCATGGCGCACTGCTGCTCGGGCTGGCTTACAAAGGTAAGCACAAAGATGTTAGCGATACCAGCCGTAGGATAGACTTCAGGCAGTTTGGACAGGAACTCTTCCAGAATACATTCAAATGTGTGAGAAGCAATTCAATCCTTCTGCTTTTCCATTCAAGTCAGTAAGATGCATAAATGTGTCTCTGTTTGTCTGTCCATAAAGAGGTGCATTACAGGCTGATGGGCTGACTGACCAGAGTTTTCAAGTAAGGACTGTTTCATTGCTAAATTCCTTCATGTAAATTGTTTTACGTCAATATTTGTACATTTAGTAGAGTGACTTGTTAATTATTGTTAATGTAGAATGTGTTGAGGATGTCATGATGGTTTTCTTCATCAGAACGCCTCCTCTGTGCGGGTAACCGTGGAGACAGAGACCGAGTCAGAGGAGGTGGATGCTGCATATGTACCGAGTCCTCAGGAGAAAATCACTAGCTACCAGTTCAGACGAGTACAGAGAGAGAATAATCGATTACAGGTGCCACAGTAACAGCCTATCCAGTTGCTCTCTGTCATGTGTATATTAAGAGAGCTAGGAAAAAAATTCACTTTAGTTACGAGAGTCTATTCAGAGAGGTCACATGGATTCGGTAGCACAGGAAAGATTTTTAGCTGAATCCGTGGTCATTGGTGATTCGTAAAATGCAAGTCAACAGCTGCCGTCACTTTGAGAGTCAAAAAAGCATATCAAGGCAACACAAAATGAATACCCGTGGTTCCTGATGATATATTTGACGCTGATGAAGCGAACCAATCAGTCTATGCAAGAAACTGAACCATGATTTACACACGTTCTCACACGTCGCTTCTTTTCTCAGTGAACTGCTTGCCGAGGGACCGAGCCTGAATGAGTAGTGTCAAAACCAAGCAGCCACTAAGATTCATCATACCCTGCGTGCTTTGGTCCGCGAGTCGGACCGTGACTGCGGAACTCAGGATTCAGACACTCAGAGTTTTTGATTGCGTAACTTGTCAATCTGTGCAGCTCAGATTCAGATGGTTCAGTAATATTTGGTGAACTGGTTCAACCAGTTCACTGAAAAGAACCGGTTCAAAAGAACGATTCGTTCGTGAAATGAACATTTTTGTGTTGCCTGTATATGACTCTCAAAGTGCCAGTAGACACTGCCTTGCATTTTTTTTTAATCATAAAGGACCATGGTTTCATAAAAAATGTCTTTGCTGTTCTACTCAAGAAAAAAGTTATGTACATCTTGGATGGCCTCAGTAAATTAACAGCAAATTTTCATTTTTAGGTGAACTGTCCCTTTAAAACACACTTTTCAAACGATTTATTTAATTCGTCCACTGACATTTTCCAGCATGTGTCACATGACTGTTCCTTTCTCTCTTTTTTTCAGTAATGTTTTCAGTAATGAACATCTTGAACATTTCCAGCGCTTCTGATGTGTTTGTATTGGTTAAAACCATTTAGTAAAGGAAATTATTGTGGGTTAAATGACATTTGTAACATAAATGGATAATTTTACAGTTAGTGTTGTATGTATTATTAATTAAACACTTTGCATAATTTGTCAAAATTAGCAGTTGATTAGATCTACTTACTGCTGTAAACAAGTACACTAACTTAGAAAAAAAAAAAAAAAAGTTTGGATTGGTGGTAAATGACTGGGCCGTCAAATGTTTTGAAAAAAATATAAATAATTTTCATGCAATAAATATGATAATGGCTTATGTTTATTTCCTTCTGTTTAGATTATTATAGTGAAATATGTAATAATCATGTAATAATGCTCCTTTTATAACTACTTTCCATAGTTTGAAGACTGAAAGTCTAGGACATCAGAAAAATAGCAAATATAATTCCTGAAAAGTATAAATGTGACCCTCGAGCACAAAAGCAGTCAAGTCACTGGAGTATATCTGTAGCAATAGCCAAAAATACAATGTATTGGTTAAAATGATCGATTTTTCTTTTATGACAAAAATAATTAGGATATTAAGTAAAAATCATGCTCCATGAAGATATTTTGTATATTTCCTACCATAAATATATAAAAACATAATTTTTGATTAGTAAATATGCATTGCTAAGAACTTCATTCAAGGCGATTTTCTCAGTATTTAGATTATTTTTTTAGTTTGTACCCTCAGATTCCAGATATTCAAATAATCATATCTCATCCAAATATCGTCCTATCATAATAAACCATACATCAATGGAAAGCATATGTTTCTGCTTCAGCATGAGTATACAAATTCTCAATAGTCGAATATTGTCCTCTTCTAGACTGGTTTTGTGGTCCATGCGTCCAAATTATGTCATGACAAAGTATCCCGATCCTTTTTTTCTATTATAACAAAACAACAAAAAAAGCGCCAAAATGGTAAGTACATACATACAGTGGCCCCTTTGATATTTTGTAATCTACAGTGTATGGCCTGATTTTTTTTTAATAGATGTGGCTTAAATGTGAAGATGTTAAGTGGTTTGTGGTTGCCCTGTCCGGTATGCTTTCTATAAAGTATAAAGGGTACATGTGTGCAGTTCCCTCTCTTCACAATAGGAGAAGCTGGAACAGTGTCCGCTGAGGCTGGCGGAGTAGAGGAACACTGACTGAAAAACCAACCTCCACCATGTTTGATGTACATCTCCCCCCATTTATTCAGTTCTTGCTAAAAATACTTAATAACCTTTCAGAAAGTAAGTTATGTGGTTGCAGGCCGTCCTAGGGGGGTGTCAACTGTTGCGGTCCGAACCGGTGCCCTTCCCTTGAGGGGCCCCTGGGCCAAATGGACGAGGGGCCCCGCTTCTCTACCTGCCCAGGCCCCCCTCAGCTAAGGTCCGGGCCCTGTCCATGGCGTACTTTAGAGTGTCTCTTCCTGTATCTGGAACTGGAAAGCGATGGAGCGTACTTACGTCATCTCTTGAACCAATCCCTGTCTGAAGCCCATCTCAGTGCCTCTGTTCTGGAGGACGAACATGTGCTGGAAAGCATCGAATCCTCCTTCCAAAAATTCCACGCTTCCTAGACCTGCGTAAAGCGGCTGGGTCCTGTCTGATTCACATTTTATCCACTGAATGATTTATGCATTCCGTTTTTTTGCCTCGCCGGTAAGACATAAGACCCCCCAACTACCCCCCCACCCCCCTCCTCTCCCCCCTCACCCTTTTTTTCATCAAAAGTCTTGATGCCAAATTAGTATTTTTAAAATGTTGAACCTTTGAAAATTGAATTGGTAATTTCTTGCTGCATGTTAGGCTTGGCCAGTTTGCGTCAATGGCTGGAATAGACCAGTCAGACTTTGGGCTTCTTGCACATCCTCAGCTCTCCTCAACACTAACAGAGAGGACAAGGACACACGCCGACCGAGGGAACCAGAGAAATGAGGAGAGGAGGGAGAGTTTAGCAGTGAGTAGAAATCAGAGAAGCAAGACATTTTTAAATAATTATTTAATAAAATAAAGAATCTATAATTTTCTACTACTGTTCAACAAGTTGGGGGTTGTAAGATAATTTTTAAAAGGACTTCACATTTTTAATTCACTGTTAATATATTGTTTTTTATATCTGGCGTGCCCGATTAATTGTTGCGATCTGTTATCGCCGCATTTTTGATAGTAAAGCCGGTTTTCTGTAATCACAGAAAACCATCATCACATTGCTTTCAGATGGAGCGGCATTTTACCTACACAGAGCCCGTAGTTCCTGACACAAGTTTACCACCGCCAAAAAAACACTCACAGACTATTTTATTTGCGCAACCTTTCTGACAATCTCTAATTCATATCCGTTTGACGATAATGTACAGTCTTGTTTGTGTAGCTTGTCATTGAACTACGGCTCTGTGTATTAAATGCTTCTCCATCTGAAAGCACGTGAAAATACACATTTAATAACATGTTGTTTTTACTCCAAACTCACTTCATATCGTCAGTCGAGTGTTTGATATAAATTCTTCTGTGAGATGATGTGGCTTACACATAATAAGGCATGCAATATTTCATAGTATTTAAGCCGTGATAAAGGCATTGCATTATAAATATCTTTATTTTAATGAAAATTATAATAATAAGAACTCCGATAAGCCGTATATTGCCATAGTTGTGTGTTTATTAATCACGTTGAATCAATGAAAGCAATTGAATCTTCTGTTTACTCAGCTGCAGCGATAGACATTTTCTGGGTTTCTTCTGCGAGGCGTATTTCGAGTTTCAGCGCGAGAGCGCCTTCTGGCCTTTGGATGGAGATTTACTACTGATCACAGAACTGAACGATACGCATGACAATCGCATGCTTCTGTCGAAGATTACTGCTGATCACAGAACCGTGCTTCTCTGAAAGATTCGCATGACAATCGCAGCTTCTGTCGAAGATTTACTGCTGATCACAGAAACGTGCTTCACCGAAAGATACGCACCGACCATTCGCAGCTTTCTCTGTCGCAAGATTTCCCTGTCTGATCCAGAACCAACGCTTCCACTGAAAGATACTCATGACAAGCGCAGCTTCTTCGAGATATACTGCTGATCGGCGAACCTGCGCGCTTTTCAAATGAAAGATACACGCATGACAATCGCCTCTCAGCTTTCTGTCGAACGATTCTCCTGCTGACACAGAACCGGCGTTCACAGAAAGCTACGATGACAATTGCACCTTCTGGCGAAGACTTTTACTGCTGATCACAGAACCCACCGCTTCATCTGAAATACTACTCATGACAATCACGTAGTGCTTCTGTTAAGATTTACTGCTGATCACAGAACCGTTCTTCACTAAGACATGCATGACAATCACAGCTTCTGTCGAATTTACTGCCTGACTCACAGACAACCGCGCTTCCCTGAAAGATACGCACGACATCGCCACCTTCCTTGTCCCGAAGATTTTACTTCTGTCGCTTCAGTGTACACACGATACCGCGCCTTCCTGAAAGAATACTCACTCTGACAATCGTCACTTCTTTCGAGATCTATACTGCTGATCGCAGAACCCGCGCTTCCTTAAAGATACGCATGAACACATCGCTCATGCTCTCTGTCGAGATTTTACTGACTGACTCCACAGCGAACTGTGCTTCACAGAAGATACGCATCAGACCAATTGCAGCTTCTGTCGAAGATGTACAGCTGAGTCACATAACCTGTGCTTCTCCAGAAAGATAACGCATAACAACTCGCAGCTTTCTGTCGACAGCATTTATGCTGATCACCGAACCGTCCCTCACTGCAGATACACGCACGTGACAACGCAACTTTCCTGTCGTTAGATTTACGCTATCCACAAGAACCTCGTCTCTCACTGAAAGATACGCACCAGACCATTCTCGCTTCCTGTTCGAAGATTTACTCGCTGATCACAGAACTCGTGTGCTTCGCTGAAAGATTACGCAATGACAATCGCAGCTTCTGTCGAAGTTTACCTGCTGATCACAGACCGCGCTTCACTTGAAAGATACGCACGACAATCGCCAGCTTCTTTCGAACGATTACTGCTGATCAAGAAGCCCGCGCTTCACTGAAAGATCCTGGACCAATTCGCAGCTGTCTGTGCAGCTTCGCTACTGTGATCACAGAACCGCCCGTGCGCTTCATTTTCACTGGAAAGATCCCTCACACAATCGCAACTTCTGTCGAAGTTTACTGCTGATCCACAGAACCGCGCCTTTCGCATCGGTGTCGCCTCTACAATCTCACAGCCCACCGCGCATGATACAATCGCAGCTTCTGTCGAATCGCGATCCTGATTCCATTTCGATTTATCGTACAGCCCTATTTACATATATTAGTTTTATACATTTTTACTTTGTATTTTTCTATTTATTTTTGTTACTTTTTTCATCAATTTACCTTGCATAAAATTTATTAAAAAGTTAAAGACATTTATAATGCGACAAAAGGTTTCTCGTTCAAATAAATGCAGTTTTTTAAAAGTTTTTATTTGTGAAAAGATGAAAAAAATTTAAAATGTTTCCACAAAATTTGTCCAATAACATTTTCCAACATGTGTCACATGACTGTTCCTTTCCCTCATGTTTTCAGTAATGAACATCATGAACATTTCCAGTGCTTCTGATGTATTTGTATTGGTTAAAACCATTTAGTAAAGGAAATTATTGTTGGTTAAATGACATTTGTAACATAAATTGCTAATTTACAGTTGTATGTATTATTAATATACACAATACAGTTGTTGTTTGCTATTCTTAATACTACACATACAGTGTTGGATGTATTCATTATATACCATAAAATAAATAAAACACATTTGGCCTAACTTTGGACAAATTAGCAAGTTTGAATTTAGATCACTCATCTACTACCTGCCCGTAAACAGTACACAACTTAGACCAAAAAGAGAAATGTTACGGATTAGTGGTAAATGTACTGGGCCGTCAAATGTATTTGAAAACATAAATAATTTTCAATACATAAATAGTTGTCATTCGTTCCATTCAAATTATTTTTTTTCCTTCTGTTTATTGTCCGCTCTGTTTAGCTTATTATATTAAATGTGTAATATCCACTGGAATAATTCTGGGTATGTCCGTCTGCTGTTTTTCGTCGCCCTCCGCTGCCGATCCGAGTCATTAGATATTGAGTATCTGCCGATACCGAGTCCCGATCCGATCCCGATTCTATAGGATATTCCTATAGAAATGTATGTTTGGTGCACACTTCAGGTACATTAAAGTTATTAAATCAATACCGGGTATACTAGAGTGCAGTTAGTACATGAAATATATGTCTTATTAATGTATTTTAATGTATCATATTACAATACACCTCTCTCTATGTTCAGCATACAGAATGATTTTGGGATCAGTAGACACTGACGCACCTGGAGTAATGGACTCGAAAATTCGCTTACATCACAAAATAAATCTACATTTTAAAATATACTTAGAATAGAAAACCGTTATTTCAAATGTAATACTTCTTCCACAATATTACAGGTGTTTTCCCCCCCTGTTTGAAATAACCTGTGTACCAGCCTTGGTGAGCATAAGACAGATCTTACCAACCTCAATCTTATGAATGGTAGCGTATTTATTTTTTACTATTATTTAACTACATTATTATTATTTCTCTAATCACCGCACAGAAGGCAGACATCCCTCAACCTGAATCAGGGACTCGTTCAGAACCTCCTGCTAGCACTGAAGACGTTCCCCGGCCTCATTCTCAACAAGAAGTGCCTCTGAGTCCAGTCAGCTTGTGTGGTGCCTCCCCAGCTTCACAGGAGCCGCTTGAGTTTGAGACCCCTGAGAGGAGCAGAGAGTCATCGGACCCTTCAAACCACCAGTGGGCCGGCGGAGGCTCTCACTCAGTCGGTTCAGTCAGTAGTGCCAGTCTTCAGTCCAAAACCTCAACGTCCTCCAGAGGGAATGGATCCGTGTGCTCGGCTCTTAACTCGAGAGCGTCTAGTCTGTCTCAGTTGGGTTCAGGCAGACAGAGCGCTTCAGGAGGCCAGAGAAGTGCTGCTGGATTGATTGGGTTTTAGAGCTGAATCAGCTGGAGAGATGGTTGTATATCTGTTGCTGCTGTCATCTTGACCTGTCCAGTGTATATTGAGAGTTATGTGGAGACTGTAAATGACCTGTTCTAATCCTATTATATGTTTGTTTGAAAAGTTGGAGTGCTGCATGTCATTCCAGGTACAATATGTGTTTTATTCATAGATATGAATGCTGTTTAGATTGATAGACTATGGCGTTTTATTTATAGTATGTTTGCAGTTCAGTGACACTAAGCTTATTATATAAGACTTTTAGTAGATTTGTGTGTGATTGCTAAATTGTTTGATATTTGTGATTGATTAAAAACAGTGAAATCAAATTTGCCATGTGCTAATTGTTGTCCTGATTTTTCTAGAAATCATTTTTCATTTGAAAATAAACCAGTCTTTGAATTTGCCAGTGTGCTATTTGATTCAGAAATACTATTCAGACTGTATTATTATTATTATTTATTTGAAAACCATCCATGCCCCATACGAAGTTGACCAATTAAAAGAAATTAAAATACAGTCCTCATGTATCTTCAATTACAATGACTCAATCTATCTTGAAACTATTCATAGTTTAATTAATATTTTTAATCTAGTTACATTTCAGTACAGAGTAAATGTACAATCAGGTCATTAGGCCATTCATCTATTAAACGCCAGTGTGGGAAAGATTACTTTTTAAAAGTAGTATTAAACTAATTTGCCGTTTACTCCATAACAAAGTACATGCAAGTGACTTCATGGAAAGTATGCATTACGTTTACTTTTGTATGACTGCTGTTGCATCTGAGCTTAGGGCTTGCCTTCTTTTATTCTTAGCAATACCACAACACCCAAAAGTTTTCTAGTTCGGCAACTTTATTTCAGGCCTTTCACATCAAAAGTGAACATGAAACAAGCCTGAGACTCGATCGTGCCATCCTGTCTCGCCCCCACTATTCCTCCTAGTCTCCCTTCACTCCGGCGTCAGACACTGCTGTCCGTGCTGATAAATGGGAAAGCAAAGTACTTTGCGTTACTTATTTGGGAAAAACAAAAAAATAACTATATCTCTCTATGTACAATGTCAAAGTATTAACTTACTATTTTTTCTTTTTTTCACTATTTTTACAACTTTAATTGCTTACTTTTTATTTTCAAACATACTATTTATATATTTATTATTATTATATACTTCTTTATATAATTTTTATTTTTTATTTAATCTCTCGAACAATTTGAGAAACGGGACGTTGAGAACTGAGATCTGACACGTGATTGGCTGCTTGCAGGCGCGCGTGTACTCACTCGTCCAATCAGAGCGCTCGACACTGACTTCAGCGACTCTCCTCCGAGCAGAAGATCATGCTGGTAAGTAGCAGCTCTCCATCAAAACAACAAACATGCAAACACAAAACACAGCTTTGCAGCTGGACTCACGGCGAAAGTATTTCACTTTTATAAAGTATTAGGAAATTGAGCGTTAAATGGAACCGTTGTAGCTTTGTAAGTTCAGCTGGGCTTCTGCTGCTAGCGTTGCTAGCCTGTTGTTGTTGTTGAGTGGGGTTGATAAACATAGCGCTGTTAACAACCAATGTGTGCAACAACACCGTCGTTTTGATGTCTGCGAAGCATCGGATGAATTATTGTGCATTTGTTTATCAAGCTAGCAGTGGAATCTGCCATGGTTCCCATCAATGCACAATGTGTCGTATTGGGGAAAATGCTCCCTCAAGAACACTGTACTTTTATTGGCATGTTATTGGGAGTTTAGCATATGTAACATGCTATCTGAGGAAACACTGGCCAATTTGATTGTTATAGCACAGCATTGTAAATCTTAAAGGGGGTAATCTTGTCCCATTGTTGGGGCTAAACTACCCTGTACAAAGGCATTAAGTGAATTATAAAAAGACAGTGTAAAAAAAAAAAAGTTAGCATAAATGTATGCTTAGTGTAAATAGTGGGGGTTGCTATTTGCTTGAATCATTAATTTCATCAAATAGCATCTTGTTTATGGTAAGTGCAAAGTGTAGATTATGTGATATATTCTGTGCATGTTCACATAAAACGCTATAGAGTTTGCCTTCACACCACCAGCTGGATGCATAGATATAACCAGTCCCATGTGTACTTGTTGATGCCACGATCAATTGAATGCATTTACTGAAAATCTTCCAAAATGCCTCTTTTCTAAATTCGGTACAAGGGACAGTCACAGACACATTATCAATACATGTGTAGAGATGTAATGATATATAGTAATATGGTATGCCAATATCAGTATGAACCTAATAATGTGAATAACTAATCTTTCCATTGATGTATGGTTTGTTAGGATCGGAGGATATTTGGCTGAGGGTGCAAAAAAAATCGAAATATTGAGAAAATTCGCCTTTAAAGTTGTCCAAATTAAGTTCTTAGCAATACATAGTACTAATCAAAAATTAAGTTTTGATATATTTACGGTAGGAAATTTACAAAATATCTTCATGGAACATGATCTTTAATTAATATCCTAATGATTTTTGGCATGAAAAGAAAAATCTATAATTTTGACCCATACGATGTATTTTTGGCTGTTGCTACAAATATACCCGTGCTACTTATGATTGGTTTTGTGCTCCAGGGTCACATTTATATTTATGCCTTTCCATACTAGATTCTGATTAATATTGTGTCAACTCTTTTTTCTATATATAAAAATATTATATGAGAGGAGAGAGATATTATAAACTATTATAAACTAGCACTGCTCAAATCAATTTAATGTCAGTTTATTTTTCATTTTTTGGATATAGTCATGTAATAATTCAGGGTTATGATCCAGTTAACCAGTTAATTTTCATTTTTATTTATTTATTTATTATCTTGCACCACAACAGATGCTGATGATTGGAATGAATGATCCTTAATAAAGAAGAAACATGGCAAGTCACTCTATATGTTTTATGCTTTGTTAGACCTGCTTCTGTCATATTGTTCATTTCATTTGTTCACTGTATTTAAATTTTTTTTCCCATGTATCTTCTTCAAATCACAGATCCGGATAGCTGCTCTGAATGCGGCGTCTCAGGCTGCGGATGAGCATGAAGATGCCGTCAGAAGCACTAAACCCAGTCAAACAAAGGAAGCCCAGGTGAGTCAGATGCTTTCAAACAGATTCCTTAATTAGGTTTATGTTTTTTTTTTTAGTTTAAACCCTGTAAATCCTGACCATATTGAATAGTAGTGGAACTTTATTGAACCTTTTGGGCAAAATTACGTGAAGAGTTTGCATATGTGTTTTTTGTTGAGTATCATATTGGATAGATCAGGCTTTTATGGCTCATATAATATAATATAGGAGAATATGTAGCTAAAATTTATAGAATCAAAACATATAATTCAATGTAATACAATACGCTGAGAGATTAACAAATAAAGCTTCATCAAACGACTGAGTGATGGTTTTTAATACTCACAATTTTCACAAAGTTCATCTTGAAATATTACTGATAATATAAACGTTATTCTTACATTTACTTAGGGCTGGACAATAATTCAATATCAATATGTATCGCGATATAATTTTTTTCAATAACGGTGATATGATTTTTAAACACATTTCCGATATTTCGATATACATTACCAGTGTCTCATTGATTTATTTGTGGCGTTTGACTTCGTTGAATAAACATGAGCACTGCACGTTTTAAAATCAAAATGCAGCGCATGTGTTTTATATGAATGCATCTCTGAAGTGAACCGAATGTCTTCAGAATAGTTTCGATGGCATTTTTATCTGATAAAGTGGCGTTCATGAGCGGAGCTGCTTTGTTTACAGCTATTACTGGAGAAACCGCTAGTTCTTCTGCTCTAAAAGCGCCTCCTGCTGGCAGACATTCAGTTTGCATTTTCAATAATAAACCTTTGCTTTTGTTGTTGCTCTATTTTTTTTTTTTCTGAAGCAACTCGGAGCATGTTGCATACTCGTTATCCGGTTGAAGCACGTTTCAATCTATAAGAATAATCAACCTACACTACCAGTCAAAAGTTTTCGAACAGTAATATTTTTAATGTTTTTTAAAGAATTATCTTCTGCTCACCAATCCTGCATTAATTTGATCCAAAATGCACCAAAAGCAGTACATTTTGAAATATTATTACAATTTAATATAATTGTTTTCTATTTGAATATATTGTAAATGTAATTTATTCCAGTGATCAATCTATATTTTTAGCATCATTACTCCAGTCTTCAGTGTCACATGATCCTTCAGAAATCATTTTAATATGCTGATTTGCTGATTATCAATTTTTAAAACAGTTGAGTACATTTTTTCAGGATTCTTTTGATGAATAGAAAGATCCAAAGATCAGCATTTATCTTATATAAAAAGCTTTTGTAACATTATACACTAGACCATTCAAAAGCTCTTTTTAAAAAGTATATTATAGAAATTATTACTTTCATTTAGCAAGGATGTATTAAATTAGTCAAAAGTGACAGTTTAGACATTTATAATGTTACAAAGTTTCTATTTCAAATAAATGCTGTTCTTTTAAACTTTTTTTTCATCAAAGAAACCTGAAAAAATTCTGCTCCGCTTTTTTCAACATCATAATAATAATGTTTTTTGAGGCACAATCAGAATATTAGAATGATTTCTGAAGATCATTGAAGACTGGAGTAATGATCAAAGCTCTGCTTTGAAATCACAGGAATCAATTATATTTTCAAATAGAAAACAGTTATTTTAATTTGTAATAATATTTCATAGTATTACTGTTTTTTTTCTGTATTTTGGATCAAATAAAGGCAGGCTTGGTGAACAGAAGAGAAAACATTACAAATTTTACTGTTCAAAAACTTTTGACTGGTATTATCCTACATTTTGAAGTACCAAATTAATTCTAGATTTATTTGACGGTAATTTCACATTTCTTGTTTTGTATGAAGGCTAAATACAAATAAAAGGTGAACATTTATTTATTTGCGCCATTTTTTTTCCCTAAAATATTATATAGTTTTATAGGAATAGGTTTCATAGACTTGGCAAATTAATTTTTCATACATTTTTGTAGGTACAGACATCTGTTGTGGCCGTTCTTGGCCGTTTTTTATGAGGCTTTTTAAATAGTGTTCATACCGATATCGGAATTATATCGTATCGACATTAAGAAATATATCGTGATATAAATTTAGGCCATATCGTCCAGCCCTACATTTACTTTATAAAAATCTGTCAAGATATCACAGCACCAATACACTTAACCACAAAGCTGAAAGGGGGGAAATTTTTTACAACTAAAGACCATTTACTGTGAAAAAGTATGAACTAGCGTCGATATACAGAAAGCAGTGTAATTGTGAACACCGTCTTTTCATCAAGTCATGCTGATCATTTAGAGGCCTTTGCTTATCAAATGTTATACAGTAGGCTTTATAGGGTTAATAAAATTGTTCAATCCAATATAACTGTTTCCTTCTCATTTGTATTTTTAAGGAGGCAGAAGCGTTTGCTCTGTATCATAAAGCTCTTGATCTGCAGAAACATGACAAGTTTGACGAGTCTGCCAAAGCCTACCATGAGCTCCTCAAGACCCCACTGCTCAAGGAGGTACAGCACACTCTTTCAGCTCTGATCATTATAACATCTTACCATGAAATCCAGAATGTCTTTCATTTTATTTAGCTTTAGCTTTACAATTGCTTTCTATTTGTCAAAGACAGTGTGTGATTAATTATTAGTGATCTTTTTTTTCTTGCCCCAGGCAGTGGCATCTGAAGATGAGAAAGTTGGACTCAAGCATCCTGGACTGATGCTGAAGTACTCCACCTATAAAAACCTGGCCAGTCTTGCTGTGCTCAGAGATGATTTCGACACTGCCATGGACTTCTATGTGCAGGTAAATGCGTACTTTGAACAAATCACAAAGTGCAAAGTTGCATAATTTGTCCTGCATTTGCATTTAATGTTAACATGGTATTAACTCCTCCAGTGTAACAGTGAGAGCCACTGGACAGACAGTTTGGACACAGCTGAGTCTCTGAATGTCTGTGTGTCTTGCAGGCTGTCATGCTGGACTCCACAGATGTGAGTATGTGGTATAAGATGGGAAAGTTGGCTTTGAGGAAGGCCAGCATGCCTTTGGCCCGCCATGCATTTGAGGTGGGCTTACGCTGTAACCCGGACCACTGGCCCTGCCTGGACAGTCTCATCACGGTCCTCTACGCTCTCAGTGACTACAGCTGTGAGTCAGAAAACCTCTGTACAACATACAAGCAGATAGGGCTGGGCGATAAAACGATAACGATAATTATCGCGATATTAAAAAATTTTTGGTTTTCCCTCGATAAAACGAAATGAATAGTTCGATATAATGTTTATTTGTAATGTTTCCACCAAAAGTGGAATGAATCACTGGTGTAGTTACACTAACTGCACCATGGTATTGTGGCAGAAATATAGGACATTCATATTGAATTGTATTATATTATTAATGTAGACATATTAGTGCGAAAGTACTTTGGAGCCACTGCCACTGACAAGTAACCGGTTCCTGTTTTGAATGCTGTTTTATGTCTATCGTTTGCGGACATAAAGGTTTGAGTTCTTTTGGTTTCCTGCCGCTACTTTTCATCATAGTCTGAGTTGCAGAGAAGTCCCAGCATTATGTTGTCGTTCTTTTTGCTCGTAGTTTGCCTGCTACCACATCTGTAAGGCTCCTGGAGAGGACACCGGCTACCGGAAGGCCGAGTGCTCAAGAGAAGATCTTGAAGAGCAGCCCTGCCTACGAACATAACTCTATGAAGAGTTCTCCAAACTGTATGTACCATTCTCCTCTCTTCAGAGGAGCTTATATGTGGCATTCACCATTTATACAGTGACATAGAACCTTTGTAATGTTCATCACCTGATTTTGTCTGCCTTTGTTTTTGGCTGCAGTGAGTTGTCAGGGCAGTACGGGGATTGTAGATGAGGATGAAGCCCTCAATCATTGTAGAGGACGCGCTGGCGCTTAGAGACAGGACAGGCTAAACTCACACGTCATCCTGTAGCTGACCTGAGCTGGTTTCTCCCTCAAAATACTCACGTGATCCAGCACTGTTGATCCACATAGATTTGTGCTACCTTTTTGTTTTGTGAAGGAATATCTGGGTTATTTTCAGTACATTTATCATTATACTTATAAAATTACTAATTAGTCAACATTAAAATAACATTTATACCAGTTTATGTTGATTGTTTCTGTCGTGGGCTGCTATCTTGTGACGATAAAAAATAAAAAAAAACAATTGATGTTTGCAGTTTCATCATCAACGTATACAAGAAATAGACCTTTTAAGATTTTTATAGATTTTCTTCAAACACATATATTTACAACCGTTGACAGATTTTCTGCATATTTTACTGTCTGCTATAAAAAATTTGGGGTCAGTATTACTAAAACACCTTCTTGAAATAAGGGCCTCCTTAAGCTCCCCAAGGCGGCATTTATTTGATTAAAAAATACAGTAAAAATAGTAATATTGTATAATATTACTACAGTTCAAAAGAACTGTTTTGTCTTTTAATATATAAAAAATGTAAATTATCCATGTGATGCAAAGCTAATATGCTGATTTGCTGTCTCAGGAAACATTTCTTAGTTAATCAAAGGTTTACATTAGTTGTGCTGCAAAAATGTTTATTAGCTTTTTCTTTTCAGTATTATTAAAATTACTATCGATAAAAAAACTGCATTATTTGAATATAACTCCTTTTGTAACTATATATATATTATAATATATATAATATATATAAATGCTTCTTTTAAATGATATATTTTTCTTATTAATATGTATTGTATTGAGATATGTGAATAAGTTTAATTTTGCTGTATTCTTTGTGTGTGTATTTTAAATCCGTAGAAGTTGGAAGAGCGTTGGGGAGAGTTTCTTGGCCATGTACAAACACCAGAATGCTTGCCTGGTCCCACGGCCTGACTTCGGCCGCCGCATCGACCTGTCAATGTACCGGGCCGGACTGCCTCGGCCAAATGCCCACCAGCCACTCCGCGCCTGCCACTGCTGCTTCAGACCCCCCTCACCCCCCATACCTGTCAGTGTACCTCAGGCCCCCCCTGCCCCTCCTCCAGGTCCCAGTAGCCCGAGTGCCAGTCTGCACCCATCCACCGAGTTCTTTGTCCAGCTGCAGGCCCCGCCCAGCACTGATGCAGGAGCGCTGCAGAACCAGAACGTCATTGAGATCACCACTACACCCACAGTCACCACTACTGCTGCCAATGGAACTGAGGATGCCGCCGTTACCACAGTTACTACTGCTGGTCAGTGTGAATGTAGACATGACGCATGCATAAATATGTAGTCTCTCACCTGTAATGTTACAGAGCTCTGGATGAGAAGATTCCTATCACAAAAAGATCAAAAGTGCCTTCAAAAATTAATAATAAAATAAAACTAACTAACTTACAGGAACACTCCACTATTTTTGAAAATAGTCTTATTTTCCAACTCCCCTAGAGTTAAATAGTTTAGTTTTACTGTTTTCGAATCCATTCATCCGATCTCCGGGTCTGGCGGTAGCACATTTAGCTTAGCTTAGCATAGATCATTAAATCTGATTAAACCGTTAGCATCTCGCTCAAAAATGACCAAAAAGTTTCGATATTTTTCCTATTTAAACTTGACTCTTCTGTAGTTACATCTTGTACTAAGACCGACGAAAAATAAAAAGTTGCGATTTTCTAGGCCGATATGGCTAGGCACTATACTCTCATTCGGGCGTAATAATCAAGGAACTTGCATGCCCAGTACCATGGGTGCAGCTGCGCAATGATATTACGCAGCGCCTGAAAAAATATGCTTAACTTCCGTCAACATAAACCCACGTGACCAACGACTTGCACAGGAGCGTGCTGGGACTATTATTATTTTAAGGCTTTTTAATCTTTTTGTGGTGACTTTTTGATTCCTGGAGTACAAAGCAATTGTCTGTTGACATTTGATACTGAACTACCTAACACAAATACTCCACTATTTGATAGTAAAAAAAAAAAAAAGCCGTTAGCTAAGAACCGCAAGTTAACTTGACCAAGAACAAGAATTGTTTAATAATCTAGTGCATTACATATTGCTGTATTTATTTTCAAAATGCACTTTGATTGTGTGGGCTACCAAACACATATTAAATTGACACTGTATACATAATTTGGCATATATACTCTACTGTTCAGAAGATTGGGGTCATCAAGTCACTTCAGCATTTGTTTTCAGTAGTTTTGACACATATGACACTGATGATGTCATTGCTCTTCACCCTACAGCTCTGGACGCTGCCTTGAATGACAAAGTGAAAAAAGGCACTAAGAGAAAACGTGTGGTAGAGGACACCGTAGAGACGGCGAAGAGGCGCTCAGCACGTGTCCGCAACACCAGATGCAAGAAAGAAGAGAAGATTGACTTCCAAGAACTCCTGCTCAAATTCCTCCCCTCTAGGTGTTCATTTTAATATTGATCTATTCAGGGCTTTTGTTCTAACCTGCTCTGACCATATCAAGCAATGCACTATAAGATGTTTTGTTGGTCATGTGGTTTCTATTTTTGTTTTGTCATGCTGAGTGAATCCTAGCAGTGAAAACACATTAGACTGAAGTCTTACTGCACATAGTTGTATTTTAGACATCAATCATGTTCTTAGAAAGTCAAGAACTTTCTCAAAAAGTCTTCCTTTATGTCACATTGACTTGAGCTTTATTTCCAGATTGAAAAAGTTTGAAGATGATGAAGATGAGGAGAGTCTCAGTAACATGGGCTCACAGTGTGACAGCAAACTTGACTCCCAGTCGAACCGCGGATCCAACTCCTCCGAGTACATCGTCTCTATGGAGACAGGTACAGAAACTGAGGTTTTCTTATTTAGTCACCATTTTAATTCTTTATGCTTCTCTTTTAAACTCCCCATGAAATCAGAATCGAAGTTTTTTTTGTTTTTTAGCATGAATACGTTAGTCTTAAGGTTATCTATTAGCTAGGGTGCTCCAAAACAATGACAAAATTCGCATTTAGAAGATATAAGCATTCAAAACTTACAGTCTCTCGCTTCCGGCAATATGGATCAACAATTTTGATGACGTCACCCTGCACTTCAGCTTCTCGTCAAACTTTCTCTGTCCAATCAAATGCTCTCTAGAAACTGAAATGTCCCGCCCCCTACACTATAAATAGATGCTGAAGCTGTGGCTGAAATAGGTCACTTGTTCACAGAAGTAGTATTTTCTGTATGCTGAATGGCACGTAGTGCACTATATGGGGAATAAGTAACGATTCAGACAGTGTAAATATGCTTTCCATTGGGTCGAAAGAAGTCTGGTTTCGTGTTGTGTACGTGAACCGCCGCAGACGTGAACCGCCGCAGCGCGCACACAGTCTGCTCCGGTCCAGAGACACGATATCACAGAGTTGCACATACCATAAAAATGTATCGGACCAATTTGAATTCTACACCGAATGCTGTATTGTATAGCAATTTGGATCAGATTAGGAGGAGAAACGGTTAGACAAACGGCACTAACGAGTAGAAGAGATTACACCGGTGTCCTGCACCAACATAAATTACACAATCTTCAAACTACACATCCTCAGCATCATTATAATCACTGTTTTGCTTTAGTAACAGTTTCATATTGAATCTAAAGGGCTATTATAGACCGTGGCTGTCATACGATGTCCCCCCAAAAAAAAAAAAAAAATGCTGCTTTCTGACTCAAGGCCTCTGCACAAGCGAAATGCTATTGGCTATTTAAAAGGGGGTTGGGGCTGCTCGATATGTCCCACCCTGTCTTCCTGTTTCAGTTGAAATTACCTCACCACATAGCATAATGCTGCGTTTTTCAAGGCACTTCAGTGGACCTTTAATTGTTCTCTCTGTTCTTCATGGTTCCTCAGAGCGGAAGGACGTTCACGCGTTCCTGTTGGCGAACATGCAGAACGGCGGCATCCTGGAGCTGATGATGCGGTATCTGAAGGTGGTGGGGCAGAAGTTTCTGGAGGAGTGGCCAGCGGGCCTCAGCACAGTGGTGCTGGATCTGTTCAACTGCTGGAGGAAACACAGCGCTGGCCTGCCCAATCCACTGCTCAGAGATTCCAGCAACCAGCACATAAAGGTGAGCCTGTTTGCGAGGTTCGTGCCAGTACAACTTTGAAAGATATTCATGGTTTTGTTTGAGGCACTTAGTAGCAAGTAAAGGAGATTTCCACGTGCACACCTGTATGTTTAGTTTTGGCTACTGTCTGTTTGAGAGTAAAAAAAAAAGTGCATTTTAATGTATTTTCACATTTAGAAAGCTTTTGGAATTATAGTTCTTCTATGCACTTCAGTAAATACTTTTCAGCATTTTGAGATTCTAAAAAATGTTTTTTTTTTGGAGTGTTTTTGCCAAATGCTAAACACATTATTATTCCAGTAGTATGCATAAGTGGGACTGACTGAAATAAAACTGTTGTAGGAACAAAAGAACGACTTGGAAGGATGTTTATTCATCAGCACATAGAAGGAAATAGCTACACGTGTTCACTTAAAGGATTTTTTTTCCTCAGCAGGAGATCATTTGGCACACATACTGCTTGCACCTGCCTGGAAACAAAACTCTATTCCTCATGGCACTTGACCTGAACCTGGTGTATTTCTCCCATTGGGTCTACTGAAAATCAGACAGAGACCGATAACTTATTGAGTGTTTTTAGGAAAATCTAGGTCACAGACACTCTCTGTTATGTAAATGAACCTATACAATTAACATACAAGACCAGAAGCGAAATTGAATGAAGAAAACCGTTTATCCCCCCCTTTTTAAAGGCGTTACTAATAATGCTATATTACACTTTAAAGTAAACAAAAAAATTGTCCGAATTTTTCAAAGCATCATTACTCCAGTCTTCAGTATCACAATTATCCGTCAGAATCAGTCTAATATGCTGCTTGCCTGCTCTGAACCCAATTTCTTTCATTATCACTTTGAAACGTTGTGCTGCTTAGTATTTTAGAAATCTTTTGTGACAATGTTAAAGTCTTTGCTGTCAATTTAAAGCGTTCTTGCTGGATTTCTTTAAAAATAATTAATAAATTAAATCTCTTACAGACCCGCACACTTTGAAGGTTAGTGGTCAATTTAATGCATCTTTTTGTGAATTATTCTGTTTTCAAAACAACACACTATTGACCTCAAACTTTTAATGTTTTTGTTGTGCATATTGCTAATATTTCATTAAATTGTAGTAGATGTGCCTGATTCATATATTTATTTTTATCCTTGTCAACCACACTTTTTATATTTACTTGAAGAATTTCACTTTGTATAACTTAAATGAATACCAGTTATTTCCTAGGTGTAAATAACTGGTAACTCTAAAACAAAGTAAAATATACAGTTGAGGATGTGACCCATACTCGGAATTAGTGCTCTGCATTTATCCCATCCAAAGTGCACACACACAGCAGTGAACACACACCCAGAGCAGTGGGCCATTTTTGCTGCAGCGCCCGGGGACAGTTGGGGGTTCGGTGCCTTGATTGAAGGTGGGAGAGAGCGCCTGTACATTCACTCCCCCCACCTACAATCCCTTCCGGTAGGAGACTCGAACTACAACCTTTGGTTATGAGTCCACTCATCTAACTTCGGCCACGACTTCCCCCAACTGAATATTTTTCAACTATTCAATTACATGTACATATCAGTCACATGTAATAGATGTTTGCAGGTCTGACCACAGTGTGCTTTTATATACAGTACATCTAAGACATACTATACTGTCTGTTATATAACAGGAAATGGTGCTGATGTGTCTCTGCTGTCTGGAGCTACAGTTGGAGCAAAAGTCCATGATGAAGGGCAAGAACAGTAAGAACGTCACAAACAGTCAGACATCTGTGTTGTGTTTGACATCAGTTGTGTTTTTTACAAATCGTGAAAAGGAATCACACCAATGTCATGTATTTACAGTGTCTCAGAGGAAGACCATGTCTGGCTCAGGAAGGGATTTTGGGGACGTTGATGGTCCAGAGACCCGCTTTCAGACAGATATATTCCTTCTGACCATGGCCTCCTCTCAGAGAGATCTGTTTGAAGACGATTGGCTCTCTTTTGCCATCAGAGTTCACTGGCTCAAGGCACGATACCTTGCCTTTCAGGTAATGGAGCTCAGTTTCTAGACGCAGAATCGCCAATTAAAACACCAATTGTATCATATTAAAACACTTGATTATCTTGACTGGTGCTGACTTGTTTATAGATAAGAGTATATTTAGAGAAATTACAGTTTACATTTAAATAATGATTACTTGTGTGAAGTTTTTGCCCTGTATGCATGAATGTTAATGTGATGCTTTAGGGTGACATGGAAGAGGCGCTGGAGTGTTACGACATGTGTGTCGGTCTGCTGAAAGGTCAGACAAGTCAGATGGAAAAAATCACCGTCCTCCTGCCTAACCTTAGCGTGGACAATGCCATCTCTATAGAGGAGGTACAATACAAAAGAAATCGATCTCTCAAGATACTGCCACTTCTGTTTCATAGAATTCATAGACAAGAGTCACTCTAGAAGAGTCTTAAGTGCTGTTCAGATATTTATTCATCAGTCAGTGGTAGGGCTGGGTATCGAGTTCGATACTTTTTAGGCACCGACCGAAATGCCTCGATACCATCGAGTATCGAAAAACGTCTTGTTGTTCGGTACCAAATTTCGATACCTAATGGGTTAATCTCATCAGCGTTAGTGAGCCAATAAGCCTGCAGCACTTGTCGGTGTGTTCGACTAGAAGAGGTGTGGCGCAGATCGATCATTGTTTGACATCCGCGAGAGCGATTCGAAAGCGTACGGAGCAGTCTGCTCTCTTTAGCTCTCGTGGTACTGTAATACACCGATCGGTCTGCACAGTCAGTCCGCATCAAGTCGAACACACCTACTAGTTTACACCGGTTAAACTCAGAGATGTGGCGCACACGTGAGGCTGTATTGCGAATGCGTCCCAGCCCCCTTAGATGTAAAGCTACATTTAACACTGGTGCGTTTTTGTTTTAAAATTAAAACGATCCTCGTCATACTGGCGTTTCCACTGCTTTTCAAGCCGGCTTTCCACATCTCCGATGCAGCTGAAATCCAATACAGCTCAGCATCCAAATAACAGCATTGCTGCAGTAAAGCATGGAGGTGGTGATATCCTGTTATGGGTGTTTCTCTGCAGCAGGGACTGGAGCACTTGTCAGGATAGAAGGAAAAATGGATGGGGCAAAATACGGTCAAATTCTTGAGGAAAATTTGCTGCCCTCTGTCAGAAAGGTGTCAAAGGGAAGAAGGTTTACCTTCCAACATGAAAATGACCCAAAGCACACAGCAAAACTGAGCACACAGTGGTTGAAGGAGAAAAAGGTAAATGTCCTTGAAATCCAATTTAACTGAACTTTAGCAGTCCTGCAAAGAAGAGTGCGGCAAGTATCGCAAAGTCTAGATTTGAAAAGTTAGTAGAGACAAATCCCAACAGACTAAAGGCTGAAATTAAAGCAAAAGGTGATTCAACAAAATACTGACACAAGGGGGTGATCTTTTTTCCAACTCAGTGATTCTGTTTTTTATTTATTTTTTATTTATTTATTCTGACATGTGTGTTTATCTTTCACTTGGATGTTATAAGTTGCACTGAGTAAATACAGCTGGTTAAAATAAAAACTGTGTCCGTCTTCATTTTAGGCTGCAAAGCAATAAAATGTGATTCTTTTAAAGAGGGGTAATTTTTTCTATACCCACTGTATATATTGTGTATTAATATTTATATATTTAATATTTCATCAATATTGCTTATAATTTATTATATACAATTACAATATACATACAATCATAATATCCTTATGATCTGTTGTTATAATTATAGAATAGAGTATTTAATATTTTCAACTTTTAATTTTAAATATTTACCTTATTCAAATGACTAAAAAAATTAATGAAGTTATTCACTCAATTATTTAATCTTCTTTGAACAATTTTGGTACTAGATTGGATTATCACTTGTTGTCCGATGTAAAATCTGGGTGCTGAAGTAGAACCTGTTGAAAACCACTGCCCTACAGTATTAGGAACTCTCTTCTCATATTTAATAGCCATACATTCAGTAGATTAACACTGGTTTTGTCTCACCCTTGTGCTGTCTTTCTTCTTCTTCAGCACCATGTCATGGTTACACTGAGGACACTTTCGCACTGGTAATGGTATCTCCATTTCTCCCTGCTCCTGTTCGGTAATCTCCTGAGCAGGGCCTAGATAATTTGACAAAGCCTCATCCAATCTGCAGAAAATATGACAAAAACACTCAATTCAAATTTGTATGTAAAATAAGTCAAATTGAAAAGAAGTGATGCTATAGTCAGACTCACTTTTTTGCCTTTCTCACAGACTCAATAAAAACAGCCTTGTATTTGGCCACGTGATAACTGAGGACTGAAGCGTTGTCCTTTCTGCCCTCTGACACAAGTTTAAGGTCCGCCTCCAGCTCCGCTCTCAGGTCTGGTTTAGACATCTCATACCCCATTGAGTTATACCCTGAAACAATGTTACACTCAGTTTCACACAAATCACAGATATTAAACCATTCTTTAGTTTTCTTGAAAGACTTCAATACTAGCAATATGCTGATCTTGTTACCTTCAACGAGACCCATGCCAAGTTCTCCAGGAAGGAACCTCTGGTCAGCCGTCAACCCCACATACATGCGACTCTTTATGGTCTCAATGTGCTCAGCATGTGTTGCATCGGTACCTGCAGCAACAACAACTCAAATTGAGTGTCACATAACTCATGTTTAAAATACTCAAGGTACAAAGCTGGACAGATAGATTTCAGTACCAATGCCATGTTTCTCCATAAGCGATATCAAATCAGCCTCTGTCAGAAGCTGTGGTGGACTGGTCTGTCCTTCCACCATCTCAATCGCTGTGGGCTGGAACGTGGTGTCAGCCGTATATAATGGAATAACCTGTGCAAAAAAATAAATTAAAAAAAAGAGGCATATAGGCCCCAAATTACTTCTAGTGAAATAGAAGGACAAACTGGTGTGACAATTTCAAACAAATTCAGGCCAAAAAAAAACAACAACCTTTGGCCAATATAAATATCCACAATGCTATGATCTAGGGCTGTGCA
>JADLZN010006467.1:0-110975 GCA_018155175.1 Sinocyclocheilus anophthalmus
GGCCTGGTTAGTACTTGGATGGGAGACTGCCTGGGAATACCAGGTGCTGTAAGCTTTAACATTTTCTTCACTAAGCAGGGTCGGGCCTGGTTAGTACTTGGATGGGAGACTGCCTGAGAATACCAGGTTCTGTAAGCTTTAACGTTTTCATCACTACTTATCTAATACACTGGCCAATAGAGTGGCTGATCTTTAAATAGCCCACCCTTTGGGGCAGTCCCAGCTTACGGCCATACCACCCTGTCTGCGCACTGAGTTGGTACGTTCCAGGAAGTGTGAGTTGGCAGTTGGGAGAGAAAGGCTCTCCCTTATGTGTTTGTTTTTCTATATTGTATTTCGTTTGATAATTATTTAAAGTTTGTAGTTGAATTTTTTGAGTTTAGTTTTGTTTAAACCTCAGACAGTTTTCTGTCTGGGGTTTTTATTTTTATTTTTTTCAAAATGACGGATATTACGGCTACGGAACAAGATCGAACATTAGACCAAGAGAAAATGGATAAAGATAATGCTGAAAGGAACAACGGAAAGGACATTGATAAGGACAAAGAAAACAATGAAACATGGGCAATGGTTGTCACAAGAAGAAAAAAGAATGGAATGAATTTAAGGAGTGGAGGAAATGGAGAGCGACAAACAAGTCAAGGTAAACAAACAATTGAACAGAATGATGGAAGACGAGAATCAAGTCAAAGAAATGAGACATTAAAAAAGATCAAAAGTCAATCAAAATATCAGAGAGAATATAAAAAAAGAAACAACTCTAACGTTGAATGTAAATATTCCAGAAAAAATAACTGTGATGATGATAATAAAGGCTGTGGAAGAAAAGACTGCAATTGGAAAACTGTATGGACTGAGGAAAAAAAATTATTTTGATTATGAACTAACAATGGAAAATGAGTCGGACTGTGAAAAGTTAACGGATGGATTATTGATTGATGGACAATTTTGTGAGATCCAAAAACTATGTACAACTGAAAGAATGGTCTCCTTTTTGCATTTGCCCAACTATATAAAGGACAATGAAATCATCCAAAAACTGGTAGATTGGGGAGTAAATCCGATTCTCCCGTTAAGAAGGAGATATTATCCGGGCACAACTGTTGCGGACGGAACAAGGTTTTTAAGAGTAAAATTTCCTAAGGAGATTATGACTCTGCCATACAATGCAAGATTTGAAACGGAAGAAGGACCAAAATACTTCAGAGGTATCAGATATTCTACAAAAATATTCAGCACAATTTCAACACTGAAAATATTAAGAAAACTTACTTGAGCACCAAATCAGAATATTAGAATGGTTTTTGAAGGATTATGTGACACTGAAGACTGTAATGGCTGTTGAAAAATCAGCTTTGCCAACAGAGTAATAAATTAAAAACATTTTTAAGTTATTTTAATCGTAATACATTTCAAAAGATACTGTTTAATAATACTGTTACTTACTGTGTCAAGCATAAGAGACATCTTTAAAAATAACAATAATAAAATTGCAGATCCCACATTTTTGGTAGTGTATATGGGTTAAGTTTTCACTGTGGGAATCTGCCATTAAATTGCTTATATATATTTTATATCACAATGTTTTTATAAAAAAAATTAAAAAGTAAAACAATTATTCATGAAACTGCAAAAATTGTAAAGTGTTAATAAAAACATTGAATCAGTTGCAAACATTGAATTAGATATATAGATGGACAATTCTGGAGAGTAATAGAGCATTTTCTTTGACTCTTTCTCTCCTTCTCCATGGATTGTTCACTTGCTTTTTCTCATCTCTTTTTCTCATCTCTTTTCCTCACCATCCTCACTGTACCTCAATGTCTTCCTCTCTTTCTTTTTCCCCCTCTCTTTCTCTCTCTGGTGCAGATGTTGCAGCGGTAGCAGAGGTCAGAGGTCACTGAAGGTTTGGGTTTCCTGAGCACAGCCTCCTGCAGAGCTCAGTCAGGGCGCTTCCTTCAACTCAGCCCACTCACTGCAGACTCCTCTGCAAAAATATTAGTCTTCAAGCAACACGGGGGGAAAAGAAGAGTGAAGGAAAATATCCTTTTTCTTTGCCAGCTTTGATGGTACAAATTATGGCTTCATCTTAACATTAAAAAATTATTTGTGAGATTGCACTTTGCAGAGCACAAACACAAGCAATGTATAACTGTGGGTGAAAAACATGTCCAGGTCATATTTCACCCCAAAATCAAAAGAAAAAAAAAAAATTTGCATAAAGGCAATGCACCCTATATATTAAGGACCATTTTTAAAAAATGGTCAGTATAATTTATTAATATCGTTTTTATTTTCATGACAATTAAGCATATCACACACAAAACTAGTGTGGTATTTTTTGAAAATATTCAATCATCATGACAGTAAAATAGGGCATTTTAATTCAATATACTGCAGTATTTCCTCTCAAAATCAGTAGAAAATATGGTCAACACCCGGTCATGCATGAAAAAAAAAAAATACCGTCATGTACCGTGAAACCGGTTTAATTTTGAAAAATACCGTGATATAATTTTTTTGGTCATACCGCCCAGCACTAAGTGAGTGTATTACATTCTCATCAGCCTGAGGATATAATCAAACACAGTTCCAAAACTGCCTTCTTGCCTTTTGCCCTCACTCATATGAAAAGTTAAAATGTCCAATTCATTTTAGTAAATCAATTAATTCAGTCAGTCAATGAACCATAAAGAAAACAATAAAAAAAAAGAAAAAAAAAAAGTAAATGTATCCAGAAAATTGTATATTTTGCAGTCTTTTTAAGCAGCTTCAATCTAGTCTGATGTTTCTGTGAACTATTTCAAACAAGTAGATTGACGAACAACCCGCCAGTTTAATTACTGTTCAAAAGCCAGGGGTCGGTAAGATTTTTCAAATGTTTTTGAAACAAGTTTCTTCTGCTCACCAAGGCTGCTGCCTGTACATGGTCAAAAACACAGTAAAAACAGTAATATTATTACAATTTAGATAACTGCTTTCTATTTGAAAACATTTCACCATGTAATTATTCTGTGATTGCGAAGTCTGATTTTCAGCAGTCTTCCTGTTAAGGTCATCCGAATCATTTTTAAAATGCTTATTTTAGGGCTCACAAAAACGACCATTGCTGGGAAAATATAGGAAGAGTCTTTACATTACTAGCCCAACCCTTTAAATTTAATTACTATTTATTTTTTAAATATAACAAGCAACACTCAACTTAAAAAATGTATGCAAACATGTAAATTGAACATAATGCAGTTTTTAAATTAACTTATAAATAATAAATTAATTTACACAGTGGCTGTCATAATTTATTAACCGATTGATTTTAAAAATTAGGCCTACATTAAAAATTAAGACATCACTAAGGGTAAGTAACTTATTAATGAGTAGGACATTAGTCTACTATTTCGCAAATATGCATTCTCTAGCTCTGGCGAAACAAATAGCGAGCTGTGGACACTGATGACTTGCTTGCCTGAGGTAAATGAAATGCTATACATGACATTTTGTCTACAAGCGGTTTTATTGACGTGTTTCCACGGTTGAAACAGTGACTAAGAGATTGCTTGAGGCATGAGATGTTAATTCATGTTTATTTCACATTAAAACTACTATTAGTAAAGAGGAAGGGATGATCGTGCTGCGTTGACGGAGGGTTTATACAGGGATTTGTCACGCACAGCAAGAGTGTCCAACAAACATTATCGTTTTAATTCCTGAAAACAAGCCAATTTCGAAGAAGATAAGACCTTTGTTCTATATCAAAAGTAACAATATAATGGAAGTGCAGTGAAGTTACAATCGTGCAGTGGCTGGTTTAAAAAAAATGCATTGTATTGTCGATTACACATGCGTACTGAACCAAAAAACCGTAAAGAAATTTTCGATCACACATATAATTACACCCTGAGGTCTTTGCTGAATAAAAGGATTCATTCTTTAAAAAAAAAAATAATGTAAAAAAAAAAAATACTGACCCAAACGTTGGACGATAGTTATGTGTAGGGTTGTGCGATATTGAAGAGAAATGCGATACCTTGTTAAAAAAATGCGATATTCGATATGCGATATGATATTGCTTAAAGTGTGAAAAATGTATTTAAATTATATTTTAAAATATTTTAAAAATTAGATACCAATTTGTTTCACATTCTTTCTTGGAAAGAAAGAACACTACAACTTCTGAAAAGTGACCAGCAGTGTTTTAGCATTACAAAAAAAGTAATGTCACAAATCAGAAAATATCATTTTAACATCAATGTGAACATACAAACAAAAAAAAATTAATGACACTAATTTTGTATCATTGTAACTTTGCTTTCCATACACTTTAAGTACTTCTTCATATACCACAGCAAAAACTATAGTCTGAGAAAGTTGATTAAAGGCAAGTGAACAGTCAGTTAAAAAAAAAGAAATACACAATTTACAAGCATAGATCAAATAAACGGTAGTATTCAGATACAGAAATTTAATAATTAGGTGTAAAATAACACTGCATAGGGTTCACTGTATGAATTAAATTTAGATAAATCTTTGTTATAGCTGTTTTGTTGTATGATTAACATTAGTGACATATTCAGCAGCACGTACTGTATTTATAGGCTGCTGTCCCTTTAAAACCGACTGCACGGATCAAGTATAATGATACACATCCGATCTTCTTCTCAGCTGTTTACATTCATTTAAAACATAACTGACTGCGTTTACGAGAATAATCGTCGAGACGGGTACTATTGGTACTATTGACAGCCACAGATCAGTAGCGGACTCCTGTGTGAAAACGGCTTCCCCTCTCACAAGTGAGTGAGTGGTGACGGACATGTGGCCAAGTATGGTGACCCATACTGAGATTTAGTGCTCTGCATTTACCCATCCAAGGTGCACACACATAGCAGTGAACACACACACACCGTGAAACACACACCCGGAGCAGTGGGCAGCCATTTTTATGCTGCGGCACCCGGGGAGCAGTTAGGGGTTCGGTGCCTTGACTCAGGGCACCTCAGTCGTGGTATTGAAGGTGGGAGAGAGTGCTGTACATTCACTACAATCCCTGTCGGTACGAGACTCGAACCCGCAACCTTTGGGTTATGAGTCTGACTCTCTAACCATTAGACCACGACTTCCCGAGAGAGTGCACCTAAGAGCGGGAATTCCCCCCATTTTCAAAAATAATTCAGGCCCTGAATAAATGTCTAAAAATACTGATTGGAGTATCACTATATATAGTTATAAATTATAAAAAGAAAGCTTTAAAAAGATCGGTATCGGTGATCGGAATCGGCAGATACTGCTTTCTGTGATCGGCCTCAAAAATCCTGATCGGCGCACTAAACAAACGCTAATTGGCGCTAGCTGGGAGGGCAGCTAGCAAAGCATTTTGAGATTACAAGAGCCTGCAAAGAAGTATAATCAGATACAAGATAGAATTTTCTTGATGACATAGTGCTGTCAAACGATTAATCGCATCCAAATAAAAGTTTTTGTTTACATAAAACATGTGTGTTCTGTGTATATTTATTATATATATAAATACACACACATGCTTTGTTTTGTTTATATATAAAATATTAATATATATTAGTATATACACACACACACATGTATCATTTTTAAAATGTATAGGCTACTGTATGTTTGTGTATTTAGATATACATAATAAATATTCACAGCACACACACATATATTATGTAAAAAAAAACTTTTATTTTGGATGCGATTTAATCGTTTGACAGCACTAGATGTTATATAGCAGGAAGCCGAGTAACCGGGCAATTGTTGAGAAGTTGAGCTGGACATTGAAGACTCCATCAAGTTTCCTGACTGGCTCTAATGTTGTTGAGCCTGTACTTCACAAAGCAGCAGCTTGGTACAGTGACAGTGATGCACAGTGTAAATTACAACTAATTTACTTCCTCTGTCACTATTCCAAAGAAACAGCGCTGTAGATGTTAGCACTACAACTATCTCCATAAAGAGTCACTTAAATTACAGTCACAGAAATACAGGCAAACTGGTACAAAAGTGCCTTATGAAACGAACAGCAATACAAAATGTATTTTAATAATACCGAATGCCAACAAATTGAAGCTCACACAAAGGCTGTCTAATGAAAAGAGCTGCCCCGGGCAGGCAAAGCAGTGTAATAGCACTGAAAACTAACAACACACTAATGATTACAATTATCAATGTTACTTTCCATTTTGCAAAAGAAAAAAAGAGACTTCCTTTGTTAGCTTTGAACCCATTTGTAAGCCTTTAAATTGGAGTAAGAAGATTGTCAACATTGACATCAATGGGGCAGAGTTTCCTCTAGTGGGTGAAGTGAATCTGGGTTTCAGCTATTATGCGTATCCAGCTCACACATCGTACCAACTTTAAAGGCGAGCTGTCATGCATGTTTTATCAGAAGCAAAAAAAATAATACACACACAAAACCAGGATATATCCACAGCCTGGCATGCTTTGACAGGGAGCAGCCCTCCATCAAGATGGAGCTTTGAAGCAGTCGGCATGATTTGGGTGTTGAACGTGAGTAGCTTGGATATGTCTGATGACCAGCTAATGAACGAATTGGTATTCTGATTGTGAGGTCCGAATGTGCCGTCTGACATGTCATCTCCCCTGTCTACACACTGGCAGCTGCCTTTATGGACGAATCGGAGTGTGGTCCACAGTAAATTTCCGCCATCATACTCTTACAGGAGCAAATGAGTTTTTCCCATTTGTAAGAGCATGGAGGCCCAATCTCAAGGAACAAAGACTGCCGACCGAATGACTGGAACTCGTAAAAAAGCACTATGTATGTAAATATATTTTATTGCACCACTCTTGAACTTATCTTGAATATAAATAAGAGGGGGTTAAGTGTATATACATGCATAAGCTATACATATAGGATCTGCATTCATAGGGGATAACGATCTGAGAGGAAGCCTTGGATTGAAATGTACATCACTACAGAACATCCCTGAACTTTAAAGGGCCCAATGACACGCTTATTGTTTACTCATGTTCACTGTTCTTTATAATGTGGCTCCAAACACATATTTCTTACAGTACATCAGCTGTGGGCATTCAATCCCAAGACCAGATGAATAGTGAAGTCTAATGTAATACCAGCTCAGTGACAGCAGTAATGGGTCATATATCCCAAGTTCAGGTAGGGTTTGATTGTAAATCAAAGGCCCAGACTACCGGGCTGATTTAAATCCATCAAGGCCTGGTGCAAGGTTTTAAAGGTTTTTAAAGAGAGGCGGGATACTTTATTGCCTGGGAAATGGTCTGTCCTTAGTTCAGCACGTCAGCACACTGTGGGACGAGCATATGGCACAGAGCGAACATGTGAAGCTCTTAAATCATGTATGCTAATCTAATAGCGTTGGGTCGGATTTTGAATGGCATTTCTCGTTCAGGCCGATCTCTGTGACCACTTGTAGAGAGATGGCATTTGAAAATGAATGCTCACTGTCAATGACAGTCCGGCTTAGCGCTTTGAGGTGAGGTCCTCACTAGGGTTGTAAATTTTTTTCGAATTTCGAATATTCGTCGAATTTTAAATAAAAATACACATTCGAATGCAAAAACGTTGCATTCGAATTTTAGTTGTGCATTAAGGAAGGCAATCTTATCAGTGACACACGAGATGCGATGACGATGTAAGTGTCGTTGCATTTTAATGTTTTTGTTAGACTATCCAGTTGAAGCCACTAGATGCGACGCTGCTACGTTGTTCATTCAAAATAATTCGGAGAAAGAGAACATCAATGCGGAGAAGATCTTGTTTACATAAAAAAACGAAACCAAGCCGTTCACACAGAACGTATATTTAACGCATTTTCTAGACGGACATCTATTACTGTTGCACTCGCGTCTCGCACAAAAGAGCCGCACGTTTAGAAAGCCATGTAAAATTAACGCAAGTTTAACTTTGAAAAAAACATATATCGACACTTTATGGCAGGTTTTTCCCCATCCCACTGCATCTCATGTTTTTAAATTATAAATGTACTCTGTGTAATTGGCTTTCCGCCCTTTGTATTAAACTATGCATACATACATGATGCTGTTTTGTTTATAGTTGTTTTAGCAAGTTAATTATAATTGGTTTATAAACATTATGCACTTTTTTTCGCAGGTAGTCATGTTATCTTATGCTTTGAATGATGCACCCTCTTGTGGCCTCAGGAGAGAACCCTAACTGAAATTATGCATTTTAAATTCGAATATAATTCGAATTTTGATCATATTTAAGTACAAAATTCAAATTTTGTTTTTCAGCCATTTTGACAGCCCTAGTCTTCACTACCGTGGCATTTAGCGGTTCGCTTCTTTTCACAGCAGGGTCACGATAAAGATAAAAAAATAATCTCTTGTGACAAATTTGTTTTCTGAAGGTCTCACTAATCCGTGTATCCTTCGATCATTCATTTTATGATTTAATATTGAAAGTAGAAAAGTGAAAAATGGCTCCTTTATAAAAAAAATTCCAAAACACGAAAAACGAGAATTCAGCTTAAATTTTCGTTTTTCGTTCTTGGGTGGAAAAATGAATAAACAGCTTGAATATTCGATTTCTACACGTGGGCGGGAATTAAACGCCCCTTTCTGCTGATTGGTCAGTCGAAGATAAAACTGTGCCATCATCAGTTCTTCCGCAGTATCACGCAGCAGAATAATAGTCCTCCACTGCTGCAGTTGTATGGATTCTTAATGCATTTATTGCAACTACATTTAGTCTTTTTTCATCAAACAGACTAATGAATAGCTCGACACAACTCATACCTGGGCAAAGTCTAGACAGGGCTTTCTTCTGTGTAGATATAAATTCATGGCAGGGTATGATATGACAGCTGTCATAGCCTACCCTGTTCAACCAGTAAGTCTGTTTGTTTAAGTAATTAATTAATTCGTTTAAAAATAAATACTTTAAACACTAAGACAAAAAGGAACGAATAATAAACTGCCTTGGGTATATATAGGCCTATAATGTTCACGCAAGAACTGTCATTCTGACTGACAACAGGAGAACAACAGATATTAAATAGCCTACTGTTAGAGTTATATAATGTAGTCTTGTGTTTTATTAAAATTGATTATAATAGAATAGATATCTCAAAAGGATATGCACTTGTGTGAGCTGCTGCGCACTCGCACTGCAACGCAAGATTTTCATAAAATATAATAACTTGCCATTTCGGTTTGTTTCTCACCAAACCCTCAGTATACCTTCAGAATGCTTGGAATATACGCCAACAAAAAAAAATATATATAAAGTCACCATTCTCTGCCATTAAATTGGCAAGTGCGAGCAGGACATTTTTGTGTTAAGTAATAAGCCTTTAGAACAACATTAAGGTGAGTAGTCACTCTAGTTCACAGTTCCAATAAATTGCGATGGGTTAAAAAAACTCAATAAGCAGACAGACTACAGTCAAAGGCAGACCAGTATTGAAGTGCACAGGAAATAAGCAGCAGTCATATTTAAAGCAGTTGTACTGATGATGTTCACTTGGATTCTTTTCCCCATCGAGGGGAAATAACTTAATACTCTGTCATTTATAGTCGTATGGTAAAATGTATATTTTTAATTGTGCAACGTTACGTTCAAAATAACTACAAAATGTCATGCCTTTGAAAAAGAAAGAGAACAACATAATGCGCTGCTTTAGCCCGTCTCGGTCTCCTTGAGCATCTTTCTGACACATGCCACAAACATGAACCACAGGGAATACTTGTCTTTTAAAAGGTTTCATTTAGATTATTTGACGTTAAATGCATCATATAAGTCACTTTGGAATAAATGACAGTAGGCCTATGTATCATGATTAAAAAGCGATTTTACAGTCTGGAAATACTTTAGGCTATATCAAATTATTTCTTGGACCCCCTATCAGTTTAAGAACCGCTGGTCTACACAGAACAAAGACCTGTCTAGACTCTGCCCCGGTACGAGTTGCGTCGAGCTATTCATTAGTCTGTTTGATGAGAAAAATATGAAATGGATTTGCAAAAAATGGGTTATTAATCCGTACAACTGCAGCAGTGGAGGACTATTATTCTGCTGCGTGATACTGCAGAAGAACTGATGACGGCACGGTTTGATCTTCGGCTGACCAATCAGCCGAAAGGGGTGTTTAATTCCCACCCACATGTAGAAATCAAATATTCAAACTGTTTATTAAATTTTCCACCCATGAACGAAAAACGAAAAACGAAAATTTAAGCTGAATTATCGTTTTTTGTTTTTTGGAGTGTTTCATTTTTTCCTGCGAATGATCGAATGATACATGGATTCTCACTCTACTGCTCTATCATCTTTTTTGAAAAATCGTTCCCGATAATGCTGACTCAAAGGGAATTCTTTGATCGGTCTGATGAATTGTCTTGTATCTGTAATTTAAATGGCTCTATACAGTCCATTTAAGGAGGAAAATAACTGCGTGAAAGGGTCTCATTGTATTCCTGTTGAATACACACGGTTGTTCATCCATAGATTACACGCGCCTGTGCTCTGAATATGGAATACAAGACAATGACTACTACACACAGAGCAATTCCAGATTTGGAAAAATGCATGAAAATGTTATCACAATAGATTGCTACAGGTCTATGCCTGGGCACCCACAATGCAATTATCTCAACAATTTCTGTGCAGAATGAAGGTTACTATTTCAGCCCCTACCCATAACCATAATTACAAACAATCTGGAGTCTTTCTAAAGGTGATATCAACTGGAGGTAATGGCCTGCAACCTGACAGTATGTAATCAGACAGGTACAGTTAGTGTTGTGTGGAATACCCTGTGATCACTCCAAATCGGTCTTCAGGTTTCCGCGAGGATTTTTATGCTTTTAAAGACCTTTTTAAGACCTGAACAAATAAAATTAATACCATACGAGCGGGGTAGGGCAATGTCGATAGTACCATATTAAACTGTAAAATTACTGTGAAAAGTATCATTTACAGTTCAGATACAAGTTTTCACAAAAACAAAATGATAAAACTTTATATTTCAGCCTTTAGTCAAAAGTATTAATTACTATATTTAATTTAAACAATTTATTAACCATTATATTACAATTAATAACAAAGTAGGGGTGTGCGATATTGACAAAATTATATCTCAATATTTTCTGTGAAGATAATTAGACGATATTTTGCTGAGCATGTTATTGTGCTGATATCTTATCTCTAATTGTGCTGACAGCTGACTCCTGAATTTTATATTCTTCATATTCTGTGTGGTCAGTTCACAGCAGTGATAGAAATTAATCATTTCCAACAAGTTTTATGGGCATTTTTAACTTTAAGCCATTTTTTCTAAAAGTGTGCACCATCTTTTGAGTCAAATTCTTGCATTTGGGCTGTTACCAAGCAAATGAAATCAGTATCAACAAAATTGATCATTGCACTGCAGAGGAAACACAGAAGCTACATCTGAAGAGGCATTTAGATGCATTTACACACTGTTTAATGAAGCTCTGAGGGACATTAAATACTTTAACCTGCAGTTACAAATGCGTAAATAATGTTTTGATATTTTAAACATAAAACATTGAATACTGATGTTTGAAATTATTTAAAAATTAAAAGTTACCTTAAATGTTAAATTAAAACTGCCAGTAGGTGGCAGCAAGTCACTATTAAGTGAGTCATTGCGATTGAACCGAATCATTTAAACGGTTGATTCATTCAGGAATGAAACACCGTCATGTTGCTCAGAGACACAAAACAGCGCTGTGGCTGTATTCGGGATGATTTTTGTTGGCGAAATAGAGCAAAAACAAGCAATATGGTGTCTAAAACGTAAGTCTCTTAATATTAACTTCTTGTTTATTGAACTGTTGTATAAAATCAATATCACATTTGTAATAATGCTGACTTTGGAGAAAAAAAACTGCACTTTTCGTGTGATATTAACTATATGAAATGATATAAATATATACATTTTCTGCCCCATATCTTGAATTATGTGATAAATCTAAATGCATTTTAATAAGACTGATTCATGCAGTGAAAGAACGCACGCGCACTAGTCTAATGCTAGGCGTCATACTCTAATATATGCACGACTCTGTAGGTGTGTTTTGTTTGGTTTTTGCGATATACTTGATAATGTCAAATCGCATATCATTTAAACAACAATTACAATATTATCGCAGACCATACATATCGCACACCCCTACTCTGTTTAGATTTTTATAATGCATTGTCTTCTTATCGATCCACCAGTTCACATTTAAAGCTCTGTGTGTTTGCAGGGTAAAAACATGGGTCGATTTTTGCATTGTCTGAACTCGGAACAAAACATCAGTTCTATTGAAAATGCTCATTCATTCTGACAGCAGGTGTAGCATTTGGTAGAAATATAACTGTTTCCCCGGTAACTGCTGTACACAAAGCAGCGCAGCACTGGACTTTGAACGTGCAGCGCTCGTGTTTATTCAATTAAATCATAACCTTTTTTGAAGTTTAATCGTCACATTAAGCCTTATCGCAATTCTGGTCTTTCCGTCCCAAAATTTAAGACCTCTTCAAATCATAATTAAGACTTTATTGTACAATCTAAGACTTTTTAAGGCCTTAAATTTGAAACAACTAAATTTAAGACTTTAAGACTTAAAGACACGCGGAAACCCTGTTCTGTTAAACTATAATTTCACATTTTAAGAAAGGCATCTCAGTTGTTTTTTATTAAATTTTGTTTTATCCCTCAGTATTGATTCCATCATGCAACAACAATGCAGATAGACAGACAGAAAGACATTTAAACTGATGTTCTACACATGTAAATTAATCACAATCTGCATTATCCACAACAATAAACTGCTTTTCCACTGTGTCTGTGTCATATCATATCCCTTGACAGTTTATATCAGAATGATTATTATGCCATGATTCTAGATATTAATCACAAATGTCACTTTGCATGCTGCCTTTCATAATTTATACAGCACAGCAGTTAATGCAATTATGTATCTGTGAGCATCAGGTTATAGCAGAAAATAATAATTTGGCTCCTAAAAAATTATATGGGCGTTTCAGCTCTGACAAGAAGACAAACTCCTTTGCAAGGACAATATTACAGTATTTTTACATACAATAAGTATGGTTTTGTTTGTATCATTGGAGACTTAACCAGTGATCTAAACTAGAAAAACTAGATGTCTTATTTTTAAATGTAAACGTGCAGAAATATGCCTGTAAATGGGTATGTATGGTTAATTTAAGAGCCTGATGGAGTGGTATAATAAACTTAAATATAATGCTCATTTCTGGTGGGGATTGGGGAAAATCGCCTCTACATGGCCTCAAAATGTTCAGAATATATCATTACGTCAACAGCACTCACAGATCATATATTCACTTACGATAGTTTAAAAACTTGTACTTAATGAAAATTTAATTTCTATAACCCTGTTTGTGCACCAGGAAAAATAATGGGCTCCTTGCCATAGTATAGATGCGAGGACATAATAATCAATGCAGCCTCCAGCCCAAAATATTACTCATTCAAAGTTAACTTGAGAAGGGTATGGCTATTCCCAAAGCTGACTTATTGAAAGATGCTTTCGGCATTATAGCATTCAGTTTTAATGATAGGAACTGTGAGTGTACTGTAATCTCTTTAGAGGGTTGAGGACTTATTCACTCAAAAGAATCTTGGTCTGCCAAAGGCATGAATTGAGAGATGGTGAGGTGTATCAGGCCACTAGACCTTCTTTGTTCACCACGTCTGTGGCATCTTGCAGTCTGAATTTCAATCTGAATTTTAGATGCCATGTCATGTCCTATAAAGTCCCCTTATGATTCCTCTGAGCGCATAAACAACCACAATTGGAGTCATAACATGCTCCGGGGGCAGTACACATAGTACACATCGAGAAGAGTGTTTTCCATGCATTCGTAACTCACTTTTGCGGAGGTAAGAAAACAAACACGAACAGCCTACCAAAATCTGCCCTTGGTTGGTGGCAGCTGTATTTTCTAGGCAACAATATCCTTTGGCAGACCTCCTTACCAAAAGACACACACACACACACACACACACCACACACCACAACACAAACACACACACACACACACACACACACACACACACAAACAACCACACAAACACACACAGAGAGAAGAGAGAGAGTGGACCAAGCTATCTCTCCAGCGTCTTTCATCACGGAAGAGAAATAAATTATGTTGGGTCTAATTCCAGCGTTTCAAGAGGGGTTTCCATTCAACCCAACTGTCAGATTTGCTGGATTTCAGATGGCTACCTGACTCAAGTGGAAACAGCACAATATATTTGACAGCACACTGGGCAGTCGTCATTAAAGTAGTGCTCTTGGTCTGGACCCCAGTTTGGTTGATCTAACTATTTGGTCAATATTTGCCCTCTCTATATTTGCCAGTGGTTTACATTTTTACTTGCTCAGACAACATTTTCACCAGCTCCAAAAGTATACTACTCAATACAGTTTATTAAAAAGAACAAATGAAAAAAAAAAAAAAAAAATATCAATCTCATTTTTAACATGTTTTAATTTAAACAATAAACTTCAAACATCACTTGGTTCACCAAAACATGAAAGGAATTATTTACATTTAATTGGTTACTTTTTAAAGGATTAATTAAATGGACAAGTTTTATGAATTAATTTGATTATCATTGTTTTTGATAATAAATTTGAATTAAATTAAAACAGACAACTTAGAATTTCTGAAATTTTTTTTTTACATTTAATAAAACATGGTACAGGTTGTATAAAACATGGTTGAGTCCTGGAAATGCACATTGTCTTCCAGTCTGTCCAGATATTAGCATGAGAAGAGGACAGAAATAAACCAAACTGCAGGCACACTGTAATTGGCTAGCTGAGGCGATGGTGAAAAGAGTCTTAAACAAAGGTGCTGTGACATTTAGTGGAGACCTTTGCTTACATCCAGCGCAACATTTTCAGCTGGAAAATGGACTCTGTGAAGTAGGAACTGCAGACGGAATATTGAAATCCACACTGTAATGTGATGCCTCATTCGTGAGAGGCCTTTTACACGGTGGGGAACACGAGTAATGCCGACATGCCACACAACACTGATTAAAGTCAAAGTGTCCATCGGTGACTTCAAAGACACAGAAGGAAACAAGACAAAGGAAGAGACAGAGTAATGGAAGCCATACTACCGTATATTTGCCACGCCACCACTAATGGTTCTAAGATTCCTAGTCATTTGACAGCATAAAACTGGCGTCAACCTTTTTCACAATTAATGCAGGACAGATCTTAATATAGAAGGTAAACGGCGACAGCATGGCTGCATCGGAGCCAGACAGAGTGAAAGATGCAGGGGGAGTGAATTGGAAAGCCTGTTGAAAGCCTCTCATGCTGGGGTGAATAAACACTCTCCCGCGTGCTCAGAGCCCTAAAGAGTCTGGCCCTATGAATAACCCATCTTGCTTCTTAGCTGTTCTGAAATTGCCTGAGATGAGCTAGTAGCATGTCTGTTTTTCTGGGGTCAGGTTTTCTATTTCGTCTTCTCCCAAAGGCACCTCGATGATCACGGCCGAAGAGACACATCAAAAATTCCGCCAACTCACGCAGGGCCGTTGGCAGCAGGAGAGGAGATTCTTTTTCTTCAGAAATCCCTCGACCAGCAGCACATACCTGAGTGCAGGAGATGAAATGAAACAACCCACCACAGAAACATTGTGCGGACCACTTCGACACAATATTTGCAGCTCTACAAGCCTGCTGTGAAAACCTACACTCTTAAAAATAAAGGTGCTTCACGATGCCATAGAAGAACCTTTTTGTCTAAATGGTTCCATAAAGAACCTTTAACATCTGAAGAACCTTTCTGTTTCACAAAAGGTTCTTTGGGGCGAAAGAAGGTTCTTCAGATTATAAAAAAGGTAAGAAAGAGGTGGTTCTTTAAAGAACCTTTGACTGAATGGTTCTTTGTGGAACCAAAAATGGTTCTTCTATGGCATCGCTTGAAGAACCTTTTGAAGCACCTTTATTTTTAAGAGTGTATGACCTATAGAACCATGGACTCTAATGAAGAGGAGTGGACACCTGCGATGGAAGCATTTTGATAGTGTCCATCAACTGCAACTTCTGACTCTCTTCCACTGCTCTCGCTCTTTTCAATCTGCTACGTTACGCCGAGTTCACACTGCACGATTTTCAAAGTCGTCGGGTCACCGTGGTTTTCACATTGCACGATGGACCGGTGTTACGAGATTTTTGGTTTCCGAGATTTTTGGTTTCAGTGGGCGGGGCATACATGAATATTCATGAGATTCCCAGACATGCGCGTGGAACCAAGTGGAACTGAGAATTTCAGTTCACGCTCCTAGTATCTCAGCAGGTTTAATGGTATATTTTAAAAAAAGGTAAATATTTTACAGCGTTGCACAAAACTAGCCTAAACTGACATGTGTTCATATTTGTAAAGTGTAATGTTTTCATTAGTTTGCACGTTTTGCACGGAATTATTGCAGACATCCAGCACACTTAAGCTAGTTGTAACTTACTTTGATTTCAGTTCGTTGTGCTGTAGCTTGCAATGCTTTAAAACTGTGTCTGTTGTTAGTTGTTATCATTTGTGTGCAACAGCTGAAATAAACTTGTATTTGTGGATCGTTTTTCATCTATCCTGGTGTAATTGTTCTTAAACTGTTAGGCTGTATTTACTAAATGAATAGGGATCTAAGACCACACACACAAGCATGAAGTGTTCCTTTAATAAGTACAATTTTGGATTAAGCTAAATTGTATGGACACAAGTTTAAAAAGTAGCCTATATTTGGTACACTGTAAATGAGAAAACAAATACTTCACTGCATTTTATGGAATGGAATAAGAAACTAATTTCATGTTAAAAAATAATTTAATTAACAAATGTTCATAAGTGTGAGTGTGCTTGTTTTGATATATATAAAATACTGTTCTAAGGATTTGTATTAGTCTTTGTTCATGTCACCAACTGCATCAATTAAAAATATTAAAAAACATTAACACTGTGAAATAATTGTACAATTTAAAATAAAGTTTTTTTCCCCCTGTGATGTCAGATCTAAACTTCTTCTCTTCAGTGTCTCATGATCTTCAGAAATCATTCTAATATGCTGATTGTCTGATCAATAAACATTTCTGATTATTATCACAGCTGAAAATGGTTGTACTGCTTAATGAAGTGTGGAAACCATTATACAGCGACAGGATTCCTTGATGAATGGAAAATTCAGAAGAAGAACAGCATTTATTTGAAATATAATTTTTTTTAATTATACTGCTCTTACTGTCATTTTTATTAAATTGATGCATTACTTGAAGAGCAAAACAATCCATTTCTTAAAAAAAAAAAAAAGCATCATATTAATCCTAAAGTTTGAATGGGAATGTCATGTACCAGAATCGAGTAAAGAATTGTTTTTTTAAGCTTTATTATGTCATATGTTTATATAGCAGATTCTACAAGGATGTTAACATCACACTCTCTTGTCTCCAGTGTTGTCTTGTTTTGGTGCATACATCTTTTTAATTTGTAACAAGGATTCAATAGTGATTCATGCTCAAAATTCAGGAAAACTTTACTTTATTAATCGCATCCTCCATGACTAACATTTTCCTGGATTTTGAGTGTGAATCACTATTGAATTCATATTTTAAAAACCGACGCAATATGTAACTGGTTGTCCTTGTACGATTAGTTAGTAACAATGTTGATATTAGCTATCTTAACACATACATACACAACAAAAAGAAAACAAGTAGATAGAATAGAGAAAGCTAGTGTTAGAGGCCTTTTTTTAAAGAGCACAAGCAGTTGGAAAACGAATAGAGAGTGCAAGTGTTAGAGGGTCAAATATAGATGGAAGAGATGTGTTTTTAGCTGTTTCTTGAAGATGGCTAAGGACTCAGCTGCTCGAATTGAGTTGGGCAGGTCATTCCACCAGGAGGGAACAGTTTATGTAGAAAAAAAGCCTAATTAAGATTATATATGTTTATGAAACTTTATGACTTAGCCTATAAATAATGTTGCATCAGTGTTTGTTGTGCATCAAAATAGACCATGCATTTGAATCAGTGATCATCGTGTATCATCCAGGTACAGTGCAACACATGGTCAAAGAACAGATGACACAGAATAACATCAGTGTAGGTTGCAAAAAGTTTATTAGGCTACTGATATGGTGGTGAATGTTATTTCATTCATTGCCAGAAGATGACAGTTTTAAAACTTAAAAGGTAACAGAAGAGCATAAAAATAAATAATTGAAATGGTAGTTGGATCTGTGCTACTATTGGAAACCTGTGTAGCTGTAATCATCCAGGTGTTCTTGGATTGTTGGTTTCACTGTGTAAATGGAACCATAAACCTTGTGTTAATCTTAATTGGTAAATTTACATTTGTTTGTAAAGATGTTTAACTATTTTACATTGGAAACATGAAAAAAAGAAAGAAATTTCAGCAACATGTTTTTGCAGCAGTGTATGATTGTATCATAGTTTACAACCAGACAGCAGACAATTCACAACCAGACAACATGGAGAATGTTGAACAGGGTAAGTTAAGACATGGATCATCACACCAGTATACAAAAAAAAAAAAAGTCCACAGATACGTTTATAGGTTTATTTCATTTGTTGCAGGCAGTGATGTATTCAACAAATGATAACTAATAACAGACCCAGTTTTAAAGCATCGCAAGCTACAAACGAAGAGCACAGAGAACTGAAATCAATGTATAGGCTACAACTGGCTGAAGTTTGTTGTGCTTTATCCTAACATTACACAAACAATGTCATATCATTCAGTCAGTGACGGCTGCACTGCACAAAACGTGCAAACTAATAAAAACATTATAAACTGTTACAAAATGATAAACACATGTAGCTTGTGCAACACTGTAAATATATTTACCTTTTTAAAAAAATATATATATCCCATTAAACCTGCTGAGATACAAGGAGTGTGAACTGAAATTCTCAGTTCCACCTGGTTCCACGGGTATGTCCGGGAAACTCATGAATATTCATGTATGCCCCGCCCTCTGAAACCGAAAATCTCGTAACACCGGCGACAGTCAGGAGGTTACACACTGCATGACTTTACAATAGGAAGAATCGCTGACAGCTCTGTCTGGTCCACAAACTACATTTCACAACAAAACACACACGAGAAGTGACAAGGAAATAACGCGAGAACCCGCGTGCGTAAGACCGGAGTTCTCGCGAGCAAGACTGGAATTATTTTAAATAGATATATATAGCTCGCAAATTGTCTGTGAGCTGATTTCCAGCTACAAGGAGAAAAAGAAAAACAGATTATGCAGGAGGGAGATGCAGGGAACAGGGATTGGGTGTTCTGCAAAGAGTTGGAGGTAAATAATTGCTGATGTTGTGGCTGGTCAAGCAAATGTTTGTGCTTGTTTCTGTATGATATAATTGTTCATATATTAAAATACTGATATTCTGGTCTTTAACTCCTTCCCAAACTTCCCACTGCCCTTTATCTTGGTCTCTCATTGGCTGTAGGCCATCGCCGATGTATTTTTCAGTCAGAACTCATTGCACACAGCGTGATTGTGAATCACAGACAGCTCCAGATATTTAGCATGCCAAATATTTCACGGGCGTCTGCGACGTGTCGGCAATTCCCTCAGATCGCGTCTTTTGATAATTCACACTGCGTGATTGTCACTCGCATGAACGAGCACCGATTTGCCTCCGATTTCAGGCATTTGTCAGTGATTTCGCAAAACCTGTCGGCAAGTGAAAAATTGGGCTAAAATCGTGCATTAGACATCAAATTTCAACATTAAGGAAGGCCCACTGTGGCCTAGGGCACTTCCTGTCACCTGCCATTTCAGGCCAAATTTGCATTTATTAATCTTGATCATCCATTTTTATACTTTCAATGCATACATTTTTTTAAACAAAAATAAACAAATTGAGCATTCTTTTGTGAACTTCTAGTACAGTGGTGAAAAAAACCATTAGCGATTAGTACTGATTTTGCTGGTTTATTTGATGCAAGATGCAAGGTGCTCAGTCCTACTTCTGGAGATCTACATTTTTGCAGAATTTAGATCCAACCTCAGCCCAACACAGCTGGACCACTTAATCAGGATTTTGAGGTTCATAAAAAAATTATGGGTGTGTCAGAGCAGGTGGGGTCTAAATTCTGCAGAAAGGTACTATAGATCTCCAGAAGCACTGAGAATTTAAGATCCTGATAACAAAATATGGATGTATATAATGTTCAGTGATTTGATTGTTTAGTATGTGGCAAAAGACAGAAGTTGCTCGGATTTTAAAACTGTTGTGTTTTATTGTTACTGAAGTCAAACCTCTATCAGAGAGGTACAGGCAATTACAACAAACGCTTTCATGCATGAAATCCTAGCTGGCTCTTATTGATACATTTCCGAACACCTCCAAAGACTTTTCAAATTACCTCTCCCCTTATTAAAACTTCTCTCATACATTTTAATTTCAGTCAGAGTTCACTGGATGGGAGCCTATATGCACTTGAGAGGATAGCGGATGCCCACATGCACAAACAGGTTGCATTTATCTCTCACAGAGGAGATGGAAGGTGCTTCATTATACAGAGAGAGAGAGAGAGAGAGAGAGAGAGAGAGATGCTAACACGCACATTTTGAAAGACTGAATCCGCTCTCCTCCTCTCACAAGCCGTTTCTCCCAGCATAGATGAGTGCCATTCTCTTTCAACCCTCTGAAGGTCAGATAAAAAACTGTTTTTGAAGAGTGCGAGACCGCAGAAATCTTCCTCAGAACATCCTCTAAGGGATAGGTTTCATTCCTAATCAAGCCATAATGAGATCTTCTGTCTGAGGGAATAAATATTTTCTTCAAAACTAGGCCATTACTTTCAGAACACATTTAATAAAGACAAGGAGGATCTCAGATTTGGTGGGGTTTTTGAACCACATGTCCGACTTTGTTCAATCTGGTTACAGAGGTAATTCTGGAAATGTTGGTTTCCACTTGGACAGGTGATTCTCAAACATTTCAGTCCAAGTACTACTTTCGATCAAATCAAAGCACCCAAATACTGCCTAGTCACCAAGCAGTATCTTAAAAACACATACACACACAAACCACAACAGCAACAATTAGAAGTTTTCTAATCCAATCAGATGATGTAATTTAGGATGTTTAGTCCATGTTAAATTTTATACCATCTATTTAAAAGCACTACTCTGTCTGGTTTCAATATCAATATGATACTCGAAACTGAGTGCTGAATCAGAGTCAGAAACAAACTAGCTTAGAGTCTGTGAGCTTAAATTTCCGTAGGTGAGCTTATAAAGGCAAGCAGAATAATATTTTGCCCTTTTGTTAATCGTCAGTTTTTGAGAACATTACCTATTTAAATTATGTTCAAATTAATACTGTAATTGTTTTATTTTGTAATTAGATATTCCAAAAAAAACATGGGAAAATACTTTGAGTGAAATGTTCTGTTGAATTGTGCAACGAACTACCTGAGGACACTCAGCGCACAATTTGAAAACAACTGATCTGCACTATTCAAGTGAATAATTATAGGGAATTTTATGTGCATGCAAAGCAGGAAATGCAGACAAACATCTTCCCCTGGCGTCATCATCATCTTATAAATTCATTTACAGCAACTCTAAACATATTTACATCAAAATTAGTTTCCACAAAAGAGCATTTCAGGAGTGCATAAGCTCACCGTCAACGACTCTTCAGAGGCTTTTATTGGGCATCCTTTATCATCAGAAGAAAATAAAATTTAAATGAAATGCATGTTTGACTACACCAAAGAGTGATCTTTAAAAGATTTGCAGATTTGTGTGTGTGTGTTTGTGTGTGTGTAATGGTATATATGGTTTATGCGGACAAAAATGTTTATAATGCATGGGTACTACAACGTAAACATGGTTTATGAGGACACTTCCTGCGTCGGTTAAACCAACGCGTAAACTCATATGCCAAAAAGGTGTTTTATGCAACCTCGAAAAAAAATTTCCAGTAGTTCCTTCTGCTACAGCAGGGTCGGTTTAGGTGTTAGGGTTGGCGTAGAAGGTTGAAGTTTATGTGCCTGATAGACCATCAAGTTTTGTACAGTATAAAAACCATTACGCCTATGGAGAGTCCCCGTAAACCACAAATGCAAGTGTGTGTGTGTGTGTGTGTAGGGTCTGGCCGGAGCCTGTCATACCTCTTTGCAATACTCAATGAGACCAGTTGAAGTCTCAAACGTAAAAATAAATATATAACCTTACCATTGGCATCGACCCAGAGTTTTTCCGCCCGCAGCACTGAGCGTCCAACCCCCAACCCGGTGGGTCTGGGTGCTCTTCCAAACGGGATGGGTAAGTGTCTCGACACCAATGCACCATGCAGGATTTAGGGTCCAGTTTGCGGAGCCAAACCACTTCCATGCACAGCCGAGAAAGGCAAAGCTCTGCGATAAGGGGGGGATAATAACTTGTGTGCATTGAGTCTAGGAGATAGACTGCCCTCTGTGCATCTGGGCAGACAAAACAGGGACGAAAAGAGCAAACAAAAGCAGCTTTACTTTGATGTTGTTTCGTGCTGTTGGGTGAAATAAGTACGTTGTCACAGGACCAGCTAGTGTTTAACCTATGTGGGCTTGTAGGTTGTGGTGGTAGTACGGGTGGTTGGTATTTACTCGTGTCACAGGTAATAAAGGAGATAAGATATCCACAAGCTTCCAGAACAAATACAGCAGCTGTGTTTTAGCAAGTAGCACCTGCTCGTAAAACACCTTCATAAAAGTATATACTATGAGTCAGAGTGAATGACAACCGAATTACGAAACCTTATTATGAATCCATCAAATGATTTACTTCTCAAAGGACACGTTCACACCTCTTGCGGCAGATGTTCTGTAACTACACCGCTGTGTTTAAAAGAAAACATTGCATGACTAACTAGAGACATATTCAGTCAAACACAGGACTCCAAACAGATTGTGATTGTTTTGTACAAATCCTTCGCCAAATTTAGGCTTATTACCCTGCTCGCACTGCAGAGTTATTCCTAAAGGGGTAGTTCCCCCAAAAATGAAAATTTTATGTTGTTCGGATTTTATAACTCCATCGGGCCCTCATAAGGTCTACCCGGTAGGTGATTACCTTGTTTCTTCCGTCGAACACAAATAAAGATTTTTAATCAAACCGTTTGCAGTTGTCAGTCATATAATGGAGCGTAATGGGAATCACGCTTGAGAGTCAAAAAACCGTTACCAACACACCAAATTTACCCCTGCGGCTTGTGGACGATACATGATGTGGAAAGAACGACACGATCGGTTGTGCAAGAAACTGAACAGTATTTACATAGTTTTTTACCTCTGATTCACCGCAATATCCGAACTGTCCTGAGCGCATTCGCATCTTCTTCTTCAGCCTGCACGTGACGCGTCTTCTTCTTGCTTTATGGCAGATCGCAAACTTATAAGTGCATTACCGCCACCTATCACTCAAATGGACCATTGACACTATAATCTACAATCTCAATTGGAGTGTCAAAGCGCGACGAAAAGAAGACGCGAACGCGCTCAGGACAGTTAGGACATTGCGGAAATCAGAGGTAAAAAAACATATAAATACTGTTCAGTTTCTTGCAAAGACTGATCGTTTCATGTCTTTACACATCAATGTATCGTCACGAGCCGCAAGGTTTAATTTGGTTTTGTACGTTTTCTTTTTTTACTCTCAAAGCCGTGATTCACATCCACTTACATTATATGACTGACAGACTGGGGGGCCACGGTTTGAGTAGGAGTTGGTTTGTTTTAAACACAATTTTGGGTTTGGAAAGTGGTCTTGATCATAAACCCAGCGGTGATGGGTTGGAAACGGCCGTTGGAAAAGGAGGCACGCACAGTTAAAACATCACGTTAACATCGGACGACACCAGTGAGAGAAGCCGCCATTTTCTCAGAGTCTTCAGATGTAAGAGAGTGCGAGTGAAAGACGGTTTATGATAAGTAAAGATTAAAAATGTAAAGTCATCATTCATTGTTGAGTCCTTTTGTGAGGTATGTCTTGTAGGATTTCATGGAATTTTTGGCAGATAGGATAATTATTGCTGTGAAGAAGTTTTTGGATTATATTGAAAAATACGGGGACGCAGATTTCGCCTCAGAACTAGTCTTAACGGCCTCTTTTACTGAAAGGAAGAGGTGCTTTTAATATAACCTCAGTGAGTATCTTATGGCATATTTACATAAGATTTTACAATATTAAAATTTTTTGAGGTGTTAAGAGAGGGTAATTAACATATTTACATGTTAATTCGTCATCTCCTTTTTCGCAGTTAAACTGAATGTAGTTTCCTAAAGGAAACAGAGTTATGTAATAAAGTTTAGCCTAATTATATTGAGGCTGATGAAGTGATAGTAAAAGTAATGTTTTGCATGTAATATTTCAGACATGTTGAGCTTTGTGTCTTCATTGTGCCCGCACCAGGAGTTAACAACACAGAACCCTGCTTATGTGAGGAGGCGATTTTCTCAGCTTCCTCAGAAGAGAGGGAAAGACGGTTAAGGCAAGTAAAGTTCATAATTCATCATGTTATCAATTTTTTTTTTACTACGAGTAAAGAATGTTTGCTTGTTTTTGTATCGATGTTGAACAGTACAGCAGGCATAGCCGAGGGCCACATGCGACTTTTGAGACTGATGAGAGTTATTTTTAGAAAATAAATGTTTTTGTTGTCTCCTGCCTGTTTACTTTACATTTTGATGCAACAACAGTATGATTGTGTTCATATTTTATGTAAACCATTGATATCTGTGTTTTTCATTGCAGAACTCAAACCAACTTTGGAGCTGTCTGATTTGGAGAGTCATCATTCTTGGTCTTCCTTTCTTTGATTGGAATTGTTCACACAAAAAAAAATATTTACTTGCACTCATGTCATTCAAAACCTATAAGACTTTGTCTATCTTTAGAACACAAATTAAGATATTTAAAATTTTCTCTCATAATTTTTTGTTAATCCATTGAAAGTCTAGAAAATCATTTTTTTCAAGCTTAAAAAATACAGAGTTATTGTAGAAGTAATACATGTAAATATTTATATATGAATAAATCTTCAATTATAGTATAGCGAACATGTCTGTTCAGAAGAAAATACTGGTCTCCCAGACTTGCAATAGAGGACAAAAATTAAGAGAATATTAAATATATTTATTTGTGTTCCAAAAATTAGCAGAGTTTGTATGGGTTTGGAACAATATGGGGGTGAATAAATGATGATCATATATTTTCATTTTTTGGTGAACTAACCCTTTAAAGAACAGCCCTCCACGTACAGTACATGAAAATTTGCGAGGTATGTGAATGTCATGTCTGTTTTAATGTTTCAGTAAAGAAGTAGCTTTCTGAAAGCAATATATTTATTTAAACAATATTACATGCCCTCACACTAGTGCTGCCATTACAGAGACATTAAACAACCTATTTACCTATCCTACTGATGTGGTGCATCTCTATTTGAAAATGGATAGATTTAAATTAAATGTTTTCTTTTTTCAAATGTTTTTCTCTTTTTAGGCTACTGATGAAGAACAAGTGGTGACTGGGGTGAATGCTGGTCAAAGAGGTGAATGTCCTTTCCCCCAAACTGATGCAACAGTGGTTTTAAAGGAAGAGGCTGCCCTGGATAATGTAAAATATGTCACATGTCTTTGCTGTGCTGATGGGGCTTCTTCATGACTACATCAATTATCCTAAAGAGATCATGGAAATTGGCAGCGATGCCTGATCTGTATTCAATATTTTTTATACAATATATAACATTTACCAAAAAAGTCACATTGATCTTAAAAGTTATATTTCACAAATGTTCAAGCTTCATTTATAAACTCTGTAGCTGTTAATGCCATACTTTTCTGCATTTCTTCTCGCATGCATGTTACTTTTGACTGTTTTCTCTTATTTTAAATAAATATTTACCTTTTGATAGTCATTCTGTGTGTGTAAAAGTGATTTTAAAATGAACAAGATTTGTAGGTTTAATGTTCTAGCTCGATTTGGTTCATTTTAGCCTAGCAGTGTAGAAATTTTAAACCATAAAAAAGCAACCCAGCATGCTGGGTCAAACATAATAACCCAACTTGTTGGGTTAAATATAACCCAGTGCTGGGTCAAAAAGGGACGAACCCAGCGCTGGGTTGCCAAAATAACCCAAACTGGGTTGTTTTTTAACCCAGCCGTTTTTAGAGTGTTGGTAAAAACTAATTAAACATCCATGTTGGTGGCCTTGCACACATTCTAGATGTGGCAGCTGTTTCAGAGGCATTACCTAATTTTCCTACGTGGAAACAGTTGTATTTTGCGGCAGGAACAATATACAACTGCTAAGACTCAGCGGTTGAGTTGAAAGAACCTACAGTACACATGCATTTATAGAACCTACACATTCATATACACACACACAAGATGTGCAGATTTTCCAGACTCATTAGCATTTAGAGGTCAAAAGAGTTTCGTTTTCATGCAAAAGTTGATTCTGTGTGGATAAGTGTGACTAATGTTACAAGTGCAGGCTGAATTTGTTCAACGCGTAGATAATGACTGGATTCAAAAAGATTAGTTGAAAATGAACCTTTATTTATATATGCCACAATCTAGTGTTTTCTCATGACATTTCTGTCCTTGCATTTCATAGATGTACAGTATCTGGTCTTTCTTCCTTGGTTACTTTAAGGAAATAAGTAAACGAGTGCAATGGTGTCCGCTCACTTTTTAGCAGTCTTTGTTCCAGAAGTATTTTTGCCTTTAAATTTTCAATTTTTAATTTGAAGCAAAAAGTATTTGAAAATCATACAAAACGACAAAGACAAAAGACTGTGTACTTCACACTTTAATGAGGCAAAGAACTACAAGCCCATAAAATGCAAATGACAGTCAAATAATATGAAGAAATATAAATATATTAATTGAAAAATAGTAATTATATATAGAGAAACAATGTATTTTTTGTTTATCGCAAAATATGCACTTTATACATACAAATATTTAAGTTGTTTTAGAGTGCAGATTACTTTCCGTCATTTGCAGTGCTTCATGGGCGCTAAAGAGTTCTTTAAGCGTGATTTCTTTGCAGAATCACAGGTAATGATGAAAGCTGATGGCTTCAACAAAAGCATATGCCATAGCTTAACAACCTCGTAGCTCACAGTAGGTCTCTCTTTATAAGATTGAATATACAGGTTATCATTCAAAATCAATTCCGCTATGGAGAAAATAAATGGGATTTTTATTTCTAGAACCCAGCAGTTGCACTCTATTGACCCTTCACTAAGCTTCGCTGTGTTGGTTGCGGTTGCTCAGCCAGACAAGCTTTACACAACATGCCAGTAAACTGGAGATTAAAATGACACGATCAGTTAAATTTGTTCATAAAAAAAAATATTTCATGTTTTAGACTATATCTGTAAAAACTGTCAGATACTCGCATTACATTAGGAAAGAGAAAAGGCGGAAGGAAATATTTGCTAGAGTAGGAATGGTCAGTAACGTTTTTAAGCACAACAAAAATATATATATAAATAAATAAACAAACACAAGACCACCCAAGATAATATCAATTAAACTGCATCTTAAACTACATACAGACTAAAATACAGATTCTCCACAGATTTAATTTAATTTAATTGGAAAATGACGGACGGCAACGGTTGCTAGGGTAGGATTGGTGGGCAACATTTTTAAGGCAGGGCTTATCAAAGTGTCACTGATTAGTTTGCACAATGCACAGATTCAAAAGAACTAACGTTCAATAAACACAATGACCATCTCAGCGTACTAAACTGGTAGACCGTTAGACTGTATAAGTGGCTGTTGACTCAGTCAACCACTTTCCTACACAGCTGTGGAAAGAAATAATTCACCCCAAAAATCAACATAAAATAAACATTTATATAATTTTTACTTACCCTCGTGGTGTTCCGACCCAGCATGATTTTCTGCCTTTCGTGAAACACAAAAGAGGTCAGTAAGAACGACATTAGGCAGATTTTCCATACAGCGAATTTGGTAATCCATACAGTGTTTTAAAAGTCAGGGTCATAAAAGTCTATACTTATAAACTGATAAGTATAAACATAATCCATATACGGCGGTGAGCAATATTCCAAATGTCATACAATGTTTTTGTGTAAGGAACAGAACAGACTGAAATATCAAATCTACTTTCCCCTGTACTTCCAAATATCATTCGCGTTCAAATTAAATAATGGCCCCGGTGTTGTGTAAAACCTGTTCCAGTGGGTGGAGTTTACGTGATTATTCATTAGTTCCCCTAGTGTTGTCCTTGAGACAACGCTCAAATGAATGGAACTGAAAATATTAGTGCACGCTCCTCAAATCGCTACATGTTTAATGGATTATTTCGAAAAGGTAATGAAGTAGGCCTATCAATGTTTAGCATTAAAGCAGTAACTGCAACAGTGTCAAAGCAGCATAGTTTGTGTACTAATATGATAAATCGTCTAAGCTGTTTTGCCTGATTGATTACAGCAAAACAAACAATAATCGAATAACTTATGCAAACCTGGGCTAATGTAGTTTATTTTTATTTTTATGTGTTTAAGCTTTTATATGTTTCAGTTGTGGGACTTTAATTAATGAATTTATTTGAATAGATTAGCCTACCTATAGATGTCATTGGTGACTAGTACTGCAGTGTGTATAGGCTACAACAATGCCTGAAACAAACCTCTACAAATGTATCTGTGGCCTAATAAAATGAATAGAAACTATAGCCGAGAGTGAGTATCCTGTGTCATTCTTTCTTTCATCTTCATCATCTTTTTTATTTTTAATAGCCAGTATTTCCCAGCCTCCACAGCCCTATCAGTATCTTCATCAACACCAAACTACAAATATTCCTTTTTTTCATATTATATTGGATATCATGTATCATGTAAATTATAATTAAAGTCACACAAGTAAATGCACATTTACTTCTGTCACATATTTTCTTCTATTATTTTATTTTGTTTTAACCAGTTATGATTAGTCGTAAATATTTCCCTTTTGAGCTTGATTTACTACATTAGATCAGGTTAGCATAAGTTACTCGATTATTGTTTGTTTTGCTGTAATCAATCAGGCAAAACAGCTTAGACGATTTATCATATTAGTACACAAACTATGCTGCTTTGACACTGTTGCAGTTACTGCTTTAATGCTAAACATTGATAGGCCTACTTCATTACCTTTTCGAAATAATCCATTAAACATGTAGCGATTTAAGGAGCGTGCACTAAAATTTTCAGTTCCATTCGTTTGAGCGTTGTCTCAAGGACAACACTAGGGGAACTAATGAATAATCACGTAAACTCCACCCACTGGAACAGTTTTTCACAGGAACTGAATGTTACACAACACCGGATGCGCCGCTAGATTTGACGTCATTGACGCCAAATGTTATTTGTTCTCGTGTGTCACGTGCCAGGCAGTAAACGGATTGGCGCGCAAGACCAGAGAGAAAATAGTCAGTATGATTTAAAGGGGTCACATGATGCAATTTAAATTTTTCCTTTCTCTTTGGAGTGTTACAAGCTCTTGGTGCATAAAGAAGATCTGTAAAGTTGCAAAGAATAAAGTATCAAATCCAAAGAGATATTCTTTATAAAAAAAAATAAGAGTCAACCACGCCTACCAAAAAACAGCTCGTTCTAACACGCCCCCACATATCTACGTCACGATGTGGGAAGATTTGCATAACGCCGCCCAAATGGTCACGCAAAGAAAGAAGGAGTAACTTTATTCTCGCTGTGGATTGTGTTGCTGCCGCCATGTCGTGAAGGCGCTGTGTGTTTTGTTGTGAAAGTGAAACTACTTTGTTTGGCCTTCCAAAAGAGGACGATATATGCTTCGTCATGCCTGGAGCTGATCCGTGCTGGTCGCTGAGGAAATACTACAACTTTGCACTGTCGATCGCCGGATCGGCTTTCACCGTGGCCGAAGCGGAGTCCAGCCCGGGGTCACATGTGGATGCCGCAAGCCCGCCAGACGCTCTTTCGTCGAATCCGCCGGCCACACTTTTCTTTAGCCCGCCAGCTGCCGCTCACTCAAGCCTACCGGCCATCCCACTCTACCCCCAGACTCTGTAAATCTAGGCCCACAGCTCACTCTAGGCCACAGTGTGTGACGCTGGTTTCATGTGAAAGCGAAAATACTTTTGTGTGGCCTTCAAAAATGCGAACGGCTAGAAATCAATGGTTAAGTGTATTACCACCACTGTTCCAAGAAACACTTCAACCCAAATCTTCAGAAGTGTGCAGACATGTTATGGAGGACCGTTCTGATCCTGGAGAGAGACTACATGCGCTGTTGACTCCAGACTGTAAGTATGTTTTTTTAGATTTAAGAGTTTTATATTATATTTTTAGGATTTAAAGCGAGTTTTTTTGGGCATGGTAGAGTGGGCTGTGTTCGTCCTTCTCGATCACAATGCAGACATGTTTACGCAGCGCGGCGTGATGCAACGCTACGCGTAAAAAGACAGGATAAGTCATTATAATCCATAATTATTCCCCACTGGAGGCAACGAATGCCTCGTTTATAATGGGTTTTCATGTTTTGAATCATCGCTCCGGCCTTTTGGGGGGGGGGGGGACAGGGTATCATCACAGTTGGTAGGGGCGTCACATTTCGTCACAGATTGAGCTTGAGGTATTCGGCCAATCACGACGCATTGGATAGCTGGCCAATCACAACACACCTTGCTTTTCAGACCGATTGAGCTTTGTAAAAATCGACGTGTTTCAGAAAGTCGGGGCATAGAGGAGAAACAACAGAAACATAATGTACAGTATGTGAAAAACAATGTTTTTTTTTTACTTTAAACAACATAAACACATTTCATTACACCAAATACAAATAATGTTCTTTTTAGCAGTATCAAATGACCCCTTTAAAGGTCCGTCTGTATACATTAAAAAGTAGCATATCGTATACCTTATAATATTTTTCTAAGGTACAGCTTATGTAGTGGATGCATATTATTTTTAGCATTTAAGTCACCATGAATCAAAATGGGAAAAATTCTTATTTTTTAAGGGAATACTGTAGGTGTATTCTAAATAATACCGTGCCCGTCATAGTTTTTTACATTCCGTGCTCTCGTAATATTTAATCAAAAATATTAACCTCACCCTCAAAACGACTCATCTTCTCTTTCCGGTCATGAGCTATGGCGCAAGGGCGGAGCTAGTGGCATGAGGGGTAAAAGCTGGGATAAACTACAGGGGGAAAATCTGAAGCTGATGCTTCACTTTATAGCATTGACACCAGTCATGAGGGAGTACTTTACCCCTAAACATTGAAAAGATATTAGATATTACGACAACATTACTCTTAGGACATAGCAAACTAATTTTTTTCATGAATATGACTTAAACTGATGGAGGACGCACTCAGTCAGTAAGGCAATCATCTGTCTCTCTCTCTCTCCTCTCTCTCTCTCTCTCTTTAGGCATGTTTTGTGCCGTTGATCTTCGTCGTCATCCTTAATAAATGAAACATTTATTCATGCTTGGGCGTCGGCTGTGAATCCAGTGGAGAAGAGAAATCCCCCACAATTAACTGCAAATTGGCATTCAGATCTGCCTCCATTTTGCTGGCAACGCCCCAACGTCCAACGATCCAATCAATTCCCGAAGAACGAAATCAAGTCCCGCCCTCTCATTCCAGATGCCTTTCACTCAGATAGACGTCACAGTAGAGAAAAAAAGACAATCGCAACTTCCGTTTCATGCCGACTTTTTAAAAAACCACCGAATTTTACTGTATGTAAATTTTTGTCTAAGAAGATTCGCTTAACTCATGTTTGTATTTAAAGCCAGTAATGATGTTTCGTTAATTATTAATGGCCGGCAACATTTTCATATTTGGATGAACTGATCTTTATTATTTCTGATCACTGCCTGTATCCTGTGCAGTTGGGAAGAAAATATTTCCCACAGTTTAAATGCTCTGAAACGTACTCAGTTACTAACGTAACCTCGGTTCCCTGAGATACGGAACGAGTACTGCATCGCTAGACGTTATGGGGAAAACTCCTTTTTCTCCGATGACTGAAGCCTTTCAATAACGCAGTGTAACTGCACGGCCATTGGTTCGTGCAGTGAATAAAAAACAAACCAATGGCTCGGCAGCGGAGCTGCACGAGTCTATGGCGGCAAAGCCCGCCAGAATGGGCGGGGTCCTCTAGCTATATAAGCGGGCGTTCGCCACAGTATTCTCAGGTTACTTCGACTGAAGCGATGACGGAGTCATGCAGCTACATAGCATGGCAAAGTACACAGTACTCGTTCCGTATCTCAGGGAACCGAGGTTACGTTAGTAACCGAGTACGTTCCCTATCGATACTTCACTCATACTGCGTCTGTTTAAGATGCTTGGGGAACCAGTACAATCCCGCCGTGCTATGCTAGAGGAACGACTAATACTTGAACTTGCCTTAAGCACCCAAGGGGGCCCAGAGGGACCAAGTATTTTGCAGGGAAGACCCGCAAAAGGCAGTAGGGCTAAACTCGGTCCAGCCTTGTATCATCGTCCCAAAATTATTCAGTACAGCCTCGGAACTCACTGAGGGCCAAGAGCGTACATGAAGGAGGCAAACGCCAAGCACTGGTTGTCATATGACAGAGTGCCCTGCTATGCAGAAAGGACCCGCTCCTGTAAGGCCGGGATGTCCAAACTATAGAATCTGGCAAATGTGGATGGCGAGGCCCAGCCGGCCGCCGCACAAATTTCTGCAATGGACACACCGCTAGACCAAGCCCAGGAAGAAGCAACGCCTCTAGTTGAGTGGGCTCTATCGCCAGGGGAATTGAAGGCCCAAGAAGTTGCTAGCATAATGCATGAATCCATTTGGACAAGTCTCTGCTTCGTAACCTGGAAACCCTTGGTGTGGCACCAAGGCCCGACCAGCTGATCCGGACCGCCTGACGGGCAAACGCTCAACATAGACTTTCAGTGCCCTGACAAGGCAGAGTAAGTTCAACTCTTGGTCTTGCTCTGAAAGAGGAAGCATCGATAGAGTTATTACCTGTGCTTTAAATGGAGTAGAGAGCACTTTAGGTACATAACCATGCTCTAGGTTCAGGATGACCTTAGAGTCGTGCCCGAATTCGAGGCAGGTGGGGCTCACTGATAGCACCTGAGAACTCCCATAAGCTTTACGTGCTTTTTTCCAACCCCCCCCCAACCCAACAACCCCACCAAATGCTAGAAGCAGAGCCGTTTTAAGCGGCAGGGATCAAGGTCAAGGAGTGTAGCAGCTCAAATGGAGGTCTCTGCAGAGCATCAACACGGTGGAAGATCCCATGTAGGGATGGTGATGGGGCGAGGCGGGTTGAGCCTTCTGGACCCCTTCAGAAAATGAACAACCAAGTTGTTACTGCCCACCGTTTGGCCAGCTATAGGAGTGTGAGAAGCTGTTATGGCTGCTACATAGACCTTGAGCGTGGAAGGGTAACGGCCCTTATCAAACAGCTCTTGCAGGAAGGACAATATCAGAGATATGTCGCATGAGATTGGATCTGCGCCACGGGCTGTACACCAGGCGGAGAAGACAGACAATTTAAGGGCATAGAGCAGTCTCGTAGAGGGCGCTCTAGCCTGAGAGATTGTATTTAGCACGATCTCGGCGAGGTCTGCAGGTTCCCATCGAGAGGCCAGAGGTGTAGAGCCCACAGCTCGGGCTGGGGGTGCCATATCATTCTGTTCGCCTGAGAGAGGAGGTCCCGTCTCAGGGGGATGGGCCACGGGGCTGCCGAGAGCAGCCGGCACAGCTCTGCAAACCAGTGCTGGTTCCTCCAGAGCGGGGCCACCAACAGCACCTTGCGTCTCTGTTCTCTGACGTAGCCCCTGATAGCCTGTGGGAAAGAGCGAGGCGGGCAAGGTTAAAGGAGGAGGTTGGGCCAGTCGTGGGCCAACGTGTCCCTGTCCTTCGAAAAGTAAGTTGGGCAATGAGAGTTATCTACTGAGGCGAAGAGGTCAACCTCTGCCCTGTCGAAGATCTCCCAGATTTTCTGAACCATTTGAGGGTGGAGCGTCCACTCCTCTGAGGGGACATTGCTCAGAGACAGCATGTCTGCTCCTTGGTTCAGCCTGCCCGGTATATGTGCTGCTCTCAGCGAGCACAAGTTGAGCTGAGCCCATTCCAAGAATCGCGCTCCACTGGTGCGAAGAGGCGCTTTGAGGAGAGACTGCCCTGGCGATTTATATAGGACACTACTGTCATGCTGTCCGAGTGGACTAAGACGTGGTGTCCCCTTAGGTCAGGCAGAAAGGTTCGAAGGCCCAGATACACTGCCAGCATTTCCAGGCAGTTGATCTGAAGCCAGCCTTCCTCTTTCGACCAGTGGCCGAAAGCTTGCGTGCCATCGCACAGCACTCCTTCCCTCTGCAGACCATTCCCAGGGGCACGCCCCATTCCATCCAACGAGGATTTTTCCAAGGGGCCAGGGCTGATACACAGGCCCGGTCTACCTTGACATGAAGGCGTCTGAGACGCCAGGCGCGGGATGGAACTCGTGGTTTCAGACAGTACTGAAGGGGCCGCATGCGGAGCAGGCCCAACTGTAGTAATGGAGACACCGAGGCCATGAGGCCTAGCATCCTCTGAAACACCTTGACGGGGCGAGAGGCTCCAACTCTGAATGAGGCCGCGAGCTGCTGAATGGCCAGCACACGTTCTGGCGTGGCTACCGCCCTCATTTGGGCTGAGTCTAAAACTGTTCCCAGTAACGATATCCGTTGGCTGGGGGACAGCGCGCTCTTGGCAAAGTTGACCCTGAGTCCCAGGCACTCTAAGTGGCTGAGGAGGAGGGACATGTGGGATATTAGCTCGGCCTCTGACTGGGCTAAGTTGAGCCAGTCGTCGAGGTAATTCAGAATGCCGATTACCGTCTATCTCAGCGGGGAAAGAGCCGCATCCATGCACTTTGTAAAAGTGCGAGGAGCTAGGGACAGTCCAAAGGGAAGGACCGTGTATTGATAAGCCACTCCCTCGAAGGCAAATCGTCAAGAATCGTCTGTGACGGGGGGCTACCTGGATGTGAAAGTAAGCGTCTTTCACATCCAGGGAAAATAACCAGTCCCCTGGGCATACTTGCAAGAGGATCTGTTTCAATGTAATCATCCTGAACAGCCGTTTCATGAGGGCACGGTTCAGGCATCTGAGATCGAGACTTCTCTTCTTTATTTTTTTTTTGCCTTAGGCCGCCATCCTTCTTGGGGACGTGGAAGTAACGGCTGTAGAAGCCTGACTTGCTCTCGGCTGGGGGAACCGTTTCTATGGCTCTTTTTGCCAGCGAATTCATCACCCCGGCACGCAGGACGTCTGCATCCTCGCTCTGAACTGAGGTGGAGACCATGCAGCTGAAACGCGGGGGTCTTCGAGAGAATTGGAGTGTATAACCTCATTTTATTATCCTCATGACTCAGCTTGACACTCCGGGTATGGCCTGCCAGGCCAAGGCCCGCATGGCAAGGGGCTGGATTGGCTCGAGCGGTGGGCCACCTAGGGGGGACCTAACGCTCGCAATGAGTGGAAGAGGAAATTTGCTCTCTTTTTGAAAATGTTTGCGTTTTATTTTTCCCGCTATAACAGCAGTTGGTTGCGTGGGTGCTTTTAGAACGGGCCCAGTGCTCACAACAATATTTACCACAAACACACTGCCATCGGCACCCGGAACTGAACGGGGTGCTTAGAGACATAACAGAGGCGTTTTGAGGTGTGGTCCGGCTACAACGAGACTTGGCCCCCCCCTCTTCCTGTCCCGCAGATCAGGATGATGCCTGAGGCGCAGGGTCCAACCCTATCTTGGGTCGGGGGCCCTGGCGTTTAGGAAACTGGCATCTGGCCGAGCGGGAGCGCTGGCGAGGCTCGGGCTAAGGAGCCGTGTGAGCAATTGGTGGCGCGGGCTTCACGGGCTGCTGAGTCGGCACATTTTTGGGGCGACTAGAAGCAGCCGTTGAGCTGGAGCGCTTTGGCAGGAAGTGTTGCATTGCTTGGGACGACTTCTGTGCAGTGGTAAAGCGTTCAGCGAAGCCTTCAACTGCAGGTCCAAACAGGTCAGTAGGGGAAACCAGTCAGGTTTAGCCATAGATGGCGCTCCAGCACCACTAGGTTGGCCATGGATCTGCTAATCGCCTGCGCTGCCATCTTGGTGGCGCGTAGAGACAGGTCGGTCGCACTGCGCAGCTCATTAAAAGCCGCGAGGTCTGGGCCGGACTCGTCCATGCAACGGAGGAGCTTGGCCTGGAAGACTTGTAAGACCACCATAGAATGAAGCGCTGAGGCCGCTTGTCCAGCAGACGAGTAGGCTCGCCTGGCAAGAGCCGAAGTCACCCTACACGGCTTGGACGGGTGGGCCGCTTTTGCCTTCCAGCCGATGGCCATGGGTGGGCACTCCAAACCCAGCTCCTCGACCGCTTTAGACAGGACGCGGAAAAGCTCAGCGTCCATGCCCGTGCTGGCTATGCTGGGTTGTGCAGATGGCAAGGGGATGGGGTCGACATACGAGGCCGACAGCTCCTCCACATCTGAAGCCTCCAACGACATGCTGTCATCCATGGCGTCACACTCGCTTTCTCCAAATGAGACCAGATCGCTCGCAGCTGCAGAGGGATGCTGGTCTGGGAGGGAGAATGGGACTGGAGAAACCAAAATCGCTCATGCACGCCCTGCATGAGCGACAGTAATGGCACGGCATTTGAAATTTGCTCTTTTATATCGCCGGATAGCGCAGACCGTCGCTGCTGCAGCGCAAGGCGGCGTGAAGCGACGAGAATGGCAGAGCAGGAAGGGGTCTCTCAATCCGCTGCGAGGCTTGATCACGGCGAAGGCTTCGTAGTCTCGTAGAGCGAAGATCTAGTAGTCATCGCTGAAGGAGAATAATCCTACGGATCCTATAGGATCCTATGGCGATGTGCCGCTTATATAGCCAGAGGACCCCACCCATTCGGGCTTTACCGCCATAGGCTCGTGCAGCTCCGCTGCCAAGTCATTGGTCTGTTTTTTATTCACTGCACAAACCAATGGCCGTGGAGTTATTGAAAGGCTTCAGTCATCAGAGAAAAAGAAGTTTTCCCCAAACGTCTTAAACAGATGCAGTACGAGTGAAGTATCAATAGAGAACTCCTGAGATATAAGTCACTGGTTGAACTTGTGTTGTGGCTTCAGCCATTCTGATCACAGCCTTGGGCCCATGTGGCAAGTCTTTCAGACAGGGTGAGGTATTGCGATCAGAGGCCTGTTGTTCGCCTCGCACCCCAAACTGTGCAGGCTCTCCCATCTCAGCTGGATGTTTTCTCTTTTTGTCTGACTCTGATTTTGACCTTGACACAGGTGATCTTCTCCAGCTGGGAACCTCTGCTGTGCTTCCTGGGAGAGTGAGGTGTCTGTTTGTTGTGGGTCCATCCGCTAAATTGTCGTCAGCATTCAGGGCTTTGGACGCTCTTGCTTTGCTGGTTCAAACACAGGTAGATAGGACACCACTGATTGGAAGAAATGGTATGATGATTTTTAAGTTCAGTGTTCATGTGGGTTGTTGGAATACATTTGACTTTATGAATGTGATTTAAAGGTGCAGCGTGTAATTTCTCTGGCGATATTTAAAGAATAAGCCAAGCTACAGTAGGGTGATCATACGTCCTCTTTTCCCCGGACATGTCCTCTTTTTTGACCTAAAAAAATGCGTATGGCTGGGATTTCTAAATCACCCAAAATGTCCGGAATTCGGCTTTTGCTTTCTACAGTCACCATTCATCGTTTTTTTAATTAAAGGCCTGCGCGGGACTGTTTTCTTAATTCTGCTCCCGCTGAATTTCTTACCATTACCACCTGTTCACACAAACATTCTAAAATTGCATATAATTTTCGTGCATCAGGGAGCCGCTATTAATATGCGGAGTATTTAAATCACTTTGGATGCAGCTCGTGTTGGATGCAGGGTTGCCAAAGATCCATTGAAATTCTACAGTATTTCACCCACAAAATTTCAGTAACCTTACCTTAACAATGGGAAAATTACACGCAATAAAGACAAAAATTCTGAAGATTTCCATCTGTCTAATGGGTTTAGTCTGTGACTCCCAAAACCTTATGATAGGACATTAACAATACCCACTCACAATGCCCTGTGGAGAGAGTTTTCCTGATCAGCTTTTAGCATAATTTAATGAGACTAATTAGCAGTAACAATCCTGAGATTCAAGTATTTAATTAGATCATTCAACGTCCTCTACAAAATGAGCAAATATAATCAGTAATGTGACAAATGTCAAGGACATGAAGGACAGAATGGACTTTTGGTGGACTTTGATCTGCGTTGTGTAAAGAGGACAGCAAATACCTAGCTCAGCTAATCATGCATTCAGTGGCGCCGCTTGGGAAACTGGCATCCTCTGAAGCATCTCGTCTGTGAATGCTCCCTGGGGTATCCTCTCGGCATGATGAAAGGGGAGCTGTCCAGAAGCAGACAGATGTCCGACCAAGTTTCTGAGCAAGGAATTGTTAGATAGCGCTCTCCGTTTAACATATACATGGATCAAACGCAATCCAAAATGGTTTGCCAAAGTTCTGTTCAGCATCTCTTTGATGACTTCTTGTGGCACCCATCCAGTGAAAAACATCCCGGCTCCGAAGTTCAAGGCTGAAACAGTGAGCTGTCCCGGTCTAGAAGTCAGCTTAATGAAATTAACATGGGCCTGTGAACCATGACAGACGGCTCTATTGAAATGAGTGAGGCTTGAGTTGTAAAAACTGGATTTTTGTTGGAATGCCAGAGCCAATTTACCATTTACAGACAAACAGCTTGATAGAACAAAAATGCCAAGCATGTTTAGTTTATTTCTTTCAGCAGATGTCAAATGGTTTTGCTTCAAAACTCAACATTTATGTTAGACATCAAGTAGCGACTGAGCACAGTACAAGAGTTACTAAAAATGTCCATAAAATCAAACATTGAAATGTATTAAAATTATAATGAACTGCATATGCCCAGCAATATTCAACACTTTTGGTTTTTAAATGTCTCTTGAATTTCATTTTATGCTCTCCACCACCAGATTTCAAATTGTATTTGTCTCAAATAAACACACACACACACACACACCCATACATAGTATGACGTGAAGTGAAATACTTTTTTGAACTGTCTGCACTTAGAATAAAAATGAACATAAAGAATAGAATAACATAGACAATTAATTAGAATTTATATAAATTAGCATAAATCAGAAATATAGAATTTACAACAAAATGTAGAAAAATTTTGTGTAAAGAATGTGTAGTATATTATATGCTGTAAATAAACAGCATGACATTGTTATATATTGGTGGTATAATTCATAGCACAAAAGTGACAGATACATTTACAATGAATCATTAACAAAAAAGGATATGGGAAGTTTTTTCTCCTGCCTTTTAAAGTTGATAAGATTTTATTAATTTTGATATTATAATTATGCAGTTTTATATATGAATGCTGGATTTTATTATTTGTATTTTATTTGCCCTGTTCCTCATGACAGAACAGACCTGAGGCCATTTTTGTGTCTTGACTCACCAGTTGAGAACCACAGTTGTATTCTTCTAACAAAAGAAGGACAATCCTTGTCCTCCGCCATCTGACAGCATTCGCGAGTAAGCTTATTTTCAAGGAAGATTACTTTCACACAGACACTGTTATGCTCACATATACACGGTGGCAACAAAGGCATCAGGTCTCCTCTTTGAGGATTGTGATTTTCTAGTCTGTTTCAGAGCATGCACCCAGAGGAAAAGAAAGGTTAAAGGAGGCTATGGGTTTCTGGTAAACCGTGGTTGTTAACAGGATCTGAGAACTTGTGTTTTTTGTCTGAAGGTTATGTGAGGAGAGACACAATCCAAATGCACATTTGAAATTCTTTTTGAGCTTACGGGGTCTTTAATCATTCATTGAATTTTAGTAAGTCTGCACAGGAAATTAATTCAACATCATTGTGCAAGTATGAGCTTGTCAAAAGTACACATTTTCCCTGAAAATCCCACCAATGCTAAAAGCCCTTTGGTAAGCCATGGAAACCGATCTCCTCCGTGACAACTGGGATAAATGGTTCAGGATTCCAAGGGGTTTTCTTTTATTTCCTCTGCTTTCAGGTGCCAAGGGACTAGGAAATTGGGGTCAACATGTATTACCACCCCTCGAGCGCCTACTTTAAGAAAAGTGTATTATTTAGGAACATTACAGCAGGGCTCTGAACCAGTTTTCTTAATCTCTAGCTCCGAGGTTACCAGTTCATTAGTCTCTAGAGATTTGAACAGCATCATAGTATCTGCCCTTTAGCTTTGATACTAAATTGTTAGTTCAGATAATTCACTAACCCTTACGTAAGGGGTAAGCACTCTCTGTTTACTCCCCCTCCTTTTGCCTGACTTCCCACCGTGGTCCCTTGAAGTATATATTCGTCTTTATCGCAGTGTACGTGATTAGCTGAACAGACTGTACCGAGCCAACCACGAGCCTTTGCCCTGCAGATAATGTGCTATATGTGTTCCGCACAATTACTGTAGCATACAAATAATTAAAGCAGTTGGCAAGACTAATGCAGGCATAGGATGTGTAAACTATACAAGATAATTAGAATACCGGCGCAAATATAGCCACACAAATTAAATACAGTGTTATAAGTTGGAAAAGGAAGGGGGTCCCTTTAGGGACAATTAGAAAAATGAATGGAAACCGACTGTGAAATGTCACAGATATATACATTCATTAATAAAATAAAAAAAAACTGTCATATTGCAGGATCATGACTGAGAATAGGTAGAAAAAATGGGGCAGAGAACGTGTTTTGTACTTAATTATATGCTTGCGTCTCATTAAATTGCTCTTCTTTGTCTTTCCCGATATTCTAAATCCCGAGGCCTTTCCAGACCCCAGATCAGGGAAGCTGGAGAAATTAACCTCACTTTCCCAAAGGAAAGCATCCTCAGGGATGTCATCTGTTCAGTAAGTACTAAAGGCAAACAGCCACACAGAGGCATATATATACTGTATACACACATACATATTCCTAGGAGGCTAATTGGATAAGCTAAGAAATTCTTGTCGCTAAGATACATGCTATTATATAATGTAAAGGCTAATTTCAGCATGGGAAAGAGAGCAGCAGCAGCTTGTCATTGCTGAATATTATCATAAATGTAAATTTTTAATTTGCTGGGAAAATATATGTTTGAGGTTAAGAAGCTAATGCCAGTAAAATTAAATGCAAAATAGGCTTTATATGGAAGCTATGTTTTAAGCTATTTCTGTTTGACAATTGAACAAAATGATTTGAGCTATTCATTGGCAGGTTACAATGCTGTTTAAAATGAACTATGTCTGAAATTGATGTGCAGACGTCTACTGTATTATCTGTGTCCTATAGTGAAAATCATCTTTGTGAACGGCAGATGTATTTGCAGTGAAAATTGCTGTGACCTCTGTGCATACTAATGGCGTGTGTGCTTTATCTTTCAAATGGTGAGAAAATGCCAGATGGTATGATGCTTGGATAACATATTTAAACTCATAATTTTGATGTGCTATCAGCTAAAGTGCCCAGCCAATCTATCTTTTGTTGATCTCCATCGATCTGGATTCTTGCGTTGAATTATGCACAATGTTTACACGATGCATAAAATCTGCATAGTTTTTTGGTTGTTCAAAAATGCACCAAAATATAAGTCAGCAAAAAATGGATCACGCTAAACAAACTGAAAATGGATCATCTCCTTTTGTAAGTAGCCATTTTCATTACAAGTAAAAATCATTCTATGCCTGTCATGTTTATTCGGTGGATTTTGGCTTAATGGGATAGTTCACAAAAAAATGAAAATACTGTCATCATTTATTCCTCCTCATGTCATTCATTTCAAACATCTTTCAATTGAACACAGAAAAAGACAAAAAACAACCAAGACTTCACAATGAAAGTCAGCAGGGTCCAATATTGTTGTTCAAAATATTGTAATAGTGTTCTTCAAAATATCTTATTTTTTGTTCTGCAGAGGAAAGAAAATCATACAGATCTGGAATGGCATGAAGGTGAGTAAATGATGACAATTTTCGGTTTCACTTTATTTTGATGGTCCCTTTAACACATTCTGTTGACTATAAGTAGCGTAGCTTTGCACCTAGATGTCTACTAACTCTCATGAGAGTATTTGTAGAGTATTAGTAGACTGGTAGGGTTAGGGTTAGAATAAGTTGACATGTACTTGCAAAGTTACTTATAGTCAGTAGAATGTCTGTTAGACCATAACAATAAAGAGTTAGCAGATATTAAGCAAACAGTCCACTAATACTCTGATGAGAATTAATAGACATGTAGGAGCAACAATACTTATTGTCAACCGAATGTTCAAAAGGGACTATCAAATTAAAGTGTTACCCAATTTTCATGTTTGTGTGAACTATCTCTTTAAGACCATCTTCTATGTTTACTGATGAAGAAAAACTGCATAAAAATCAATAACTGTACATGCTGCCACTATTTCATGAACGTTTTATTTCCTAAAGTATCTGATTTCTAATCTAATGTAGAACAGATGGAGTGGGCACACTGAATTCAGCACAGGTGTGGGAGATATTCATTAAAGGATAAGGTGTCTACTGTGAACTCAAGAGTTTGATTCAGATCCATTTGAAAGTTTCCTGGAAACAAACGTGCCACTCCTCGTGCTATATACTGCACCACTGCGCAAGCATGCTATATGCCATTCCCTTCCCTTTACAGCCAGTAAACCAAGATGCTCTTAAACCTGTTGCTAGGGGCAACCGCTTATGACTGCAGAGCTGACAAAGTAGGATGCAGAAATGTCTCCTGTTTAAATATGGCCGAGGACGTGTCAGAGATTAACATTTTTGTTAAGTGGCATTATTTGCCTCCAGATTCGATTTTCAAAGGGGAATTTATCGAATACAACAGGGCTAAAAGCCACCTTAAAGGGAGAGTTCACCCAAAAAATTAAATTCTGTCATTTATTTATCCTCATGTGACCTTTTGTATTCTCCAGAAGAACAAATTGTAAACAGGTGGAACAACATGAGGGTGAGTAAATGACAGAATATTCACTTTTGAGTAAATTACTTCTCCAAGGAAAATTTGGATTGCCTAATTAAACATCTTTTCACTTATGCCGAGTTCGCACTGCACGATTTTCAAAGATGTCGCATCACTGTTGGTTTCACACTGAACGACTATTTGGGGTAGCATTCAGTTGTTGCTGTGTTCACACAGCACGATGGAGCGACGACAGGAGGTTTCACACCGCATGACTTTACAATAGGAAGAATCGCCGGAAGAATTTTTCGCTACAAAACCCGCCCAATTACTAAAAAACTAGCCTGAAAATAGCCCAATTGCTTTCGACGGGGGTTCCCCAGTAAAAATCGCGTTCGGGGGTAAAATACACATTTTTTTGGCGGGGTTCTCCTGGTACAATTCACATTCCAGGGCCTTAATATCACGTTATTGGGGTCGCTTTAACCTGCTGACATAAAAAACAACCGATGGCAATTGCGGATTTGGCAACACTGGTCCGCAAAACTACGTTTATATTTAAAAAAAAAAAAAAAAAAAAACAACTGTTCCTTCCCCCGAACTTCCCGCTGCCCTGTTCTTGGCTGTAGGTCATCGCCGATGTGTTTTTCAGTCAGAACTCATTTCACACAGCGGGAATGTGAATTGCAGACAGCTCCAGAATTTAGCATGCCACAATTTCGCGGTCACGGCGACGTCGGGAGTCTCTCAGATCGCGTCTTTGATATCACACTGGTGAGGTCACTCGTGTGAAACAGCACCGATTGCCTCCGATTGGGCATTTGTCGGCGATTTCGCAAAAACCTGTCGGCGAGTAAAAAATCGTGCTAAAATCGTGCAGTGTGAACTCAGCATTAGTTATATCGAACGTGGTGATTTAAGGGGGGTACACGGTGCGATTTTTGCTGTCGTACGAGCTCGCAGGCGATTTTTTTCTCTCTGGAGAAAATCGCAGATGCTCGCATGGTCGCTGCTCGTACCGTGTGAGAAGAATTACGGGACGATCCGAGAACGTTACGAGGACCTCCCGTCCTCCCGATAATTTTCAATCATGTAAAAAAAAATCGGATGCTGCCGGTTTAAATTCGTGGCATATGTGCGGTTGAACGAGACGATTTGGCGATACATCTGAAGTTGACCAATCAGAAGACGACAAAAACCAAATAGTCTATAATAATTGTAGTTTAATTATACAGTTCTATTTTTTATTTGTTATTCCGAATGTGCCAAATTTGCCATTCAGCTTTATGAATGAATATGTCTGTTTTATTTGCGGCAAAACAAGCAGAAATTCAGAAATGGCCTACTCCCATGAGTTCTTTATGTAGAACAGAAAGTCCATGCTTTTCAGCCATTCTCTTTGCCATGTCATTTGTCTTCATTTTTTTTTTTTTTTTTGGACGTCACAAGCCGCCTGCCACAAAGAAAACTATTTCGTCCTCAGAATCAATATCTTTATGAATGGCGCGAAACGTTATGCTTACGTCAGAGTTTGTAAAATCGTAGTAAATTCGTGTCGTGTGTGACTGCCTCCGTACGATTTTCGGATAAACTCAATCGTGACATGTGCCACAGCTCACGACGTTCCGACCTTCAGAATCGCACCGTGTACGGCCACCTTTAATCACATTCAATAAAACTGAAAATCATAATCAGGTCTTTTGTCTCAAAATAGATCATTTAAAAATGCATTACATTTTAGATCAATTTACCTCAAAAACATTGTTTTGCCTTTGCACATTTTTGCAGTGGATATTTACAGTACAAATAGATGTTTAATAAAGGAATTCACTACTTTAAATATCTAGAGCATTTTCCCCCAAGCCTAGTTGAATTTTTGACCCTGCTGTGCATGTAACAGTTTCAGATGTATGCACATTAAAAATCTAAGCGTATCTTGAAACTGATGTGAATGTCAACGTACCTGTACAATCCTGTTAACCTCTCCGTCTATGCTGTCATCAAAGCTGTTCTTACTGAGTGAGGATACATAATAACAGAGAGACCTGAGGTTGAAATGAACAGTCAACCTTGACGATGACCCCTTTCTCCAGCACTGTCTGCAGTACTATAAAAAACATTCTGTGTGTGTGTCTCTCTGTGAGGAAGTCTCTCTAAACCATTACAGGAAAAAGCCATATAAACTTCTGGAAGTTCTCCACAGCTTCATTTTACGTATTTATGTAGCTAAAAGCATTTTATTTATGCATTTCCTCTGTATAATGTACGCAGCAAGGTACCATTATGTTCATGAGCTTGATCAGCAAGAAAAAAATTGACATGTGACGGCACATCTAGCTAAATCATAAAGCCGAACAACAACGTCTCAATGTATTCTGATGTGCTCTTACAGCATGAACAATTGATTGGCACATAAAACAGTGCATTAAGGGAAATGTGCCCCATCCAAAAACTTGTAGATCATTACAGAGCGATGCCACATTGGGGTTTTTATATTCCCTAAACATTAAAATGTGACATTAGCATATAAAGTTCTCACTGAGGTGTAAAGATCTCATAAGTGCTCTGTCGAAGTAACTGATCAACACTGCTCTCATAAAAGCCATCTTTTTTGACAAAATCTTCCAGCTGAAACTGTGAACTATTGTCTGTATATTGTCTGCGTGGGTTCAACCGAGAGTCTTATGACAGTCACAACACTCAGATAACGGCAATAAAAATAACTGCAAAGAGTTTTCCTGAGCAGTCAGTGATTAAAGATGCCCTTTCTACAGCACAAAAGATGAGGCAATCCAACCTGAACACTTTTTCTGTCGTATTTTGTTCATTTCATGTTCAGTTTAATACATTTTATAAGCAAAAAGAACAATTTCCCCTGCCTGTCATGAACAGTGAGTAATCATAGCGGTGGATTGGCCTTAATTAATTGCATCATGTCTTAAGTTATGGTATTTGTGACATCATACACTCACTACAGTCATAAATGTCTCTGTCTCATCATATAATTCACATATGTATACATTTAAAGAGGTTGTTAAACATGATGGAAAATGTCCTTGAGCAGGGTCACCTACCTCAGAGTATTGTACATTCTCACTGGCGTCTCTGTAATTTAGTGTTAAAGGTTCTTCTTGTATAGACTCTTTGGAAGAGCAAGGTGATAGAAGGGAGGTTCTTTTAACAGTGATTAGCACCGGGGCTAGATTGCTTCAATTAGTGTGTAATCGTCTCTGACATTAGAGGTGAATGGCCTGACGCCTGAATGATTCTCAAATACCATCACCCTCCATCCCCTTCTGAATATCAGTGATTATCTTCATGGTCATGGTCCTCATTCCTCCAGTGTCTTCCTTCAGGATATTTCTGTCCTTTTTGACAGTAGGATCACATCTTTGCATGTCACTTACATCATTTCACTTGTGTCATTTGCGGAGTCATTTCAATGCTGCCCTTCAAGAAACCCTTCTGGTTCATCGAAGACAAATGTCAGATTTTTGACAATTTAAAGGTCAGCAAACTGCACATGGTTCCTGGATTCTGCAGCAGTAATAGGGGACATAAAAATATTAAAAATAATAATACATTTATTTGAATTATTTAACTCACCCTGATATTTTAGTTTAATTTATTTTTCATGTTCAATGGGATCCAAATGTCTGAGAAGTATAAATGCCTAATCTGGGCATTTTTTTAATTTTTCAGTACAAATTTTATTATTGGCATAGCACTTTAAAATATATTGAGCTGCTTGAACTCCACAAGTTTATGTAAAAACATGATTTGAGAATGATCCAAAGAGCAACTTGTGCTTCAGTGGAAGAACATTAGACATTTGCCTACTTGCCTTTTAGTAAATAAGATCAATTAAGGTTTGATTTATATTTTTTATGTATAAGGTTTGATTTGTATTTCAGATTTTCGTCTCAGACTGTTGAATCCTACACTCAAAAAAATTAATTGTTGAATGAACGTGATTTAATCGTAGCACCCATTATGCATCTAATCAAATCACGTAAACTTGGACTGCTTTGAATATGTTATATGAACACAATATACATTTGTAGATTAAACATGATTTTGATATGTCAATGTAACTTCTTTGCAACTAATTGAATCAAAATGTTTGTATTGTGTTAGTCTAATCAAATTTATTCGTATTCACTCAATGTCGGTAAAGCACTTCAATTCAACAAAATTCTGCCTTGTTACATCAACTAGTTAATGTCTTGTTCATGTATGGTTTTGGTAGTTTAATGAATATCTATCTTGTTGTTTCAATTAGATTTGTTTTAGATGACAGCACTAAGCAGCAAGACATTACCAAAAGTTCAGTACTCTACAAAAAAAAGCACAGAAAAAATGCAAACAATTTAAATGTTTTATTTTTTTTCATTAGGCTTTAACATGCACCAATTAAATTGAAACTGCTTTTTTCACTTTAAGTCTCCTATCTATTTGAGTGTTTGTTACACAATGTATAAGAAACATTTAGCCAACAAAATCTTGGCTCTTGAGAAAACTGATCCCCAAGCAACGCTTATAGGACTTTAATGCCCGTTTGGTCTTAAAACTTCTTAAAAATGAAGCCATTTTAACCCTACCTTGTTTGGGAATTTGTAAAGTAAACCTTGGCCTGACACAAAAAAATAACATTTGAACATAAACATGAATGAACATAACAAACAAACAATGTGAGTGGACCAATTAGCGGTAAAAAATAATAAAATAATAAAGAGAGAGTCTGATGCAAATATATTAAAACATATATATATACGGTCTAATAAAACCTTGCAGTGCTTGCTGTGTGATTTACATGAAAATTTTGATAATTCTAAATTACCAGTGTAGCTATGTTGCTTCACATCTGAAAATAAGAAAATCACTCCCAGAAAATATTTGTGTGTGTAACAACTGCTTCAGTCAGTTGTCCCTTTCGTAAAACACTGTTGTAGTCTCACTTCATTTAAAACAAACAAAAACAAACTACTACTACAGCGTCTTCCCTAATTACGCCAAGCTCACTTGCTCCAGCACCCTGTTTAAAGGAACTGTGCCATGAATAACAGTTGTCTATAAAAGAGCTTCTATCTAACTACAAATGTGCATCTTCCTGAAGTACACCAGTCTTGTTCAAGCTCAATTGCTCCAGTAGCTTGTTTGGAGGAACTGTGCAAAAAAATAAGTTGTCCATAAGTGCATTTTGTTTGACTTTTCTGTCTTTTTCAAGCTCGCTCATTCCAAAAGCTTGTTTTTGAGGAACTGTGTCTTGGATGACAACCTCTGTCCATTTAGGTTTAGAAAGATCTTCTGCAAGACTTCAAAAGTGCATTTGAGCTCTGGTGGGTAGCTCAGGTTCAAACAGTATATCAGTCCAAATAACAGAGCACAAGCCTGTGCAATGCTACTCAAGTCACTGAGGACTTCCACACCTTCAATTAGGACACCAATGTCCTGTGGGTCATCATCAGGCAGCGCTCCATCCTTCAGTATGACATACACTCCCATCACAGTTTGCTCCATGGTACTTTGTGACTCAATGTCTGAATCCTGTGGGACGAAATACATGAAAGATCACAAACAAAAATGAGCTCAAATACTTATTACAAGAATTGCACACTTATACACTCACTGGCCACTTTATAAGGTACATCTGTAAAGTAAACTTCAGTTCAATTCAGGAGCTCTGCTGTGAATTCTACATTTACAGGGTTATAATTTCTCAGTTTTTAAGTTGAAACTGTCAGAAAGGTGATAATTCTACTATATGTTTATTACTGAGGTCACAGTGGGTGCTGGAGTGTTATTGCAGTGCACTATATTATAAGATTGTTATAATTTTATTTGGCCACCATATTTAAAATGAATAAGGTGGCTAAAACATTACAACCATCTTAGAATATAATGCACTGCAATAAAACAAAAGCATGCATGTACAGTTTTCTGATGCCATTTATTTATTTTTTGTGGCATGCCTCTTCTGCCTTTCAGATTAATTTAAATCTTTAGTATGGGTTTACACAGTCTTGTAAATTAGGCCCCAAAATCAATTGGTTTAGTGCGTCAACCAATTCACATAAGTACTTTGTCATTGTGTACCATCAGTTTCCTATAAATGAACAATTTGTCCAGCTCAGTTATTTGACAAAGTTATGTGTTATTTCATGTCACATTTTTGTTGTAGCAAATAGGGAAAAACACCAAATATGGAAAAGTACAGAATATATGGCCTTTTAAAACTGTATTTTCTCATGAACTCACCAAATATACCTTCACTAGTTTTTCAGGGTCTTCATTCAAGTAGGTGCACAGAGACTTGATCACACAGGCTCTTCTGGTATGTATAGTGTCATCCTGTGGGGTGGGGACAAAAAATAACTCAAACTTCAGTAGTGGCACAGCTTAAGTACTGTTTAGGAAGAAAATGCCAAACTACATCTACATGTCTTTCCATCTGCATTGAGAATGACTATTAAAGCCATTTATCAATACAAGTCTTGGAGATGGCAAACATGAGATGGCTAACTGTGTGATTTTTTTTTCCGGATTGCCCACCTTTTCTACTGAAGATCTCAATCAATCGTTTAGTATGGTCAGGCTCAGCAGAGAACATAGAAAGCAGTGGTACAGTAGAAATCCGCAAGAACTCCCTATCAATCTGAAAAACATTGACAATGCATTTATTAACTCTCATCATAACAGAAGGATGAAAATAAAAAAAAGCAATGCAAAATGTTTTTTGATTAAAAGTATAAGAGCTGACGTGAGTTTTAAGTCCTGCTCATGTCTTAAATGTGCATGGACAATTTAAACACACAAACATAATGATTGCTGCTTCCAAAACAATGGTTTAGTTAATAATGCTTAAGTAATTTGTACCTACAACTCTCCTTTGCAACACACTGCCTGCACTGCCACATACACGTCACTGAAAGAGAAAGAAAAGGAAAGTTCAGTAATCAAGGATAGTTAGTTATACATTACTGTATGTGAGTGTTAAGAAAAAATATTAACATAATAAAAGGTGGGGTAACAGCAGAGACCGAGCTGGGTCAGCTTTATATTTTGATGTAGCCTTTTTCTTTTCTTTTCTTTTTTTTGTACGGAAGAAAGGAACATTTCCTCTGTGAAAAAGAAATGTATAAAAGTTAACCTGCAAAACTGCAACAAATGTACTCTAATGTGTATGCTAAGGCCAGAAAACAGAAAAACTCTCCTAATTTCAAAGACTGACTTTAAAAACTGGGCCAAAGAAAATGACCACTATTGGCTGCTGTTACTAAATATCAAGAGTTTTACTTATATTTATAACTATAATCCCTGAATAAAACCATGCATACCTACTCAATCATAACTATTACTGCAATTTGTAAGGACATTTCAAATATATGGTCGGCTGCATCATAGATTTTACTTGACCATTTTTGCATACTGTATTCAATAAGCTGGGTAAGTTAGCATTATGTGGCATTTTTAAACTCTATGTTTGAAAAGACAGAAATGTCTAGTTATAGAACGTTTAAAGTAATATTTTGCTGATATACACATAGGGCCAGGCCAACGTTAGTTAATTTGGCTAATGACAACAACAGTAACAAGAATGAATCATTTAACAGAAGTAAACTCATTATATTCATATTAATCAGACATATTTGTATTTTGCAAATCAAGCAAGTGGCTAGTTGATTTTTTTGAGTGTACTTTATTTCTGTTCATATATCCTTTGATACACAATTACCTCAAAGCATAGATGTAGTGGTCCATGTCCAACTGGAGATCTTTGATGGAGCCCTAAGGCAATAGATAAAAACACTCTCAAGGATTTTATTCCAACATAATTTAATAAACTGGATTTAAAAAGTTTTCTTTAACAGAAGCAATACCTCTACGTTATATACACAGAGGGGTTCTTGGTGAACATGATTTGGATTCAGCATTAGATTGTCCCTAATCAAAATTAAAAAATATCTACTCTGAGTCAGATCTGTCAGTGCCTCTGACGGTTGAAACTCGCCTCTTTGGTTTTCCTCCAGGCTTTTTAATTGCTCTCTCTCTCCTTATTTGACCCCTCATCTTCCACTCTAAAATCTTTCCATTTGCATTCTACAGTATTTTGCCAAAGCCAAGATGCTAATTTTGCTTGCTTATGCAAATAGAAGAACTTATTCAAAGCTATATATCTGTTTTATAAAAATGTTAATTCACAGGCAGAATTTATATGTTTTTACCAAATGAATATTAAGCTTTTTTTTTGCTTTTAGATCAAAAGTTAATTTTTTTAGATCATAAGGAACATGAATTCAGTTGAGTGTGTCCAGACTTGACTGGTGCTCAAAACATTCTGAGTAAGCTGAAAATCATAATGTGATATTATGTTAAGAAGATAGCTAGACAATAACATCTGTGTAGCTCTTTAATTTCAAAAGTAGACAGCAAGTCTTTAGAGACAGGAAGCGTCAGTTTAATTGCTTGTTCTCTGTCAGAGTACTTCTGCTCTGTTGCACAGCAAACACTTGTGGCTTTATTGTAATGTGGTGCTGGGTCCAGCTTTATCTTTATATGTTTGATCTCTGCGCTCCAAGCGTCTTATAACCATGATTAAATCTCAGTGCCGATTAAGATGCACACTGTGACGATAACTGTAAATTATTATTTACCTTCCCAGTTATTAAAACCCAGCTGTGCAGCCCATGTATTACTCAGGGATTCAGTGTGGTTTAGTTTGGTGAGTGATGGATGACTTCGGCACTGATGAGGTCTATTACTTTCACATGACTTTGTATCTCCTCGTGGTCAGTTGCTGGGTGGTAAAGTTGTTCTGATATATATCTCTGTTTTTATGAGGATGGACACAGGCGACTAGAACCCAACTGACGAATCTGAAATAAATCCAGCCATTTCATTCTTCGCTGGATGACAGTAAAAATCCTTCATTTTCTCTCTCTTATATTTTTTCTCACAGTTTTTCCAGAGAATCCTCTCTTGCATTACCTTGTCCTTTTGTAGTTATGTTCTGTTTGTCATGTTGATTGTAGACATTTGGATTATTGGTGTGTGTACTCACAGGTCTTTGTCCCTGCTGAGCTTAACATTAGTCTAGCATCTTCAGACTCATGTATTATACCTTCCCACGCAAACTTGAGATAATCCTATAATCCCTGTTCATTGAATACACTCACCTCATCACATCTACTAGTAGATGCCCACACTTGTTTTCTTGTATCTTTTGTGTCTCTTACTGAGTCACGTTAAATGGCTGGAAACATAGTGCAAGTTGTATATTTCTTATCGGCAATGAAACTGTATATAATTAAAAAAAATTATTGTATATTTCTGGCAAACAGCAGAAGTTATTACGACAAACACAGCATTTTATGTCTCTAGGTGAAACCGTGCCTTTCATACAAATATGGACATATAATGACTATTCAGTATTTTCATCCTGGGCACTTGATGTGAGGAATATTCCACATATGTGTCGCCACATGGAGGTCTGTGAAGAAAGAAAAAAAATGTTTGGCACTTGACTAATGTTAATTTTGGGCCCTGGCAAATAATGTGAACATATACTGATCTATTAATTAATATAATTAATTAATTTTTCAGAGTGCACACCTATAGTGCGGACCATCTATATGGACGTAATGTAAATTGTTTTTTTCAAGTTTTACATGTATTTTTGTTAATGCTAATTAATTTATAGTACCACTGAAATACTGGTACCACGAGACCACTAAAGACCACTAAATAAATACATTTAAAAAACTTTAAAAATATGTGACTAAGTTGTTTGCTTTAAATTTAAATAGTTAACCTATACATTTTGATGTAGCCTATTGCAGAAGAGAAGGACTGTACATTTTCAATAAGTATATGTTAAAAGCTTTTTTTTCTTCTTCTTCTCCATTTTTAGCAGTACACTAGCATGAAGTAAAAGCCAGAAAACCCCAATTTTGAAATAATAGGCTCACTAACCTGACATTAATCATTTCAAACAATAGCATATTGCAAAGAGTGCCTAAAACCATAATGGTGCAAATGCATACAGAAAACACGTAAATAAATGAATTGATAATGTCTCTTTATTTAAATTCAAGTGTTGTGATAAGTGGATAAAATAGCAATGAATCATGAGAAGCACTTCAAATAATTTTGAAATGTAGCCTCTCTAAAAGCTAGTGAGAGATGAAATTTACAATTCATCATCAGCACTTGAATCTTACCTTCGATTAATTGCGTCCTCATACGGCACTGCCTAAAAATACACCTCCGCGTTGGCCCCACCACCCAACCTCCTGATGTGGAGTCATTGAGGAACAGAAGAAAAGGTTAAATAAATATGTTCTACCTAATCCAACTAAATGTAAATAACATTCAAGCAACTTTTTGTTCCTTTCCCACTTCATTTACTCTGAAGGGAAGTGATGAATATTAAATGTGTTTACTTTGTCTCTCCTCTTTTAGGAAGAGCCCAGCCATAATGACACTGCCCAGATTGGGTGGCATTATTAATTCCACACACAAAAGCAATCGATCAATGTTCTTCCAATCTCTTGAAGCCACGATCCGGCGAGTGTTAATTGTGAAACATGCAGGGGAAGGACGGGAAATGGATTCAGCAATGCTGAATTGGTTTTGACACAGTACGTTTTTATTCCTCGGATCACTAGGGGGAATGATACAGTTGTTAATGGTCCAATTAATCATCGTCTAATCATTGCAAACCGATGGAATGTAGCAGTTGAATGTGACATTAACGTTTATCGGATTATAATTGTAACCAACTGTTAATGCTTTCATCAGGTTAGTTCACCAGGTATGTAATTGTTGTGAAATGTGTCAAAGTTTACCCAAAAATTAAGTTTCTGTCATTATTTCCTAACCCTCATTCCTCAAAAATAAATAAATAAACATAATAACAACAACATGGGTTTTGAGGTAAAGATATTTTTTAAATCATAAGAACTTTAATGCTTTGGTGAATTATTGCTTTAAAAGAATGTTCTTGATGGCTGGAGTGTCTCGAAGACTGCTTACAGGATGATTGTTCTCTGTATTTCCAAAACTTTTTTATCCTGAACAAATCGATAGAATGTCCTTAGGTAGGCTTCAAACATCTGTGCCTATAAGCAGAAATGTACAAGGCATGCACTAGCCTACAGATAAATTGATAGAAGCTTTTAAAGCTTTCCACAAGCTGCGTAGGCCAAGACATGTCAACACTTGAAAAGCCAAAGTGCATTTTCTCTCCCAGATGTTTAACCGTGAGACTCAACAGTGAGAAGTTGCAACTGTAATACTGTGCAACTACTAAATATTGCTCCATCAACAACAACATCATCATCACCTGTTACATGAAGCATATTAGTAGACTGAACATTAATCAGGGTTGTGCACCATTAAGAAATTAATTAAGAGTGGCTTTCAAATTCCAATTCAATTCCTGATTTTGAACTGAGGTAGGAAATAGGATGCAGTACTGCAATTTGAATTGAATAAAAATAAAAATTAATTGAAATTCAAATAAATTAATGTAACTGTAATTTGTAGCTAGAAGAGCAAAGTTTATTGAGACAGACTTGTTTGAAAGTTTGCAGTCAGACAGGCAGATAGATTTTTTTGTTCATATTTATAATTTGGCTCTGAAGAACTTTAATTTAATGTACATTAATTTGATGTACAGTCATCTTCCTCTTCTTTACCTATGTTTTATAATTATTATTACCTGATATGACTTAGATGCCATAAAGGGTGGCTATTAAAAGAACAATTAATCAGGGTCTGGGACGATCAGTTCAACCCATTATTCTAACTGACTGCCATTTAGATATAATATATCATACTGTACATGTTTACTTTTTGACATCCTTTTAATGTACTTAATAGTGTTATAATACCATTTCCTGCTTGAGAAAATAGTCGTTGTATGAATATTAATGCGATATCTCTCTAGGCAGCTCATTTAAAATGAATGAACGCAAGCCTTGGGCAGAGATGGGCCTGTACAAACACCAGGAGCTCATTAAAATTCGATTGTTTTGTAATGTGCACCTGTCTAAAAGAGTAAAGAGGTGCAGATGTGGAGATGGACCGATCTAGGATCAGAGGTTACTGGCATAATGTGCTTTAGATTTGAATAATTTACCATGAACCACTTCAGCAATGAATGCCCTTTCCATTAGGCCGATTTTGTGGAAATTGAATGAAACCTAGAATACAGTCACTTACCTAGGTCCTAGGATATGGACAAATGTTACTTAGGTGAATTAGTTATACATATATTTGCATTTGTGTATGAATTACAAGGTGTGTGTAGGCATGGTCTGAAATTAGCTGGGTAGGCAGGTTTTTATTTATTTATTTCATTATTTTCATTTTTTATTTATATCTTTTTTTCCAACAAAGAGGAAAAACATGAATGTTTAAACTGCACACAAATGTGTGCATCTATAAAAGTCTCAGCGTTTCTAATCCGTATGTTATAGCATAACATTATCCAAATGTCTGTTCTCCCACACTTATTTACACTAAATCAACATATCATTTTTCTAGGCAAGAGTAAGGATGCAGCTCAGAGTTACTCATGCACGGAGACAAAAAAAAACTTTTATACATCTTTTTCCCATGTCGAATGAGTAACAGCCAGCAGAGCAAAGAATGAGCTCATTCTGTAGACTGCGCTTGACAGATACGCACATGCAAAAGATATTTTTAAATCAAAACATCACTCCTACAACACGTACCCTGTCAAATTAAGTTCCACTGGATTTCCAATATCGTTTAATATTTTGTACGTTTTTTTTTTTTTTTTTTAATCTTTCTTCTGAGTTTTTCAAATGCATGTGTTATTCCTCTTCATCTGAAAATTCTGCTCTGGCAGCGAGTGTAGAGTGCGAGTTACCATGGTAACCTATGTTTTATCAGCAGGGTAGTGTGTTGAGTCGTCAAACAGAGCCGCCCACATGGGTCTACGAGTCTGGAGATCATTGCTGTGTTACAGTCCTGTGAGTGAACTGCCGTATCCCATGATTCTCTGTACACAGCACTAATGCTGAATTAGATTTGCTCGCTTTGGCTTTGTTCACACTGCATTCAATTCTGATGAGGTTTTCACATCCTGTCCATACTGTTATTTTCAAAAGTAATTAAACAGATTTGTTTGTTCAGACTGTGTAGTCACTATTAGGCATTGCTACATTGGTTGCCATAGTAATGACATAAAGGGACCCCCCCCCCCCCCCCAAATGACAATGACAACAATCTGTTCACTATTTCACCCACCCTCAAACATTCCAACATTCCAAACCTGTATGCTTTTCTTTCTTCTACAGAATACAAGATGAGGTCCAAAGTAGTTAGTCTGGACCCTAACATTTTTCAAAATATCTTCTTTTATGTTCTACAGAAGAAATAAGTCTCAGTTTAGAATACATGGGCACAGTGAATGAATTGTCATTTTTGGGTGAACTGTCCCTTTAAGTATCACACTAGCTGTTATTGAGCCTTTGCTCATTTTCATTCATGACATCCGACTGTAATGATGCAATCAGGGGGTACATCAGACATCAGAGCATCAGAGCTATTTACATATTCATGAATCTGATGTGTCCAACCCGTTGTTCATTTGCTCAGTCACCCAATTAATAATAATGATTGCCATGTCTGAGCACAAATGAGAGAATTTAGACTACTGTCATGGCTGCGTTTTGTGGATAGCACTACAGAAATCCAATCTGACCATTCAGGCTTTCCAGCATTTCCAAAAATTCGATATTAATCTGATTTTAAACCACATATGGAGGTTTGGATCAAGTTTTATAAATCTGGTTTGTTTTTTGCTGTTGAGACTAACAACTAAGCGGATTTTAGTGGGATAAACCAAAAAAATTGGATTGTTTGGGGCCTGTCTGAAAACAATTCTCCATCTCTTATTGAACCAATGTAAAATCACTTACTCATGCTCATGTCGTTTCAAACCCATGTGACTTTCCTTCTTCGGTGGAACACAAAAGGTAAATTTATGTAGACTCTGCTGGTTGCTATTTTCCATGCAAATGACCTTGCAGAGGATAAAGCAGTATGGAAAATGGATGGATGGATGGTTGGAAGAACTGAAGCTTTAAGTAAAAAAAAAATAAAAATGACCATGTATCTAACATTTATATACGTCCTCTAAATCCCTATGATTGCACAAAATAGAAGCCCACCGTATTTTACCAAGGTCCAAACAACTGAAGATGTCTGGCCATTTCTTAAGATCTACAACAAGACTACTGCAAGTATTTTGTCTTTCCTTTAGAAATGTATGTTCAGTAAATCTTGACAAATACAGACAGTGGCATCTGTAATGTAAAAGGTACTTCAAGGGCATATATTCTTCAGTACGTGTCTCCTTGAACACAGTTTGCTTTAATATAATGTTTTACAGCCTGATGTTCTCTACATCTCTTTGGTCACAGTGCACAGTATTTCTGAAAATAAAGCAGAGGATCTAATCAGAACTGCTCTGCAGGAAAACACGATCAGAAACAGGTTAGTGAAATGTTTGAATGCTCGAAATACTTTTTTGGAAGATGTTCAGGGTGTGCAAGACGTACTATGAAATATGAAGGGAATGATCATTATTCAGTTTTAGTGAGGAAGGTCTATATAATTTGTTTGATATTTTGACTCCGCTATATGACAGTTTTCTTTTTTCCTAGAGTCAACTGGAGATGTCCCTATTCAGATCACCATCAATTCAACAACATACAAGATCGTTTGCCCATGACACGTCAAGGATTCATGCATCATGCAACAGTCTGTTTGTTGAGGTAAACGTTTAGTTCAAAATACTCTGAATTCCCTTGAGCGAAGTGCTAAAATCATGAAACTGTGACAGAAAAGTATGGCTTTCAAGCAGGTCAGTGACCCTGAGCTCATGATTTGACAGGAATCGACTCATTGCCTTTGTCACAGTGAAGACGGCTGATGACTTTCAGAGTCTATGATGTTTTTTTGACAATAACTACCCCGATGAGAACATGTTTGGACAGGAACTAGACTGCATTTTAGGCAGTGTCTTTTTATTGCGATTGGCAAGATGATTCATGCCCATTGATAAGGGATTTAATGACTCTGTACTGCCAAGTGAGTCAAAAGGCACTTTAACCAGTATTATGGATTAAAAAGGTATGAATTGTAATACAGTATATCTGACTTTTTAGATTTAATTACCATTTCTATTTCTTAGGAACAGAGAGCAGTTTATATGAGTTATCCCACTTTTTTGAAGCTCTGCTCACACAATTTAATATTCCTTTGGATGTCGAATCTAATAACAACGTCCTTTAGAGTGGCATAATTTATCTTTACAGCCCTGGTTACCTGCCACCCATCCGATAATGGCATCAGAAAGAGAATTACACAAGGAAATATATTGACGGCTTTTAGTTAAAAAGCAAGAGATGATTAAGTCTCCAAAGATAAATTCTGGCAAGAGACAAACTAATAATTACATGTCGACGTGGACAAACATGTTTGAGTTTGATGTGATTTATTTTAGCACTCGGGGACTTGTAGTTTGTTTACTGAGGGAGAAAGCAGACCCGTCATCTTTCACATGCCCAGCAAACACATGATTAGTATATACATTAAACTCCACATGCGAGAGCAAGCACCTAAGCCTTGGTGCCACACACTAACGATGTTTAACCCCCGCGGTTAACATAATTTTAAACCCTAGGTAAAGGCCAGTTTTAATGCTGCATTAAGCAACGTTTCACACTTGTAATTTTGAAAGGGGTTTAGCACCTCTTTTAACCCTTAATTAGGAAACACATTTGCTTTGCAAGCCCAAACTGCAGTGCCAAACATATTCAGTATATGAATCAAGCTGGTGATAGAATCTACAAGCAAGTTAAGCAACAAACAACCATACAAACAGCTCCAGTGCTTACCTTAATAAATATTTATGCACTATCATGCTAGAGCATTGCAGAAGTGCACTAATCACAGTCAGCCATGATTCATTTCATTCAAGTGAAAGTGTCCAAAAACAGGGGGTTACTGAGATCGAGTGAGTAGTATTTGGCTAATTTCTGCATATCTTCCTCCTTGAGGTGACCTACATAAAAATGATTTTTAAAAGTTCATTTCATAATAATTTTTTTTACTTTTTAATAGAAGATATTTTTAACCTTTAGTGCACTTTTAAACAAACCATGTGAGTACACAACTTTCCAAAGAAGGACAAGCAGATAAAAACAGGTTGAGTGCTCATCGTGAGCTGCATTTGTCACGTCAATATTATTATGTTTAATTCATCTTAGTGAATTGGTTTATATTAAACAGTCATCCCTCTTGTATCAGTTTGTTTGAAGAGTTCATGCATTTTCAAAAATGATTTACAGATCTGAGCTCTGAGTAATTTTAGGTCTTCTTTTTATAGGCAGAATGTTTAGTCAAATGCCGTTGTTCCTTACTAAATTTCTGTATTTTTTTAAAGAATGACCAATTCATTTTTATTTATTTCAATGTAATTATATTTATTATATCCTATATTAATCTATATATTAATTATATATCGATAAATGTACACAATTAATAACTACAATTAATACCTTATAATGAATGACATAATACTGTTTGAATTAATTAACTATTTTAATGCATTTTAATGGTACACTATGCAGTTTACAATGACATTTACAAATGTAAAAATCACAAGTTAACGAATGTTTTTTGAAATATTATATAATATATAATCTATATATATTTATCTATAGATATATAATATATACAGTATATAATGTGTCTGTGTGTGTGTGTGTATATATATATTGCCTCCTGATGTAGCACAAGTCTTAAACACAAGTCTCAACAATTAAAGTCTGGACGCCTTTAAAAATGATCTCATCAGGCATTAATTTTCTTCCTAATGTTTTTGTAGGGTGTCTCTTGGAAGGACACTTCTTTTAATTTTACCCACTGTAGAGAAAGGTCTCAGCTTGTGCAGCATCTTTTTCGAGAGCCGCAGCAGGGAGGCATCTACAACACAAGGTTCACTTCATCTGAGAGCGTCGCATGGCCCTCTGAATGCGTCCTTAATATGATCACACACTGTTACCTCAGTCTCCTCTGTTCACCCAGCAGGATGCTGCTTTGTTTTACCACAATTTCACTTTACACCCAACGTGCTGAGCCCAGCTCGCTTTGAATTAACTCTCCAATTTACTGCTTGCCATCAGGAAACAATGCACCCCTTCGTGTGGGCTCTTCAGGCAGCGGGGCTGAGCCTGAGATGCTGCTGTGGAGAACTGACAGAAGCCGGAATACCGCAGTGCCTTCAGTGTAAATACAGCAGAGATCACAGTGTTCCAGCTACTGTCAAGCTTCTCCACTTAGCTGGGTCAAGTGATGGTAAATGAGTGCGGGAAAGATCTCGCTGAGGGTTCTCATGACCTGCTGTTTGAAGAATGAGACTGATGTTATGCTAATGGTACATCTGGAGATCTGATTTTGTTGTTTTCATGAGTAGGGGAACAATGTGTATCTCTGAAAAGACTTCGAGTTTTCAGTCAGTGTTGCAGTTTAAAATGATATTACAACGTTTAAATCAAGACAGTTTCTTTCAAGTGGTGTTTGAGCTATTCTCATGACATCTCTGCTGTCTCGCTGTGTTAATATCCTCTGGCTCCATAGAGCAATTCATGCTAAACAACAAATTCATTTTTCCCTTGTTCTTCCTCTCATTATATGGTGGCAAAGCAATTAAAATGCTATTTTACCAGCTGAGTAATAAATTGTCTCTTACCATACTTGGCCACATGTCATGTCCCTTTCACTTTCATTATAGACCTCCTTAGCTGGGGTGGCAAAAAACGTAATAGTGTTACAATCAGGATATTGAATAAACTACAATCCAATTAAGTAGTCAATGCTTTAATCTCTTGCAAAACTGTAAAGATCAACCTTTACAGTTTCAAAAGTATTGATGCTGTAATTGTGACCACCATCATGTCAGTCGATTTAAACTTTTTTGACACTTTTAGCCCATCTGTGTTAAAAATAAGCATATCATTAGTAAACAAGAAAAGTGAAATGCTTGCCTGGACTGCAGATAGTTAAGCATTTGATAATAGTTCTGTGTGAAACTGAACTACAGGGGAGCAGTGGTTTAATGGCACTCCTCTAATGTGACACTTCGCTGAGTGTCCCAATAATGAGGCCATCACTTCTCTTCTTTAGCTAATGCTGACAGAGAGTTATGGAATACATATGCTTGCTCACTGGCAGAATCTTTTAGAGTTAAAAAAAATGTCTGACGGGTTAAATGAATGAGATGAAGTGTCTGGAAAAGCTGAAGGCAAACAATTGTTTTTTAGAGGATTAAAAAAACTCCAGAAGAAATTGTTCCACTTCAATCTTCTATCTTTCAGTCAGGCAGTCAGAATAGATAGACAGCAGGTTATTCTGGACAAAAACCAGAGAGGAAAAAAATGAGGAAAAACGTTGAAGGCTTCAGCTTTTTTTTTCTTCCCCCGGTGAATAAAATCACCATCCTGAACAGCAGTAAATCTAAAACTGACACAAAGTCACAGAGCGACTCCGTTATAGATCGGATAGAATGTATTAAGCTAACTGCAATATTTCACACTAAAGGTGCTGTGTAGTTTGTGTCAAGCCAGCAGAATCATCCTTTAGTGAACTGAGAAAAACTGCATATGCCTGAAGTTGCTTTTTAATATGAGGATAATGATATAGATTTATTTAGTATCACATGAGTTTAGCTAGTACACATCTTTCTGTGATATTTCATAAGTTTAAGTTTTTGTACTTCATTACTTTTGTATTATTTGGGAGATTTGTTATTGAAACGTATTAATTCATTTCTAAAAAAATATAAATGTAAAATAACTTATTTTATTTGCAAAGTATATATTGCATTATGAATTTTACAGAGCTTTTATTTAAATCAGCCAATTACAGGACAGTAAATTGTAATTGGCCACAACGTTGGTAATTTGTCATGTAAAGATATCTGCATGAAAGATCACCATGACAATGTCTTTAACCTAAAGTAATGCATTTAGCTATATTAGAATCCTTGTTAAAGACAAACTTGCCTCAAGTGGAAAGAAAACACGCTGGTGTTCAGTCTATAAATTTATTCAAGTTTCAAAGTACTACATCATCTTTATAATCTTTAATCTTTGAATTTAGTGTTTACCAATTTTGTGTCGCATGTTACAGAAAACTGGGTGCTGTATAACATTGGGTTTGAGCCAAGCATTTTCAGGACAGTGAGGAAACATTCTTCAGTATTGTGTTTTAATAACAGTAGTGAACTATAAGTTATTAAACTTGTGATGCAAAGTAACTTACAGGTTGAAGCTACAGAACATTTTGCTAACTATCCCATATCTTTCACCACCAGTGTTTTGATGTATAAATGCACATTTGCAGAGTATGAGTAATACAGTAAGCATTCAATTAAACACAAAAGAAAGGAGAAATGACTTCCTGTTGGGTAATAAACAACTGCCTATGACTCACAAATCAAAGTGTTTTAATTAGCATCTCAGTGAGAAGAGGCGAGCAGTGATCATGGTGACAGAAAGTTAATCAAACAGATTTAATATATAACAATGAAACAAAACTTGCAACTTAAAATATGTTTTTCAAAGACTAAGATCAGAACTGAAAGATAAAAAATAGACTGAAGCATGAACTGAAATGCTATACACTCTTAAAAATAAAGGTGCTTCACGATGCCATAGAAGAACCTTTTTGTCTAAATGGTTCTATAAAGAACTTTTAACATCTGAAGACCACTTGCCCACCCCCGCCCCCTTTCTGTTTCACAAAAGTTCTTTGTGGTGAAAGAAGGTTCTTCAGATCATAAAAAGGTAAGAAAGAGATGTTCTTTAAAGAACCTTTGACTGAATAGTTCTTTGTTGAACCAAAAAGGGTTCTTCTATGGCATCGCTTGAAGAACCTTTTGAAGCACCTTTATTTTTAAGAGTGTACTGCTGTCAGCTACTTGGAGCTTCAAGAAGAATTGGTATACATACAGTGGATCCAACAAGTATAAGGACACTTACAGTAAGTCACATAAAAAAAAATTGATGAATGTCACTGCATAGCAAAATATCAAAAAAAGAGGGAGTCACAAACAAATAATGCCGCAGCTTGCAGGATTCACTTTTCTGAGCCATTTTTGCAATTACTTTTAATTATGGTTGGATCAAATGACTGTGGGGCCTCCTTTAGGTCAATTTATCCACCAGAAAGTGTTTTGAACAGTGTTTATTTTTTCATTGTTTCAAACAAAACAAACATATATTTTGCTTGTACTTTTTACATAAATTATGTGAATTGAAGTGTTTTTTAATAATCTAATTCACTTAGTTTGATATTTTATATCTAGTGCAATGGCAGCCACACATTTGTAAGTGTTGCTGTCCAAATACTTTTTGAAACTATTGGAATGCAATGGTAGTAGGTAAGTACTTGCACACACACCACACACACTCACACACACACACATATATATATATATATATATATTATATATATATAATATATATATATGACCAGAAATTCATTAGACTGAATTGATTCATTGAAATCCTTGTCAATCTGTGCCATCAGAGAGAAAAAGGTTATTAGTCCTGTGATTTTCAATCAGTGACACTCCTTGCAGTGCAGTATCAGACTTTGATTAGAACGTGCTGTGAAGAGCTCACTGTCACTAGTGCTTTGAAATAAAGTGGGAATTCGGATCAGATTGCATTGTTTTCTGAGTACAGTCAAATCGCCATTGTTTTAAGCACTTCCACTTTTAAAGAAGGAATTTGAGTAGCTCTAAGCAAAAAATTTATAAATAAAAAAATAATAATTACAGTTTTTTTCTAAAAATTACATGTTGAGTTCATAATTCTGCAGCTACTTTTTGGTGAACTTGCACACACAATAACCTAGTGAATTTTTCCCAAATAGTAATAGACTACTTTATATTGTATCCACTTATCGAGTCTTTCACTTTCATGCATGGTCAGTCTGCATTGATTTAACAGCTGGTTCACAAAAAGAATTGTGAATTCAGCTAACACTGCAAACATGCAGCAAAATGAGTGCTAAGTTGTGGTAGATGCAGCAAAATACAAAAATCTGATATACTTTATCAAGACTGTACAGCAACGCTCCATCACTGCAATCCAGAACCCTAAATTGTGTTCTTTTTAACATGACGAAAGTGTTCAAGTCTACACCACCGACTGGATATATGCCCAGTTATAATACTCTTCTCCCCCATTTGATGAATAACTGCTGCCATAATCAAAAGAAAATGAAAACTAACATTAATTGCCCCAGACAGTGATCTATATTGAGCCTAATTAGCATTGAAAGGAGGCGTGTTACACTGAATGACAATGAATTAATTGAAATACTCACAACACAATGCTGTTTGGCTAATTTGCTGCTTGGCTAAATTGGATTGTTGATGTTTAATAGTGAATATGCAGTATTTTGCACTAAAATACAGTGCAAAGGACCGTTTAATTAATCCACCCTGCTAACAAAAATTCAAGCAGCAAGTATTATGCTAATTCATGCTTGTTTTCCTATAGTATAAGTGATCTATTGTGCTAAACACTGATTTCAGAGTTGCAGAAAATAAGACACACAATTCATTATTTAAAAGCTTTCTGGGCAGTTGGCAGGCTGTCTAACAATGATAAGCCGTTAAGATGTAAGCTCCAGTTTGTCCATTAAGGGAAATGGGAAATGCATTCACAGGAATTAAACTAAAAATGGGATTTCTCTTTTGTAAAAAATGCATTAAAATAATGTGTGCATTTAATGTGCATTATGCTGTTCAGTTAAACAAAGTTTCTTCTCACAAAATCTCCGGGTAAAATGTGATAAAATATATTTGTATTTTGCATTATTCTGCAAAATGTGTGCAAGCAAGAGTGAAGGAAAGCAGATAAGACGAAGTTCTTACGCTGAGGCAGAATCTGTGAAAGGTATTCTCCATGTGCAGAGAAACATTAATCAATACAATTTACTCCAGAGGTCTCTGGTGTGATTGTGACTTTGAAAAAATATGAAAGGGAGAAAGACAATAGGAAAGAGACGTTCTCTGCTGATTCAGTTCAGTAGGCCTCCATTCATCCTCCTGTTCAATTGACTTAATGTGCTTTTCAGAACATCACCCGCGTGTTCCCTTTAAAACGGTTAATAAACATAACAAAGCACCTACTTTTGATGTTGCTGTCCTCCAAGACAGCAGGGCTGAATGGGACATGCTGTTAAGTCAGAACTAAGAGGCCTCCCTGGAATGCCTTGCAGGAGGTTTGTGGCTGAAGTGAGCTCACTTAATAGGGATCTGTCGTAAACTGTTCCCACATCAGGCAGCGTGATAAACTGATGTGTCACCATAGGTAGCCATTGTACTTAGATCGGAAGATTCAGTAAACTGCTTTATCCCAAAGTAACCGCTGTTCTTAGATCAGAGTGCCTGGTGAGTAGGTTTTATCCCAAGAGTTTACATCTGTTCTTAGATCGAGGAGCATAATGGATGGCTTTATCTTGAGAGGTTCTACTGTGAACACAATGGACTTTTTATCCCAAAGGAGATACTCCTGTTGTGAGATTGGGCAACATAATGAACTGTTTTCCTTTAAAAGTATTTTAAAGTTCTTAGATCAGTGAACACAACCAACTGACTTATCTGTAGAGGTAAATACCATCCCCATATTCCTTTTTTGCTGGCACTCACAGACCTAGAGAATAAATCCCTTTTGGTCCACTTGATACGTGGACAACATGGACCGGAGCCAAATCCACTAAAAGGCATGTTATCGGTCCAGATCATCTAAATTCACAGTTCAACATAAAACTCTCCCTATATAAACCATAAGTGTAAATTGGCTCCTTCGAATCCACAGCCACCCTGATTAAGCCAGATCCTCTCAGACATGTAGCCTGCTGCTTCTACATGCTCCCCCTGGGTAACTGTGGTCTCATGCCAGAAACTACATGACGAATTTAGGCCCTGACCTCCCTCTAATGGCTGCATAGAGAGGCTAAATGTGCAGGGAAGTGGTGCAGCAAATGCCCTCGCTCTCTGTGCCAATCTAAGCCTTTCCACTGTACTCCCAAAGGCCAAACTTAAACAGAGGCTGTTAAATCACCTACTTTACATAAGACACTTCTTATCCTTTCATTAACAGTTGTGGCATTATGGTTAGAGAGTTGGACTTGTAACCAAAAACTTGCTAGTTCGAGTCTCTGTAATGGCAGGGATTGTAGGTGGGGGAGTAAATGTACAGTGCTCTCTTCTGAGTGAAAATTCTTTGCACAATTTTTTTTTCTAAAAAAAAAGTAGAAGTTTTTAAGATATTGTCTTAAAGGTGCTGTAGGAGATCTTGGAAAATGCTAACTTTAGCCTGATAGCACTGAAAGCGAACATCCCACCCTCCCTGCAATCGCCGTCCAAAGGCACGCCCCCTGAACGCATATATGCTCACAGACCAGAATACCAGAGACAACATTACAATAGGCTACATCAGCGGTTCCCAATTCCAGTCCTCGCACCCTCGCATCCAGACACTGTGCAAATCGTGAATGAGAAGTTAAGTAACTTCAACGGATATCTCTGCTAGGGAAGTAGGGAGCAATGAACACGGTAGGGATCATATAGATCGGAACACAGATCATACACGTAGCTCACTTCTAACGAGCTGGTTATCTGAATCGGGTGTGTTAACTAAGCGAGACATGCAAAATATGCAGAGCGCTGGGGCTAGAGGTCTGGAATTGGAAACTACATCATGTGTCATTCACCAGTGAGAAAACTTTAAAAGTACTACAATACCAGGAAGGAAGATCGGGGTTGGTGAGGTTGTCTGCCATTCTCGCTCTGTCTGCACAGGGGGTACGTGAACGCGCTGATGACGTATCCTTTCTGCGCGAACTGGGTGCGCAGAGGTATGCAAATACATACGTTGACAGACAGGTAGGAAAGCCAATTAAAGCGCTCGGACCGAGTGTTTTGATTGGATGAACATTTCTTGGTCTTACGCCTTCCACAGAATATGTAAATACAGATAAATACATGTAGACCACTTAACTTAATGATTGCTATCGGGATGTGAAGAGACTTTCAACCAGCATAACAAAAAATGTTTCTGAATACAATTTTTTGCACCTTTAAGAACATTTTTAAAAATAAAATGACACTCTACATACTTTCAATGGAATAAAATGTTCACACGGTTTTCTCCAGTATAATTGCTCAGTATTTTTTCACACCTGATTATTTACTTAAATGGATAGTTTAGCCAAAAATGACAATTTTGTCATCGTTTACTCATTCTCATGTCGTTCCAAACCTGTATGAGGTTCTTTCTTATGTTGAACATAAAAGAAAATATTTTGAAGAATGTTGGAAACCAACGATGAGGTAGCCATTGAATTTCCAATAGTATTTTTTTTTTTTTTCAATTACTATGGGATTCAGTTGGACCAGCCAATCTTTTTTTTTTTTTTTTTTTTTTTTTTTGGTTTTTTTTTTTTATTTGGTTACCACATTTCTTCAGTATTTAGTGAACTATAAGTTATTAAACTTGTGATGCAAAGTAACTTACAGGTTGAAGCTATAGAACATTTTGCTAACTATCCCATATCTTTCACCACCAGTGTTAAAATTTATACAGACAAAAAAAAAAAAAACAGTCTCCCAGCAAGATTTACATTTATTAGCATCTTTTGAGTGTCAGACCAATGTTAATAAGAGAATTGTACTCAAACTTTGAGATGTGTGGTGAACTGTTATGGGTCTTGACCTTTTTTTCGCTAGATTGGATCATGCTAAATAAATGTGAGCATTTGGCATTTTGGGTTAAGAATCTGTCAAGGTTATAAACTTCAAGATCCTGCATTGTGATCTATAAAGCATGATATTTTTCTTAGCTAAGCTTTAGTCCCGTAGATCATTTTGTTGTTAATTGTGATTTACATGCACTTACAGTAAGCTGTTTGTTGAAGTGTCTGCCAGGAACATCAGTGTAAATGCTAATCTGTGGGCTCTATTTTGATGTATAAATGCACATTTGCAGAGTATGAGTAATACAGTAAGCATTCAATTAAACACAAAAAAGGAGAAATTACTTTCTGTTGGGTAATAAACAACTGCCTATGACTTTGAATTCGCAAATCAAAGTGTTTTAATTAGCATCTCAGTGAGAAGAAGTGAGCAGTGATCATGGTGACAGAAAGTAAATCGAACAGATTTAATATATAACAATGAAAAAAAGTTGCAACTGAAAAGATGTTTTTCAAAGACTAAGATCAGAACTAAGATACAAAATAGACTGAAGTACGAACTGAAATGCTATACTGCTGTCAGTTACTTGGAGCTTCAAGAGGAATTGGTATACATACAGTGGACCCAACAAGTATTGGGACAGTTAAGTCACACACAAAAACAAAAAAAACTGTAGATGAATGTAAAATGAAAAATAATATGATAGTCCTCAACATTGTTTAATTGTATATTAACATACTCATGCAGTTGCTTTATTCAACACATTAATATTTTATTCATAAATGTACCCATCTATTAACATTTTTTTAAATAACAAGCACCTTTCAATCATGTAAAAATCAAAGACAACCCACAGTATTTCTATCTTGAACACAAATATCCGAGACTACATGTATGCTGGATCATAAAAGTAAAATACTGTAGCAATAATATGTATTATATGCAGTTAGTATTTCTGTTTTAATTCTTAACATTTGAAATTTCACAATATACAGTATTAATTAAATCTTACCTGCAGGATTTAAGATGTGAGGCTATCCTATATTTAAAAGGTTATGATTTATATTTTTTTGTCATTTGAATTCCTTTTTTTCTTTTAGGAAATAAAACATATAAAAAAATATAAACTTTTTATACAAAAAATAAAATTAGACATGGCTAATTTTGAATGGCCATCAATGGAGAAAGATGCTTTTTGTACCAAGATGGTACCATGCTAACCAGCTAAACTTTGACCTCTTGATTGAAAGAATACAGACAGTGATAAACCATGCATATCCAAATAAAATCTAGCCTTCAGTCCAACAGGTTGATTTTGTTTGTTTACAGGCGATTTCTGTCTGGCACTGTATTCAGCACAGACTCTCGCGCAAACAATTATGAAAGATTAATGGTATCAGTGATGTCATTTCAGAAAGTCTTCAGATTAGGTATTTGGGTTGGTAAACAGCCTATTCTCTAATGTAGTGGGTTCTTGTACTGTATATATGGGCATATTTTCTGCGACACCAACAAAACAAACATGATTGATTGTCAAATAGGTCTAGTATGCTATAACAAATGGTATAATAGCATAATATATTCTACCCCTGACATTCTGAACAAATTCTCTGTTATGTTTAATTAACCAAATGTTTTCACCTAACTTAATATGTAATATATAGTGGAAAAGGGGCATTGGCTGTTGAACCTCTTTCTATTCTGTGTTCGGCTCTGTAAGATTTATAGGAACACGGTGGTGGTGAGACAAACCAGTTTCTTTGCAGCATTTCCCATTTTATGTCCAACTACCTTTTGCTCGTTTGCACAGTTTCAAAGAGGGCACATGTATAAAATATAATACCTCCTGACCGCTGTGTCATCTGTATTCCAAGTTATCCCTCAAAGAAACTAATGGAAAGAAAAATACATAAACAGAAACAAATGTAAATTCCAGTCAAACTTTGTCTAAGTAGTGCTTTATGTTCAGTAAAGATGTCATTTTGACCAGATGAATGTCAAATGTTCTCCTCATCACCATCAATAAATGTTAAGGGTAACCATCAGGTCTGAGAGAGTTTTGTAAGGCAGATTTCCACTCCAGTTTTTGACCGGAAACTCTTCATGGAGTACACCAAAAAGCAGTGAATATAACATACTCTCTAATCTCAAATCAGATGCCATTCAGAAATCCACACCTTGCTCTTCGGAGAACATCTGTACAGTATTTCATGCTGCTAAAAAGTTCTGCATACCACAGCAAAATTCAGAATTGAAAATAGCTTCTAATTAATGAGTTGGATTTTGCATTGAATTGAATTGAATCTGTCATTCTTTCTGTCCATAAACCATCAAAATTCAAAGCTTTTTTCAAAACTTTCAAAAAGGCTTTGTCAAGCCAACATTCAAAGTCTTCTTTGAAAGGCTTTGCTTTTCTAGTTAAAAAAATAAGTTAATAAATATAAGTAAATAAATAATAAATATAAATGTCAGTACATTTAACTTTGAATTGCAATTCAGCATTCTGTCTACTACATCAATTTAAATTCAGGAAATTAATGGGAATATAAGGGTGTTTTCACACGTGGTTTGATTACCTGGTCCAAGCCCAAGTTCGATTGATTCCCCTTCCTCTGCTCCCACTGGATTGTGTTCACACAGTGTTTCTTGGGTTCCCAACCACGGCCTGCGTCATCACAGTTGCAGCTGTTTACCCGTGTTGCTAGGTAACGCCTATACATGAGAAGATGGTGAAATGGATGGATACTGTTGCTTGCCTCACTTTTGTACTTTGGATTTTAAAAATTTGGTTGTGTTTCCAAAGCCAAAACCGACCTTTGAAGTCAAACGAACCCGAGTGCACACCAAAACCGCAACAGTGTTCACATTATCCAAAGGAAAAAAAGCTACAGCATTCACATTATTCAAATAAACCAAACTCTAACGTCAAAATTAACCTGGGTGTTTGCACCAAACGTGTGAGTGTGAAAGAGTTAAAAGGGGTCATATGATGCGATTTCAATTTCCTTTCTCTTTGGAGTGTTACAAATTCTTGGTGCGTAAAGAAGATCTGTAAATTTGCAAAGACTAAAGGCTCAAATCCAAAGAGATATTCTTTTATAAATGTTAAGCAAAGAAGGAAGCGTAAATTTTATTCTAGCTTGTATATTTTTTGCGAGCCATGTAGTGAAGAAGCTGTGCTTGTTTCGTTGTGAAAGCGAAACTAATTTATTTGGCCTTCCAAAAGAGGACAATATACACTTCGTCATGCCTGGAGCTGATCCGGGCTGGTCGCTGAGGAAATACATCAACGTCACGCTGTCAATCGCCGGATCGGCTTTCACAGTGGACGAAGCGGAATCCAGCCCGGGGTCGTCACATGTGGTTTGCAGCAGGCTCGCCGGCCGACTCAATTTGTCGTATCGTTGCCGTTCTCAAGCCGCCTGCCTCTGCTCATAATCAACTGGCCTTCTCCGCTCCTATAGCCGCCTCCCGCTCACTCAAAGCCGGCCTTTTATCGATCATTTTATCTTGCCCGTTCCAACGCTCATTCTCAAGCCGCACTCCGACACTCAAGACACCGCCTCTCTCACTAAGCTGCCGTCGCTACTCACGTCACGTTTATATCTTGTGTGACGTGTGTGTTTCGAAACGTTAAAAAGACAGTATGTCATTATAATCTGTAATTATGTCTCCACTGGATGCTACAAATGCCTCGCTTATAATGGGTTTGGGTTTTAATGTTTTTGTCTCGTCGATCCGGCCGGGACACGGCATCACAGTATGGTGAGGGGCGAAACATTTCCGTCCCAAGCTTGAGGTATTCGGTCAATCACAACGCACTGGATAGTTGGCCAATCACAGACACACCTCGCTTTCAGACCGATGAGCTTTGTAAAAAATCGACGAGCTTCAGAAAGGCGGGACATAGAGGAGAAACCATAATGTACAGTAAGTGGAAAATAATGTATTTTTGAACCTTAAACCACATAAACAAATTTCATTACACCAAAAAATACACAAAAAATAATGTTGTTTATAGCACAATATATGACCACTTAAATTCAATAGATGCCGTGACAACCCTGAAGCATATGTTGTGATCTGGATACCCAGCAGGTTCTAACTAGGTTATCCAGCAACATGTGAAAGAGCATGCCAAGATGACCTTTTCAGCAGGGTTGGACACACGTGTGGTTTTGTTCAGGCTAAGGGTAATTTAGTTCATAATATGTAATCTCAAAAACATTACAAACACAATATTTCCACTAATGTCGAATAAAGCATGTTCATGTTTTATTTCACCAAAATGGCCCTGCAATGTCATATTGTATAAAACATGATTTACACATCTGAATAAGTCACATGTTGTGTTCCTGATGGAACGTGGGATGCACTGTGGATGTTTTAGGTTTCCCATCTCTGACAGCTCGAGGGGCATCGAGAGCCCCGTTAGGCAGCAGCGGACTGAATAAAACATGCCTTGTGGCAGAGAGTGATTATTTCCACTGTAATATTGATTTGATTGAGGCCGGAGATGTCATTTACTGGCGAAATTCTGTTGCGAAATGAAAACATGACACGGAACAGCTTTGAGATGGGACGGCGATGCACTGATGTAATTTGATGAGACAGAGATGTGATGAAGTGGAGTATCTTGTGAATCAAGAAAACCCCATGGTTACAAGCATCTGTGTGTTTGCAGGGGCCCCAGTCCCTCTGTATTTTAACAAGGACAACAGCATGAAGAAAACAATGGTGAATAAGCACATTGTTATTAGCTCTATTCCAAAACCTAGAGAGCTGCCTTGCTGCCTACTGCCTACATACTGTAGGCATCTGGCTTCTAAAACATTGGCATCTGGTATCCTAACTGTCATGGAACCTCATAAGTGACTCTTTTGGCACACTCTACATTATATATTTATATAGCGCCTTTCCAAAGTTCAAGGTCGCTTTTCAAGAAAATTACAAAAAAATAAAAACATAAGTAGCATATACTGTACATGTTGTGACATCTTGTGCGTCACAAACAACAGAGTGCATTTATTGTTAAAGTAAGATCACACAGCCCATGCTGTGCAGGAAAGAGGGGAAACACGCTCAAGCAGAGATAATGCTTCCCAGGAAGCCATTCCACTTTTAGGCAAATGATTCACAGTGGAGTGTTCAGTTAGCATGTATCAGAGAAGATAATCAAAAAAGTTGCATTCAGAGCAGTACAAGCTGTAAATTATAGACACAAGCGAGACCTACAGTATATCCGCTAAACCATTCTCTGTATTAGGAATACGTAAATCATCAATTTTGCAAGTTTCAAAGGAGAATTGACCTGCGAAGTGTACACCATAGCTCATTTGGCCATTGATGTTTACCTGTTTAAGTTGTGAATGTGAATTTGCAGTATGCATAATGTGACAATAAAAAGAAGAAGAAGAAAGAAAAAAGAATGTGTATCATGAAATAATGTTAGGAAACATCTTTCTATTGTGGTGTGGCCTTGTGGGCTGCACATATAAACAAACAGACAATGTGAGCAGTGTAGACTTCCGAAACAAATGATCTCATTCGAGCCGGTTCTTTTAAGAGAATCAAAAACATACAAAGCAACCAGTTTAGTCTGATTCACAAACAAATGACTCCTATGAGGCGGTTCTTTTTACTGAATCACAAATATACAGCACAACTAGTAGAATCTGGTTCACAAACAAATTACTCTTTTGAGACATTTCTTTTAAGACAGATATGTTTCCACCTGGTAAAACGCATTTGTGATCCAATCACAAATGGTCAATGCTAATGCTGCTTTCCAGAAAACTTGGAAAATCTGATTTTTCCCACTTCCTACTTGGAAATAATGTCTGGAATGCCACTTGAAGTCAGAAGTTCGACCTGTGAACTCAGGGAAGATTGATCAACCCCAGCTCATTTGACGTCACTGCTTACAACAAGCATAGTGTGGATCTACCTTATGTCAAACTTAAAAATATTAAACATTAAGTTAAAATTATACCTTAATTTTTGCTTTTCATCAGCTGTTTTCAAAACTAATGGCCGCATATTGTTTTTTTTTCTGATTATCTTCCGCATATTGTTTTTTTTTCTGTTTTTGCCATAATCATCACAAAAACATGAAATGCTCTTGTTGTGTCATGATTACATTAAGAGGTCAATATGTTAACATGACGTGTGATTGACTAGAACTGGCTGAAGTTGGAAGAGGGACATTTCACTTCGGATGTTCCCACTTCAGACCTTGTCTGGAACGCAGCATAAATACTGGTAAAAACAGTGTCTAAAATGTTTTGTGATCAGATAACTGAAACCACAAAGGAAGGTAGTCAAAATAAGTCCAAGATGACCATTGCATTTGTAGTGTAAACGAGATCTGTCACAAATTCGTTCATGACTGCAGTGAAGCATCACTTACTTGCTGCCCACTCTCCTAATGGAGGTGTTGTGAGGACCAAGCACTCCAGAACAAGGGAATTTTGAAGCAAAACATACGGATTACAATTGAAATCACAGTTGCACAGTTGCATATCCTATTATTTGTTCACTCGTTAGCCGCGTAACATGGGTTCGTCCATTCATATTCGTATGTAGCACTTAGCACTCTTGTGAAAGTGATATATTTTGTTGTCAAAGACACACGATTGCATATACTGTAAAGAAGAAATAAGGACAACCACAACATAAAATTGTCTTAAATTAACTCTATAAATTCAGCTTGCAGACTGTTTTGTCCTTTCCATCATATTGAAATGCTCTAGTCATAGGAAAAAGGTATAAGAGGGCACACCTGGTTATCACAGCATTGTAGAATCACTGTAATGAACCATGATTACATTGCATGAGAGCATATGATTGTCACCATGACAACAGCTTCAAGACTGACAGCTACTTAAATTGATAGCATGTGAACTGCAATGTTTTCTCGCATGGCTAATGTGACCCTGTTGTGCCCAGTGCATTAAATGGCTGCCAGTCATCACTAATATTCATTAGCGTATTCAGACAGTTGTAGACTTTCAGGGATAGGAGAAATTAGTTGCTCTTTTGAGTCTCAATAGGTTCTGCTCCTTCCTGGCAGATGATGATGAGGTCAGTGAATCAACACAATGAATGCACATTATTTGTGAGTGCCAGAGAAGCAGCATAAAGACCAAAGACTCACTCATTGTGTCAGATGACAAGTCAATTAGTCACCTGAGAAAGTCTGACAGTTTTACCCATCCACAGCAGGGGTCAGAACCAGTTCAGATTTGAACAGTTCAGTGATGTACAGAGAGACCAAACACGGTCAAGTCCACTCTACGCTCCCTGAGGATTTTCCCTGGTTTGACCCGTGATGACCTCTTCCTTCCTCAGCAGTGTTTAGTTAACAAAATGGAGGGCTTCAGAAAGCCTTCTCTCACTCTCTGTCTATAGATCAACAGATTCTTCTTCCACTCCTAGAATGCAATCTGTCAAAGGCCCATTGTCCCAATCAGCAGCAAATAGAACGTGAGTGTTTCTACCATGCATAATGATGTTCCATTTACTCTGGCTGAAACAGATGTCCCAGAGAAACGCCAGCAGATTGCAGATTGTCACAGAGAACATTGTCAAGGTAATAACCTTGTTCTTCTCTAACTGGGTACAGCTCTCTTTCCCTTTTAGTTAGAAATCACACAAGTGGAACAATGTCTCATGTTCTGCCAACACATTGATATTTTGGCCTCAGCAGAGATTGGTTGCATAAATAGCCTGCTTGCAAACAGGAAAATGTACGTCTTATTCAGTGTGCAAATTATAGAATAACTTTCGAAGTATTTTTTTCTGACATTTTCAGGCTGTACTCATTTCAATGACATGCTAAAGTTTTTTTGTGATAAGAAATATCACAAAATACAGTGCTGCTTGAAAGTTTATGAACCCTTTAGAATTTTCTATATTTCTGCATTAATATGACCTAAAAGATCATCAGATTTTCACGCAAATCCTCAAAGGTGACAAAAATAACCCAATCAAACAATTGAGACAAAAATATGTGCTTTGTCTTTTTTTTTTTATCCAATAGAACATATCTCTGTTCGTGGCAAAACTGTGTGAATCTCTAGGATTAGCAGTTAATTTGAATGGCGACAGTGTGTGCCTTGTTTTATTTAAAGAACAGTGATCTATCAAAGTCTGATCATGCTTGTGGAAGTGCATCATGGCACGTACAAAGGAGATCTCCGAGGACCTCCAGAAAAAGCAGAAATCCGAATCAGAAAGAGCTTTATTGCCAAGTGTTTTTACACACAAGGAATTCGTTTTGGTGTCAGGAACTTCCAGTACAGAAAGTACAAACATAGTTCAGACATACATATAATTTAAGGTAATAAAAACACTAATAATAAAGAGAATAGACAATAAATGATGGTAAAACTTTATTTTGATTGTCCCTTTTGAACATTCTTTTGACAGAGGAAGTAATGTTTGCACCTACATGTCACGAACTCGCATCAAAGTATTAGTCGCGCTGTCTGCTAATATCTGCTAACCTTTATTGTCAGGTTCTCTCCCACAGACCTTCCTACTGACTAAAAGTGGCTTTGGCAGTCCTCAACTTATTCTATCCTAACCCTACAGTCTACTACTACTCTAATGAGGTTTAGGTAGACATGTATTGCACGTTACTATATCAACAAACGTGTTAAAGGACCATCAAATAAAGTGAAACTAAATTATAAATAGCAATATAGTAATAAAATATAGAGAAAGAGAAAATGTCAGTAGACAGAATTGTGAATGTGCATTTGTGCTATTTACAGATGAAAGAAAAATAGTTGTTGTTCCCATCAGGCTGGAAAAGGTTATAAAACCAACTCTAAAGAGTTTGGACTTCACAAATCCACAGTCAGACAGACTGGACAATGAGGAAAGTCAGACATTGTTACCCTCCCAGGAGTGTACGACCAGCAATCACTCCAAGCCGATGTGTAGTGTAATAGTCCCCACGAGGTTCCAAGGACCCCATTGTAACTCAAGCACAAAGCCTTTCTTACATGGCCTAATGTAATGTTATGAGGTCCACACCTTAAAGAACACTGAACCAACCTGTGTACAGGGCAAGAGTTGCAAGGAGAAAGCCCTGCTTTTCCAAATAAATTTGCTACCCTGTCTGCAGTTTGTGCTAAAGATCATGTGACAGCAGAGGCCTATTGAAAAGGTTTAATGGACGATGAGAACAAATAAAATTTTGTTTGAAATAAGAACGTTATCTGGTGGAAAAGAAAACACTGCATCCAAGAAACTTATCCCATTTGTGCCACATAGTGGTGGTAGTAATCATTGTTTTGGGCCTGTTTTTACTGCATCTGGCCAGGATGGCTTGCATCTTGATGGAACGATGTACCTGAATTAACCAGCAAATCTGAATTAAAATGTCATGACATCAGTCCGAGAAGCTGAATCCCGAAAAAGGGGTCATTCAGCATACACTGCCCCCAATCACACAATCATTCTAATTCTAACAAAGAATGGTTAAAGAAGAACAAAGTTAATGTTTTGGAATGGCCAAGTCAAATTCCGGACCTTAATCCAATTTAAATTTTGTGGAAGGAGCTGAAGCAAGCAGTTCATGTGAGGAAACCCACCAACATCACAGAGTTGAAGCGTTCTGTACTGAGGAATGGGCTAAAACTAATACAAGCCGTTGTGCAGGACTGATCACCAGATACTGAAAGCAAAGATTCACATACTTTAACCACTTTTACCATTTTTCTCAATAAATAAATGACAAAGTATATATTTTTGTCTCAATTGTTTTGATTGGGTTCCTCTTGGAAAAAATTTTTCCATCTGATGATGTTTTGGGTCATATTAATGCAGAAATATAGATAATTCTAAAGGGTTCACAAACTGTCAATCAGCACTCTATGCTCCTAAAAATTAAGGTTCCAAAAGGAGGTTTTTGCAGCAATGTCTTGCCTTTCAGTGCACAGTGCTTTAAAAAAAGAAAGGTTCCACCCCTTAAAAAAAGTTCCACCCCTTGTCGCTCCAGCCTAAAAGAGCAATTTCCTACAGCAAGCACGATTGTTGAGAGTGTCTTTCGAGATGTCTTTCCGACCGTGTGCTTCTGGGTGCAGTAGTTTCCTTACTGTTGATGAGGGATATGATCGCTGTCTCATGTGTCTGGGCCGCAAGCATGCTGAGATGGCTTTCATGGATGGTTTATGCCCGCATTGCGAGTACATGTCCATGGCTATGCTGAGGTTGTGGCACTCATACATTATGAGGCTTCCCTTGAGCTCTGCCCAGTTCAGTTCCTCTGGTCGTGAAGATCTCGGGACAGCATTGGTTAGCGACAAGGGAGACCTGAGGATCATTGTCAGGAATGTTCTGCCAGGCCAGCCCCCATGGAAATCCTGCTGATGGCGTCGGTCCATGAATGACACTCTGCTTCCTCACTGTCAGTCTCAGCACACTGTTTCGCCACTCAATAGGTTGCGGTTGCAGGACACTCCATTTCCATATGCTTCCCTTGCTATCTTCCCACGGGATCCAGGGAGTCAGGTAAGAGGTTCTCCTCTGCCTCTACTTGGGGACACCACGCTTCTCGGGTTGGTCCCTCTTCCTCCCCTCTGTTGCCCCACCGTGGGTACATCAGGAATCGTCCCTATGGTGCCCTTTTTGGGGGCCTGGCTAGCGCTCCCTAACCCATCTCACTGGCTCATTGAGACAATTCGAATTGGCTTCAGTCGAGATGAAATCGGGATTTACAGTCCTTATTTCATTGTACCCATGAAGAGCGGTGGGTTACAACCTATCCTGGATCTGCGAGTCTTGAACCGATCCCTGCACTGGCTTCCGTTCAAGATGCTGACACAGAAGCGCATTCTTTCTTGCGTTCGACACCAGGATTGGTTTGCAGCGATCGACTGAAGGACCATCTCATGTCTTGGATTCTACATCGACACAGGCCATTTCTGCAGTTACTTCAGGGTCGACATATCATACAATGTCCTCCCCACAATCACACAGATGTCGCAACTTGCCTGCCACCACTAGAGTAAGACGCGGCTCATATCGCTGCGTGCTGGTCATGATCCGGAGGAGCTCAATCGTGCAGCCAATGCACTCTCACGACAGCTTACCCTTACGGGAGAATGGAGACTCCATCCCCAGACAGTCCAGCTGATTTGGAGTCGATTCAGGGAAGCCCAGATGACCTGTTTTGCTTCTCCAGAAACCTCTCACTGCCAGCTGTTCTACTCCCTGACCGAAGCCCCCCTCGGCATGGATGCAGTGGCACACAGCTGGCCCCGGTGTTTGCGCAAGTACGCCTTTCCCTCCTTGCACAGACTCTGTGCAATATCAGGGAGGATGATGAGCAGGTCCTGCTGGTTGCGCCATATTGGCCCAACCGGACCTGGTTTTCCTATCTCATGCTCCTCCAGTAAGTTCCCCATCTGGTGAATCCTGGTCAATTTCCTCCAGCACCCTGCGGCATTCAGACTCAGAGGAGGAGTCTGTTGCCATGTCCAGTATTTGGGTCACCCCCTTTACTAGACTAGGTGCCAAACAAGAGATTCCTTTAGTAATCCTGTATGTTCTTCTATGGTACGGTTTCCTTTGGAAAACCTGTGTCTTTTCCCTGGGCAGTTTTTTTTTTTTACTGTCATCCCCCCTGTTCCCCTGAACTGGGTTACGGAAGTTGGTTAGACTGTGCTGCCATCTTACTATTCTATTCCTATTTGTATGTGTCTCCAAACCCAAACATTTGCTGAAATCTAGTATTGTTACATCTAGTATTGAAGGTGGCAACAACCCTTTTGGCGTCCATGGTAAGCCTTATATGTTATGTATCTGGCTTATGGGGCATTGGGGCGGTTTAGGTTGCGTACGCAATTTTGCACGCACATATCGGGATTTATAAAAAAAATAAACTAGGCGTAAATATGTGCACACCGTACGGACCACTCTAGACCAGTGATGGGCAAACTTGGCCCTTCCAGGCCACTTTCCTGCAGAGATTTGATCCAACCCTGATATGACTCACCTGCCTGTAGCCTTCTAGAAGTCTTGAAGACAATGACTAGCTGGTTCACGTGTGTTTGATTAGGGTTGAAGCTGAACTCTGTTTGCCGGAAGGGCCAAGTTTGCCCACCCCTGCTCTAGACCATGCTTACGCACTCTTTTACTGGAGTGAGCGAAATAAGGAAGCAAACAGAATGATTTTAAAGTCTGTTTTACATTTGACATACACGTTTAGATTAAATATGACACTCTGAATAATGAAGTTATGCACTGAAATTTCATGAAATTATTATCTAGAAATTACAACATTTTTATATGAATTTAAGCAGAAATATTTGCAGTGGATGTGCTGTTTTCGAACAATTTTCCTGTGGTATGCGTTTTAATGTTTTAATCACAGCGAGGATTGCTTGGCGCATGACAATTCGGCTTTAAATTGTGTTCTAAATAGCAAAAATCATGTTCTGAGAAAATACTTTTGCACGAATAATAATGATAATTTTTGTGAACTTGACTTTGTTTGATGGCTTTGGAACATAGACGTAACGACAGACATAAGGATGCGCGCTCGTTGATCAAACAGTCCATTGGCTGGTTTGAACAGGTCTGATCCTAATGATAACCCCTTTCGTGCTCTTCACAATATTGTGACAAACATCATATTTAAAAGACAGAATTTGAAGGAAACTGTAATATATACGCGTTTTATTTTCAAAATGTTTTGTTATTGACGCAGTGAGTCAGACAGCTATTTACACTGCAAAAAAAAAAGACCTATCTCTTTCCATAAAAATATAGGCAATAAACATTCTAATATATATGTTTACCTTTTAGGCAAATTACATACATTAGAATAGTGATGTCTCAAAACGCAATAATAGTCCGTATCTCATATTTTCCTAACATTTTGTACCCTTAACTGCGTTAAACATGGTTTCACATGGATGGAATATGCATGGAAATTATATGCAGATAAGGTTATGCATAGTAAAACAAGGCGTTGTAAGCTCCACATATGGTGATTTCAGGGAGGAGTCGGGGTGGAGATGCATGTACGCACAATCTTCCGCTGACTGGGTATTACAAAGGAAATTTTCCGCAGGTTCTGGCATACGCATGGCTTTATAAATCTAAAAACATTTGTACGTACGCAAAATCTAGCTTTTGTGCGTACGCACACATTTAGGATGAAATCTACGTAAAGTTTTATACATGAGGCCCCTGCACCTTCAATTGTCATAACACATTTCTGGTTGTGGCATTTTTCATAGGGATCCCTAACGACGTAACGTTGAATGTGACTGACTGAAAGATAATGTCTCGGTTATGTATGTAACACTTTCCCTGGAGACGTTACATCCTTCATGCCACAACAGTGAACTGCGCTGAATGATGCTCCCTTCATTTTTTGTTTTGACTTACAGTAGGTGGGGATCAAATCGTAATTACAGTGATCAGACCAAACACCCTCTTCCTATTCTTTTGTATATTTTACAGTCAGGCAAAATTTTCCATGTAAACATTCAGTGGTAGAGCGTTGCATTAGCAGCGCAAAAGGTCGTGGGTTCGACTCGCAGGGAACACACATACTGGTAAAACATGTATAGCCTGAATGCACTGTAAGTTGCTTTTAAGAGTCTGCTAAATGCATAAATTAATTAAACTTTTATTTTTGAAGCACATTTTAAAAGCAGTAGCTTGAAAGACAAAATAAGAAGATTGGTCATAAATGTAGAGTTCTGTGAAAGAACATTGAAGGTCATTCAAGAAGAAATTGAGCTGCATAAATATTACATCTTGCAGGCATCCAGGGCTCTGCTTGAAGAAAAATATCCTGCATGTCTTTCAACTCACAGTGATAAGTGACAAGGAGGACACTGTTTTATATTAATAAAATCCTTTTGCACTTCCACTGACTTCAGACCGACAGTCTCAGCATCCTTTAAGTGAGTGCACTCACATGAAATTCTCATGTGTCTTTCTTTGACCGGTGTTCCATATATAATAGAGAGAGAATGACATACTGTCGGCTGTCAGGTGTGCTGTGTGGGTGTTTAACCTTCACTGAGGTAGGGAAGTTAATTTTTTCACAAACTTACTGTAGGTTGGTAAAGTGCCATAATAGATTTGTTGAACTCTGCAGGTACAAAACGAGTTAATACTTTGGAAAAGGTCATGGTAATCAATTAAGAATCATTGAAGTATAAGTGCAAGTTTTGCATTGTCACTTATTCACACTTAGTCATATATAAATATATAAATATTGTCATACATCATTTTTCATTAAAAATGTTTCTCATTACAGAGCCCTGCATCTTAAAAAAAGGCCTAATATTACCTAAATTCATGGGAGTTAAAAATATCAATAACATTTTCCATCACAGTTTCTTTTTTTTTCACAAATCAACTGAAGTGCTTTTCATGTCTTCACTTTTATGTACTTTCAACAACTTCTAGAGATAGGATAAGAAGGGAGGGAGAGAGAGAGAGAGAAAGCTTTTATTTTTTTTGTCACTGTTTGAAATCAGGACTAGGCATGAAATAATTTCTTCAGAATCATTCATACATGTAAAAAAGGGCTGAGATTTGAACAAACTGTTGTAATCTGGCTCAGCTGAAGACAGGAATCATGTATTTGTGGCAGTTTTTCTGCTGATTAAGGGATAATACAAGACTTCTTCACCTTATCACTGTGTATCCACCCCTCTGTACTCATTGGCTGGTACACTCCTCAAAGCAAACCGAACTAACTACCATAACATTCTATGAAATGCACATTATATTTTATGTGAAAATGTGACATGCTAGAGCAAAGACATTATTTTTGGAACCAGCACCCTAAAATTAGTAAGAAACAAGAATTTGATTTAATTCAGCAATATGATACTGGACGGTGTTGTGCATCATATATATAGGTGCAAAATGTGTCTAGATTTAACCTCTACATTTTTGAGGAAATGTTTTGCACCATCATCTATCTCTCTCATTGGTGTCTTTCTGCATCTCGTCTAGTGCCAGGGTTAATCAATACACTGGGAATCCCTCCTGTTTTTCTTCCCCTTGGAAGAGGTTTGGGAATATTGAACAGCCGTATATATATATATTCATGCAGCGGCATGCAGGTGTGATATATGTTTCTTCTCCATAAACAAGCCCAACTGTTCCCTCCTTATGTCATTAGATTTTAAAACGTCAGTGTTTAATGTCTCCTAGTCGTTCCTCTGTCTCATCAACACCGTCATAACAGACACAAAACAGATGTTTCAGTTTCTAACTCCCAAACGATTCCGTTTCCGACACTCTCCATCAATATTGAATGGGCACATCAACCTTTCACAGATCTCAGGAGGGATCCATGTGGATGAATAATGGCTACCTTGTTTGAATATACAATATCATAATGCAACATCTAGTTCTCACTTTGTTGACTCTTTCCATTAAGAATACTTCTCGTTGCTTTCTCAGTTTGTCTATAAATATCAATTCATCTGCTCTTCCTTAATGAGTATTTTAGTCTTGTTTTCCAAAGAAACATCTAAACATTGGCCTAATTTAAATTTTTTCTTAGCCCATAGGTAATAATTTTTTAGCTTAAATCAATAGCAAATGTATAGAGATTTATACTTAAATAAGGGAAACAAACTCCGGGCAAGTTGTTTTTATACCTTTTTTTGTTGTTGTTGAAATTTTGCTTCTAGTAAATTAGGTTTGTTACTCCTGTCACAAAGTTCTCAGGACTTTTTAAATTTGGGAGATCTAAAGCCTGAGATCACATTTACAATCTGCATGTAATTAACCCATGTAAACCTGGAAATAAAGTTTTAGGACTTACGAAGTACAAAGAAAAAAATAAATATTTAATATAAAGTCACTTATCAAATTACAACTTTCATGTTAATTTTGATAACGTTTTGTTAAATTGTTATGCTAATAATATAAGCTGTAATTTTTAAATGTTTTAATTTAGAAAAATGCTAAACAAAAGCATTTTCACTCGTAGTAAAACTATACCAGAGTTATGCGAACCCTGTGCATTAATTGCGTGTGCGTAATGCACTAGCACCATCACAAGTCATACGAAATCGTCGCCCGGGAGTGCTTAGCTCAATTTTGTGTTTTTGGTACTGTGATCAGCACAGGCTGAACCAAAATAGGCAATTAGTCAGTGTTGTTTTCAATGCTATTCATCCAAGTCCCCTGGCTCTGTCTTTTAACTAAAAAACTAATTGAGACCAGAACATCCATGCCTACTCTTTCATCACACTCATCAAAAGCATGTTGCTTTTATCCATACTTGCTAATAACCATTTTTTTTTTTCTTTCTTCTAATTGTTCTTGGTCCAGTACATTATGACTCATTCAAGGTTTTTTGGTCAAAGCATCATAAATTTAGTTTAAATTTTAGTCCAAACATTATGTTTAAACTCTGCAACTGAGTGTTCTGGAAACCAAAGCAAATTCATACTGAAATGACCAGTAATAAGGTTAGAGGATTACTTCTCTTTCTGTTTCATCAAGTTAAAGCTCAATCATTAGCATTTGTGGCTAATGTTGATTATCATCAAAATGGGAGTATGTGCCCTCCATTTCTAACACTTTCACTGAAATGAAAGGGGCCATTCGTAACATTAAAAGATCACGCCCAAGACAACAATATGGTTTATCACCTTGATTTTAGTGTGAAAAAGTTACTAACCATTTCTGTGTCAAGCTAGATCCCATTGCCATAAAACACACAACACCAGATTACAATTGTTTTAGTCAAATAAGGACCATTTTTTTAAATTATCAATGTGAATGTGAAACTTTTATAAATTTAATATTATATTATACAATAATTAAGATTTCCTTAAAAAAAAGAAAATGAGTGGCGAGTCATATTTTTTCACAAATACTGTTGATTGAGCTTAGAACAGCTTTTTCCTAATGTGTGTAGAATATGCAAGTGTCTCTTTCTGGTGTTTAGAATAGTATTTATGCTACTTTCTCATTATCTCACTCTGATTAGTCCAAACAGACATCATTACCTTTCTCTGAACACTGAATAGACGTCATTGATGTGTAAATGTAGTCAACTGTCTAACATTTAATTGTAGTCATTTTTGGTCCTTGATTTTAATCGATTTTAATTGATTTTAAAGTTTAAGTTATGAAAATAACAGTATGTTTTAGTACATCAAACTAATTTCAAAGATCAAGGGAAATTAGATTTTTCATGCTTCATACACCCCCATAAATTGATTTAAATGGACACGATGATAGCGATGACTGTATTCTGGCAGAATTGTATATAATTTTTAAGGTATTAACTTTTCAGTGTAATTAAACATGAAAACAGAAGGGTTTAGTGTTGTATGGCGGATGATTTCCTTCAGTGCTGTGCTCTTTTTTTTTCAGCAGTATGAACGGCAATATAGATGTGAATTACCTCTATTATGCAAGGCCTCTAACACCGGGCTGCTCTACCATCTGAATGAGAATGAGAAGCCATAGCTGTCCTGTGTCTTTTTTAATTAAGCCTCATTTAGCTTTTCACAGGAAGAGAAATTATTTCTGCAGCTCATATTACTCACCATTAGAAGCTATTACGCCTGCCAGTAATTCCAGACTTAGACAAGATGTGGGTCATTGCGAGTCTGCACATTATCTGGTGTAGGTTCAAGGAAAATTAAAGAAACCGGTAATTATGAAGTTTTTTGTTGTACAAAATGAGGGCAAACACAAAGAACGACTTGAGAATTTATACATGATTTCTTCTATCCTCACAGAATGTCAGGACTGTCATGCAATAATTGCAGAAATACCATCAAGGCCATGGCGACCAAAACAACATCTCAGAGAACGTGAGGCACAGATCACTTAACCTTTCCAAACAGTGCTAGAAAAATGTTAAACTCTTTTATGTATCTTTTGAAAACTTGGGATTTTTCCCAAGCATATCATTATACCAGTAACATTCATTCCTAATTTAAGACAATAGAAAAAGGCTATTTTAGTTCTGCTGTTATGATTGGTTGTTTCCTGAGCGCAGTGTTAAGGCTGCCTTCTATAGTAATGTTCATTCCGCTACATTTATCCCAGCTCAATCAAAAGAAAATACACAATGTCCTCAGCAGAGCTACGTATTCCTTACACAGTCACAGTGAGCATGGTTTCTTTCATTACAACACGATCAATACACTCCAATCAATCATTTTCTTGCCAGTGTCAGAGGCCTGCCAATACCTTTACCAGAGCCCACTGCACAGACCGAGAGACAGAAACGGGAGGAGGGAAGATTTCCTGGGTTTACAGTGAATGCTTTAATACCGTAACACATGAGCGCTCTTTGAAACAGGGTGCAAAGGAGCCAATCTGTAATCTTTGTAAGAGACTTAATGATAGCGGCACCACTCTTAGACCCCGTGCACATTCAAGTCGTCTTCAAAAGGGACACGATAGTCTGAGGCCTAGTGGTTAGTGATACTCATGTGGTTCAAATGTGGCTTGTGACATTTCCTATAATACCATTTCTGTTCCCTTCACTCTCCACTGTTGTATCTTCAAAAGAGCAGAATTTAAAAGTTACATTATCAGAATGACACTTGCCAATAAATTAAACAAATTGGATGTGCATTCTAAGTCATTTTATCATTAGATCTTGGGCTTGCAGAGAAGTCGCAGCGTTTCAAATTGAGATACTGAATGGGGCCTAAAAAGGCTGTTATTTATACTTTCAGTTCACATGTACAGACAGTTCAAGGATGTATTAGCTTGACTCACTGCAATATGTCATATTCTCAAGACTATTTGCAATTCCCTGTGATGATTAAAACTATCATTCAGAATCAGTTATCTAGTGTTTTGTTGGGAAATATGCATGTCATAAGTTGCCAATAGTAATCAGATTTACAGATGGATCCTGGGGTCATATTAGGCTAAATCCCATAAATGAAATATTCTCAGAGGACAGCGCCGAGTTTCTCTTTTTATGAGGGCTCTAGTAATCCTATAAAGTCTGGATTTGCCTTTCTTTACGAGGCTCAGCGTTGTGTTGGATCTTAGGGGCTTAAGAGCTGCCAAACAGGGACAAATTACAAATCATTGAGAAAAACCAAAGCACTGCAGCTATCGATTCAAACAAATTAAAGGTAAACAGATTTCTGCATGATTTTTCCACTCCAGCGCATTCACGTCCCTGGATACACAGGGACTGTGTTACCTATTTTCGCAGATCCTTCGGCTTATCTCTCATAGGACGATGATGAAATATGTGAGGATTTTTTGTTTATTCCGTGCAGTCCACATTGACCTATCGGACACAATATCGTGACTGTGACCTTGTTGTGTAAAGGTTGCACGGCCTGTCCTGAGCAGCCCTTGAGCAAATAAGTGAAGCCATACACAGACAATCCAAAAGAAATGGTGTGTTAGTTGTTCTGGTATAACAATCTCTGATTCAGGACATGAAATGTGTGTCTTTAGGATCATGAGAATGTTTGCTTGTCATTTGAAAATCGACATTTTTGGTGCATCTTTTGAATTTAAAATAGCTTTTTAATTAAAAACAAATAGAAATTCAAATGTACATCGAGCAGGAAAGGGGTTTGAAGGACTGAATGATGGAATAACTGATGACGTGTTGATTATATGGTCTTTTGTTTCAGGTAATGACAATACAAGTCACATGACAAAAAGAGGACATGAGACTGAGAGGATCCTGCTGGATTTTGGCAGAAAATACTAGAGCAGTGCTTCTCAACTCTCCCAAAACAGGTCGGTTCTGAACACAAGAGCAAAAAACAATGCAAAATGGAAATAATATATTGCAGCTTACCATATAATTGTACACAGTTAGGCGTACCAACTTATAAAAAAGGGGTAAAAAGTGCCTCCCATATCTTTTGTTCACATCAAAGGCTGCGTGTCCAATCAAACTCTATGGTATTTTGCTGCAGATTCATCTGTTACTTGGTGAAACCTAGCCAAACTACGCAGATGCCAACATGCATGACATCCTATCATCTTCAAAAACAAATCAAAACTACATAAGGAAAGGGAAAATGCAAAGCAGATTAAATGTACTTGCAGCAAAGATAAACATGGTTTGTACTGTAAACCAAAATATACACATTTACATTTTTGCTTAAATCCTTGGAAATGCAGAAGACATTTTAAAACTAAATCCATCAAGTTCCAAATTCATATAGCTTATGACATTGTAATTAATTGTGCATATAGTTGGGTGTTTGTAGTTTATGATAATGCAAATAATATATAACGTTTGATTTTAAAGACTTTTATACACTAACATTTAAACGTTCAGAGAAATTAATACTTTTATTCAGCAAAAACACATTAAATTCATCAAAAGTGACAGTAAATACATTTAAAATGTTACAAAAAACTAGCAAAAAAAACTTCAAATAAACATCATCAAAGAATCATGGGGGAAACTAGTTTCAAGTGTTTTCCAAAAAATATTAAACGCAAATAAACATATTCGAATGATTTCTGAAGGATCATGTGACACTGAAGATTGAAGTAATGATTCATCAGATTTGAATCACAGAAAAACATTTTAAAGTATATTAAAACAGAAAAACAATATGTCACCAAAAGAAACCAACCCCAAGCATAAGAAACTTCTTACAAACCCCAAATTTTTGAATGGTAAATTATGTAAACTTAACATGATGTCCAAAAAAAAAAAAAAAGCTGAGAACTGCAATACTTGGACTGATTAGCCTGCTGGTTAGACGATCACCATCTGATGCTTTTAAAAAAAAACAACAACTCTAAAACACCATTTAGAGGCTTTAAAATGTTCAGTGTATTCTGACAAAATTAAAATGGGTGCAATCAACATTAATATTTAATCATATTATAGTAGATATTTTCCAGGTACCTAATCTTTTTCAGTGCATATTTTTGCCCTACCCGCTTAGTCACATGGCATTTACTGCTGAAGTGATTGGACTAGCCAAGGAACTGCCATTAAGATGAATGGAAATGCTAACAGCTAGCTTTCTTCAGGTATTACAGACCTCCTTGCCTCCTCTGCCTTTTCTGTTATTCTGTTAACACCCTTTCCTCAAGTGATTCTGAGGGATTCAATCACAAATCAGTAGTTTTTGTCTCTTTTGTCAGAGGATGCTTTCAGTAAAGATCTGCCTGATTTTGTCAGAGAAAGAGGCTTCAGTGAACTTTTCTGAACTATAAAATTGCACATTCTTTGCCCACATAATAAGATATAAGACATAAAGGTCACAGAGCTAACCTTTCCAGAGAGATGTCAGCCTTACAGACATACAGAGAGGAATCTGTGCTTGGTGCTTCAATGAGAAACACAAATTTCCCTGCAGCGAGGTTTACCTGTCACCTTTGCCAGCTAACAGTTAACCTTTATTGAGCCTGATATCTAATTGTTTACCTTTTAAGTAATAACACCTCTTTCTCATGGAAAACACCACCTTTATGCAATGCCACATCTATTAAATAAATCATGACACGCTGAGCGTTAACTAGGTGTCTCGCTCTCTTTCTCTTTGTCTGTCTGTTTCGGCCATCAGAGCAGAAAGAAATGTTTGAATGCACACTGGTTCCAGAGGTATCAATTAGTCATATGTTAGGGGAGCCTTCAAAGGGGACATTGAAATTCAAATTAATTTCAGCGCTTTCATTAAATGAATTATGCTCTGAGAAAATCATGAGAGCTGTTGGATCTCTGCTGTCTGTTTAAAAGCTGTGGTTTGATTTCAAAATATTTCTCACAAACACAAAATCATTCTGTTACATGTAGATGTTCATTTCTCTAAAGTGAATCTTTATTTTTCTTATCTGTTTCTTTAAGTTAAACTGTCCACATACAAGTCCTATTCGGATGGGACTGGTTTTCCCTGAAGAGGTCGGGTAAAAATGTTTCACAGACATACTTTTTGATTTTTAATCCCATCTGACTCAAACACATCTGTTTTTTTTTGTTTTTTTTCTTGTACAACCTTGGTATAAATGATGCAAATGTTTAGCTAACGCTGAAGCCCCATCCGGATAGGAATGTTTGTTAAAACTACATTTCTTGGTGTGCTGCATGGTGAATGGATTTAAACTTTTTTTTTTAATATATAACAAAAGGGGCTAAAATAATTGTCAAGGGTTCATATAGTACTATGCTGGAAAACTATTTAAAAAGATAATTAAATCAGTAATGAGAGTTTAATCACACAAATTGCTCAGAACAGCACTATAGTAGCAGCATCGGGTGTGATCATTATTTAAATTTTATATAATGCTATAATTATATCACATACATACACTGAACAAAATTATAAATGCAACACTTTTGTTTTTGCCCCCATTTTTCATGAGCTGAACTCAAAGATCTAAGACTTTTTCTATGTACACAAAAGGCCTATTTCTCTCAAATATTGTTCACAAATCTGTCTGTGTTAGTGAGCACTTCTCCTTTGCTGATATAATCCATCCACCTCACAGGTGTGGGCATATCAAGATGCTGATTAGACAGCATGATTATTGCACAGGTGTGCCTTAGGTTGGCCACAATAAAAGGCCATTCTAAAATGTGCAGTTTTATCACACAGCACAATGCCACAGATGTTGCAAGTTTTAAGGGAGCATGCAATTGGCATGCTGACTGCAGGAATTAAATGTTAATTTCTCTACCATAAGCCGTCTCCAAAGGCGTTTCAGAGAATTTGGCAGTACATCCAACTGGCCTCACAACCGCAGACCACGTGTAACCACACCAGCCCAGGACCTCCACATCCAGCATCTTCACCTCCAAGATCCTCTGAGACCAGCCATCCGGAGAGCTGCTGCAACAATCGGTTTGCATAACCTAATAATTTCTGCACAAACTGTCAGAAACCTTCTCAGTGAAGCTCATCTGCATGCTCGTCATCCTAATCGGGTTCTCGACCTGACTGCAGTTCGTCGTCGTAACCGACTTGAGTGGGCAAATGCTCACATTCGATGGTGTCTGGCACTTTGGAGAGGTGTTCTCTTCACGGATGAATCCCGGTTTTCACTGTACTGGGCAGATGGCAGATAGCGTGGTCCATCCATTGAAGAGGAGTGGACCAACATTCCACAGGCCACAATCAACAACCTGATCAACTCTATGCGAAGGAGATGTGTTCCACTGCGTGAGGCAAATGGTGGTCCCACCAGATACTAACTGGTGTTCAGACCCCCCGGACCCCCCAATACAGTAAAACTGCACTTTTTAGAGTGGCCTTTTATTGTGGCCATCTTAAGGCACACCTGTGCAATAATCATGATGTCTAATCAGCATATTGATATGCCACATCTGTGAGGTGGATGGATTATCTCGTCAAAAGAGAAGTGCTCACTAACACAGATTTAGACAGATTTGTGACTAATATTTGAGAGAAATAGGCCTTTTTGTGTATATAGAAAAAAGTCTTAGATCTTTGAGTTCAGAAAGACATTTCATCAGCTGAACAATCTGTATTCGTTAAACAACAGTACAATCCTTTGAACATGCTGTACATCAATCACTCACTGAGCCTAGATTTCAGATTATGGCTTTACCCTGACTAACACATCTAACTTATGAAAACACCACATACAAGACAAGTCAGCACTGCTAATAAAATGTCTGCATCACTAATGTAATTATGTAGCATGAATCAGGTGGTGTTAAACATTCCAATACACCTTCATTATGATAAATTTATCACAACTAATTTCAACTCAACAACACATCTCTGAGACTTCCCACTGGAGATTTACAGAGAGCGTACAGGGATGAATTCATACTTATGAAATCACTGAACATATTGGCTGAATAATGAATGCAAGTATTTTTGTCTTCTCTTTGTTGCAAGCAGTAGAACAGCCAATTTAGTTCTTCAGACAGCAAAAAGTGATGCATACACACAATATGTAACTAAAACTCACTGTTACTCATTTTTATGGAAGGGGCATGCCACAGCCTGCAATCAACAATGCCTTGCCAAGTCTCACAGAACATTGGAGACCATGATTATCAGTCACCTTGGATCACAAAATCTTTATTTGTGCCACCACATGACAGACTTGATTGTTGTCAACATTTTATATGAAGTAGATACTTGTAATGTAGGAAACATCATCTAATCATGGGGTCTGTTTTCCCCTATTTATATCAAACAAGTTTCAAACACTCTGTGTCTTGCATTAGGCTATTTGTTCAAAAACAAAGCCCCGTCTCAAACTTACACGATTGGTTGAGCTTGTGTTATGTCAGGCCTAGTTAGTCTGCTCAAACAATCCAAGTATATAAGTAAGTATATACTTCACCTTTCTCAGATACAAATTCAATCTTGTGTGCCATTCTTAAAATGAAGTCATATACTGTATAAATGAGGCATAAATAGCACCCATTAGCAAGAGGAAACTAGTAGGAGGGCTAATTACTGCATAAACAAACACCACAAATGATTATTAAATGATTGTGATGTGTTGATGTTGCTGCTTACGCATAATATTCTGCTTATCAGCAAAAATCACTTTTCAGATGTACATCATAAAAATCCCTCTACAGTAAACCAACATTAAACATACTTTGCCCAACCTGCAGCTCTGTTCTGTACATTTAAGCCCTGAAATTCTGCAGTCTAATCAGAATTAGCATTCAAGTCTGTCAACAAATCACAGAAGTGAAATGTCAAGAATTTAACAATATTCAAATTTGATTATTTCCGTCATCATTTTTCAGATCCACAGGATATTAAATGAAACACTTAGCAAGCACCGCCATGCACTGATAAGACTTTGTTCCTTCTCATTACAGTCTGCTCTGGGTATCTATTAGTGTGGCACCAACCACACAGGCGATAAATGTAAAAATATAAATTATTGATATAAAATTTTTTTTAAATAAAAATTATTTATTTAAGGTAATATTTAAAAATTAATCAATTTTTATATATATTTATTAAATATTATAACTAAAATTAATATATATAATTTTTTTAAATTTTGTTATAATTGTTATTGGAAGAAGGGATGCTAATTAATTTTTTTAATTGTCTTATCAAATTTATATTGAATATTTTATTTTTTAAATTAAATTAAAATTTTTTTAATTTTATTTTATTTAACATTTATACAAAAATTTTGTTAAAAATATTAAGTTTTAAATTAAAATTATCAACTTTTTAAAAATTAATTAAAATTAATTTAAAAATTTTAAAAAAATTTACTACAGTGTTTTGTTTAAAACAAAACTTGTTATTAATGAATCTATACAATTTCCTCTGATGCAATCTCTGTTCTTTTATTGCCATCTTGGTGACAATTAACATCACGTACAGTACAGCTTGCTACCTCATCAAGCGTTAATTAATTGAAATGCACATAATTGATATCCTAAATGTAATGGGCGCACGCAAACGAGAGAGGAGGGTCTTTATCACAGAAACTGCGTGTATATGAGATGATTCTTGTAGCAGTTCTGTTCTGTTCCCAGGCAGCCCTCAAGTTCAGCTGAGCTGTTTGATAATGGATGATGACTGTGCTGATGAATTTGTTGGGGAGGAGGGGGGAACCAAGGGGCTGCATTGCTCATGCTTCCCGATCTTGGCAATGCATCCATGGTTGGCTAGACTTCATAACGAGCCCTATGTAGAATCCAGCCGGGAGTATTCTGTCAGCCCTACCAGTGCCTGATTCTGAGCCTGATACGCTACAATTCAACACAATACAATCACAGTCCTTCCAAGCCAACACTGGTAATCCAAACCATGGCAAATATGTCAGTAAATCGAACATGTGAGGGAGTCTATATGAGTGAAGATGAGGAAAAAGACGTCTGTCAGAAGGCTTGAAATGGCTTTTTCATTAGCTCCTGGTGTGTCATATAGCAGATAATAATGAAGATAGATGTCTGGGTGAAGAGCACTTCACTTGTTTTGAGTATTTAGGTGCCCTATTCTACCACCTGCGACATCCATTCATAATAGCAAGTGATTGTAGCGAGACTAAGAAAATTATCTCATACATGTCATCCATATCTCAGTCATCTGTATTTCTGGCATCTGCCATCTTTCTTTCTCTCCTCTCTTGCTGTCTGAGGAGAGAATTCACCAAGAATAAACTATGCCCACCACTGTGAATTTGTCTTCAGTGTTAATTTTTTTTATGCAGTTTTTGTTATAGCAGAGGTGCACAAACTTGATTAAGGGCAATGGCCAAAAAGTAAAATATTATAATATTAATTCTTTTAAAAACCAAATTCACTTTTACATATTTCAATGCAAAAATAAAACAAACAAAAAATGTTGCCAGGCCAAGTCATTACGGACCAACTTTGGACTGCTAGCCCTGGTTTGGGTATCTCTGAGTTATGTTCCACTAGTCATATTTAGTTATATTTACAGTATTTGACTAAAATATAATTTTAGTCATTTCATATTTCATCATGTGAACAATTTTTTGTCAGAATCATATCAAATTTTAGTTGACAAAAAGAACATTTTGACGAGAAAATGTCGAATGAAATCAAATATTCAGACATTTTAGATATTGACTATGATTTATAATCATTTAAAAAATGTATTTAGGTTATTGTCATAATAATTACATTTTTTCTCTTGTCTTCGTTATTGTTGATGAATGGGATAAAAAACATTCTTTGACAAACATTTTCATCAGCAATTTTGTTACTAAAAGATTAACGTTGGCTGGCTGTGTTATTTTATCACCTGATTCATTAAAGGAATTAAATCAAGTATCAAATATCCCCCAAAAAAATCTGTGCTGAATGCAATTTACATGCTGCAGTTCCTGATCTTGCAGGTGTCTCACAGTCTGCTGTAATTTACTGGGACTGTACTACTTACATAACATAAGTAGAATTTAATCTCTAATAAAATGTCATATCCATATCATATCCAAGTCTATTATAATATAAGGCATGTTTGTACAGACATAATGAAAATAACTCAAATACTTAGAACACAGTTGTTTAAACTGGATTCTGGGCTGTTTGTGAATAAGATGCACATTTTTGCACTGAAATACCATGTGTAAAATTGCCTCAACTGTTTGATGTATTCGCCCCTGCTTCTCTCTCTCCAGCTCACAATTTGCCCATCTGTGTGGACTATAGCAGTAAATAAGAACTCAGCTCAAGGCTAAAGACCTCTCTTAGTTTCTGTGTTCCATCGCTCCTATTTTTGTCCTTGAAATTTATCATGGAATGGATGTTTTTGAATTCTGTCTTTGCCAGCACCATTACCGAGCCTTGAGCAAATAAGCTTGCCGCCCCCATGCTGGAGGATGGGACAGTCACTGACCTACTTCTGCACTCTGAGCCGGCAGAGAGGAGGAGAGGCCTCCTGACAGAACGAGAGGGTGGACGTCCCAGGATAAGGGATATCACATCCACTATGACCCCATATTTCCATTCGTTTTTATAAAACCTTTTAGGTTAATAGAAACTTTACAAAACTGCTGCATTTTACATCCACAATATACTAAATCAGCAAACACTGGCTTGAAATGATTGGATTGTGAAAAGAACCCATCACATACCAGAATAGAACCACTGAAAGGTGGGGTTGTTATTTTTAACTAGAACTGAAAACTATTCAAAATTGTGTTCAGTAACTGAAATTAAGTTGAATTAAATATTTAAATACTAGATGAAAAACTTTAACTGTTGCCAAGGCACAATTTCCCATTTGTATAAAATGTTTAAGTACTAAATTTACTAAAACTGAAATAAAAATAAAGCTGAATAGGAAAATTAAAAAGTAATCATTAAAAATGACAACAAAAGTTCATAACAAAATTTTACTTAACTTAAAATGAAATTAAAAACTGAAATTATATTTAAAAAAAAACTGGGTTCATTCTGTGGGTGGGCAAAAAGGTGAGATGATTTAGATATTCTTGAAGCCAGGTGGTTTTGGAGAAAAATAAGAATAAGAGAGACTGCTGATGTCAGACAAAAAGTAAAGTGGTTTCAGAGATGGGAAATGTTATTACATGTTGATGAAAGATTATGAAAGCAAACATGTTTTCTTTGGAATGCACAGACAAAATGTCCCAGTAAGACAAGGAACGTGCATTAAGAAACTACATAGAGCCCATTTTTGTCATATTGACTTCTGTTTTTAAAACTGTGAACCTCTAAGGACAAAATGTATTTTATAGTTAAGATAATGTCACAAACTGAAATTTAGGATTTTTAAGGTAAGCATGTATTATGCTCCTCTTGAAGCACATGAAGCAGGTGAAAAATATGATATCTATAGCCTCGCTTTTTTCAGATCTTCAATAGACTTGAAAGGCATAAGTGTATTCAGTGGGTCATTATGACAAAAGAGGTGATCAAAACCCTGAAGCAAAGGGTTTATTTTGGGATAATGGGGCTGACGTTATCCCACAAAGAGTATAACGCAGCCACATGGACATGAAATATTGATTTAAGTTTATCTGAGAGGAGAGTGTTACAAGAGAGAGTACATACTAGAGAACAGTGCAGGAAATTCGTTGCCAGGACAACGGTCATTTATACAAAAATATCTGATAGAATACTACAATTTACCAATCAGAATCAAGTATTCCAGGGAGTTGTGTAAGGTCATATCCTGAGAATATGGAGAATATGTTCAGATTTTTTTACTCTTTGAAATGTTAAATCACTTGCTTTAGAAAGGAGTACAAAGTTAAAAAACCCCAAGACACACTTGAGAGAACAGTGATGCTTTTAATCTTGCGTTATGATCTCCATGTTTTTAGGAGTGAAAAGTAAAACATCTCACAGCTTCTGTGATTACTAAAATCCAGCTTGTAACGTTATGTTTGAAAACATGTTGAAGGAACCATAGGTGCCTCTTCACGGTCTGTTGACATTCGTGTATTAATGTCACAAACAACCAATTTCAAACAATTAGCCTACTATTTCCACTTTCAAAAGAGATTTCCCTAACTAATGAAAAGGACAACAATAAAAAAAATTTGCTCACATTTAGACATGGCTTGTTCGGCTGCCATGCTTGAAAGGACATATTACTTTATGGTTGCTCAGAACTCTATTTGTCCCTCATGGAGCCCTAATGAATATTACATAGTCTTATCAAACTCCATTAAAATCTTTCATCAAAGTCCTCACAATGAAAAAAAAAGGACAAAGAAGGTTTAGATTAAAAGAATCTGGAGCACATTGATTTTATACTTGCAATTGAACATATTCCCTCATTATTACTGCCTCAGACTTGCGGTCAGTCCAGTTGGATAGCCATGGAGACCAGCACTGTCCACAGAGACTCTACTACATACAGATCAAAATGAGAAGAAATCAGCATTCATATCAATTCCTGTGCATAGCATGTCAGCAAAATTGCTTTTATTTTTCATTACTCAACATTTATTTATTTTATTTTATTTTTCAAACTAGAAGGCAGAAGTCTTCCTGTTTATTTGAAGAAAGGCAGGACTCCGTAGCAGTGTGATAATTTATGCAACAGATGTTTGCGGCAGAGCACACACCAGTCTGGGGAGCCATGATTAATTTATTTGTGTTTGGATAAGAGCATGTTTGCTAGATGTGTTTGCAAAATCAGATCATATCTTGGTTAATTCAATACTGCCTTCTTAAATGAGTCACCGTTTTACCCTACAACTTACAAAGGACAGCTGGTTTTCATTAGCAAACTAGCCACAGGTGTTTGCATAATTAAGAAGATGATGCTTCATATTCAAGATGTGATGCTATACGTGGTGAAGATGTTTTTAAACTGCACCCTACATCACGTGTGGAGGCATGTGCTACTGAGTTACAGCAGGTAAAAGGTTGTTTTTTCATGACATTTAAGATTTGTGTCCTTTGCACCTTAGAATTAATCACTCCCAAACTATAAGACCTCAATAAATTGTACACCAGCTCTAAATAAATAAATAAAGTGTGGATGGAACACAATCTCAAAAATAGGAATTCTGTACTGAACCAACATTTCGTTTTATTGAAGTTGAATGATGATTGTTAATAAAACATCTCGCCCCCTAAACTCTAAATAGCAGCTGAATCATTTCATATATCCCATCAATTCTTCAGGCACATACACAGGCTTTAGTTAATGTCAGTATAGATTATTTTTGGTAACACTTGATTTCAATAGTCCACTGTAGACATTCTACTAACTATAAGTAATTTTACAACTAGATTTCAACTACCAGTCATTAGAGTATTAGTAGAATGTCTGTTTAATATCTGCTTACATTTTATTTTTATGGTCCTCCAACAGACATTCTACTGACTGCAAGTAACTTTGATTATATGACAACTTATTCTTCTAACCCTAAAGTCTAGTTAGTAGAATGTCTAAAGTCGGCTGTCGAAATAAAATGTAACCTTGATTTCAGTGATAATTTAATATAGTCAGTTCACATGAAGAACATAGGCTCTGGTGCCCATACAGATGCCCATTTTCTTGTTTGTCCAAGAAAAGCATTAACTTCAAAACAAGCACTTGTGTAGAAAGATGATAATCTTTTTTTATTACCCTTATTGTTCTGAAGGACCTTTTAAAATAAATACACAACAGAACATATACACAGTGTTTTTCCCCTTCATTAAGAATGCTTATGTTGCCCATAAAATGTAACATGCTTCACTAATCTTGAGGGAAAAGTGAAATGGTCAATATGTCATCAAAAACAATACTTTAAATAAAAAACTATATGAAGCCATTGAGACAACATGATGTTTCTCCGTGAAAGAGAGGCAGGAAACCACAATATTTACTACTTTGACATTGATATCACCAGATGACTCTCTTAAAGACTATAAATGTGTGTAAATCACAAACTAGAGGGTAATTAAAGTGCATTAGCTGCTGAATTTTGTGCTCAATAAAAAGTTATTGATCTCTTAAAAGTAAATAACTTAATTGGGCAGTAAATTGTTTGTGTAAAATGAAGTATTGTGATTCAATAAAGACAAATTTCCCTCAAAGTAAAACTTAACTGTATTTCGAAAAAAAAAATATGGATATTTTCAATGAACAATTAAAGAAAGAAAACGGAAATGAAGGAAATAATTAAATAATTTCATGTTTTACAAAGGCAAAATAATAAAATGCAATCAACCATATAATTGTTAGGATTGCAAAATAAATTGGCTTTTTAAATGTGTTGCCATATAGTATGTTGATGTTAAAAGCAATGCATGCATTCAAACGCCACACTAATTTGTACAAATTCATAAGTCATATTGTATAAATCAAGGGTACTGTATCCTAATGAACTCACACATAAAAGAAAAAAAGAAAACCATGAACTGACAAAAGCACTAAACTACACATCCATTAAAACATAATCCAGACAACAGGATCATTGCAACAATAATTAATAGAGTTTGTCATGTAAAATAAATAGATATTTGATTGACTTTTTGATCGGTTTACTTTGTCGACAAAAGTTTTGATAATACTAATAATATAAGATCTGTAAGAATAATAATATATAATATATAGGAATGTGCAAAGATATGTTGGACCACCAACTGATGTACAGTTGAAGTCAAATCTGAATTCTGATGCAATACCAGAACCATGACCACTGTGGTTTCTACAGTTTCAAACCTGGAGCAAATGTGATTTTATTCTCTTCCACTATTTTTCACACTTTCAGAAAACATTGAGCTAGCTGTCAAATAAAGTGGATTGAAAATGGATTAATGTAAAATTTAGAGTGTGTTGTCAAAGTGGCATGACTCTTACAAGCAGAAACCAGCTGCAGTTTGGCTAACTTGGGTAATTTATCTCACCGATGGAGCCTCTGTCTATTTTCTTGTCTGTCCAACCGTCTAGTCTTTTTTTTGTTCCCCCCCGCTCCTGTTGCTATTTGGCTGGTATTTCTCCCCCCCCCCCCTGCTGGCTGGGCGCCCATCTCGGCTTTTGTTGTGCGTGTTTTCGTAGCGGTGCGCCTAGTGGGTAATGTAGAGTGAGCGTCGTAAATTCATCGTTTTATCATTATGTCCTCTGCCATCCTGTATTCATCAGTGTGCCCATTAAAAAGAGACTGGTGTGGAATCTTATATAGTTTCGAGTGTGCTTAAAGAGAAAATGCCCTGATTTCATTTGCATGTCTAGTTTCTTGATTATAAGTCTTGGATTAATGCCGAATCTGTGGTTATTAAGGGGTTTGGCGTGATCTTACTCACCAAAGCTTTTAAGCAGCATTTTGCGTATTTGGCTGCAGCGAGCCTTTTGGGTGCGATAGTTTTAAAGAAAATCAGGATGATTTGTTGGTTGACTTCAATTAAACCTTATGTAACACTGCAAGAACTAACTATTCCAGACCATGAGTCTGTAGTACACCAAATAATGCTCAGAGCTGGATTTATGAAGCTGGAATTACAGAGGAGATCAAGCGTAAACTGTATTAAAAGGTAACTTTTAGGTGAACTTTTCCTGATGTGTAAAATATACTGTAATTAAACTTCTGCAACAAATCTGATTTATTGTGGCCAAGGAAATACAAATTAAGTAATTGCATTTCATTTATGTAGGTACTAGTTGCAGAATTATACATTTTCTTTCATTTCAAAAAGTAATACCCAAAAGGAGGCTATACTGTGCTAGTACAGCATTCCGCTTCATCTCACGAACCGTGTGCATAACACAATAGATTGCTACAGCGATGACGTATTTTTTTAAGGACAACCTGGAAGTTAGCATCCCTGATTCCCTCGACAAAATCCCAATAGGATTTTTCTATTGGCTTTTGGAATATTGGAGAAAATAAGCTCTGTGACCAAAATAATTTTATGATTCTTACACATTTTGTTCCTCATGATAATCTTCACAAATGAACAACATTTATTATTTTTAAAGCCTAAATTCAATTGGCAAAAGTAAAAAGCTAAATGGAGGCTATAAATGACCTGATTGCATGACTTCAATCTCACCATCATTAAGCTTCAACAACTCTTTCAGTCTTTATTTAAAACACATTTTCTCTGAAAGTTTGCTGTTGGTGTGATGACGTTCAATGTCCTCGACAAGCTCTGTAGTCCCATTTAGCCACTTGAAAGCAAATGTGAAAGCTTTAAAAAAGGTGGTATTGCTGATGTATTTTATGTTGTAAAATAGAGCTATCTGAACCACAGTCCTTATTTCAGATATTTAATCAACCCCACTGACTTCAGAACGATGGAAGCAGAAATGCTAAAATACTAATTTCTGAGTTTTGGCTTACAAAAATATGTCATCCCTGCAGGACTCTATTTTGCATTGTCTGATGCATGTGTACTAGAACATCAGCGGACAGCGTTTATGACGACATCAACGCAGTTCGCTGAAGTCATGCATTCACTCAAGGTTTATGCACTCAGATTTACATTATCAAGTCAATTCAAGTCGACTTTACTTGCACTATATACCTCTTTATACAATACAAGTGTTTTCAAAGCAGCTTTACAGGGCTAAAAAGGAAAATAATGATTTGAAAATGCAAAACAGGGATCAATTCTGCTGTAAAGTAGCTCTAAATTGTTCAGCTGAGGTCAGTTCATTGTTGATTCAGTTCTGTTCAATATAGATCTGCTACAACCACCTGGCTCTAGTTTCACATATTTTGTCCCGTCTGTTGCTATGGTTATCACTATGTCAATCACTGCTACTTCGAGAGTGAATCCCGCATAAATATGCGTATGTCATTCCCGAAACTTTGCAACGTGTTTGTGGCCGAAAAACAAAATTCTAGGCTACATTTTAAATGGATTATTGACTAGAAAGCTTGCAAAGAGTGCTCATAACCACTAAAAAGCTGTCACTCTTTGTTTAGTGAGTGTACAGGATGTATATATAACATACATCGTTCCGCAAACACAACCCCTCCCCCCCCCCCCCCCCCAACCCTCTTTTGAGCTAGTGCCCCCGACTGGCCCCCCCATTTAAAATGCTCTAGACACGCCCCTGATGAGAGGGTCTGTATTACTTACTATTGGAGAAAGCGTAACGGCTAACTTAGATCACGTGTGCTGTAATAACCAATCACATTTCAGCCTTGCCGTCATTGAAATTCAGTCAGAGTTGTGCGACACTCAGTCGCAGTTTACGGATAGCATAGTAATGAATGGGAAGTGTCGTAAGCTGTATCTCACCTGTCGCAAAAAGTCAGTGACTTCTCTTATAAAACAGCATTTTTTTCTGTGTAACCCTCACATAGTTGTAATCTAAAAGTATTGTTTAGCGTAAAACCTGTTGTAATTAGCAGATAGGCTGTCGATTCAATAAATGATAAGCCATTTCCTCTAAAAAGCTGTTTATTCATCGTAGTGAAGCCTCTCCTCCACTGACATCCATACAAACAAAACGGCCTCTGGTCTCCTTTACCACGTACTGCCAGACCGGAAGCATTAGCTTTAGCCGTTATGCTTTTTCGGCTAATGGTTGCAGGCTTGCCTTCTAGTGGCTTTGGCCAAACCACGGAAGAGCTCCACTTAGTGGACAAATACAGAAACATCTCGGCCCCTAACAATCATCAATTTTGATTGTAGTTCAATTCAGCTGTAAAGTTGCCCTGTAGAAAACAGTGATGTCACATTCAGTCAGTTCAATAATACTGCTGCATATTAAGTGATCAGGGCCAAGACGGAGTGGAAGGTTAACATATTCTACATTTATATATTAATTCATTCAGCATTCTGAAAATATTGCGCATTGCACAGTATCAACTTTAACTTTTTTTGTTAACACAGATAGAATGTATTTGCTGTTGACTATTGAAACTGGCCATTTGAGAATTAATGAAAAGGAAGAGACTTTATTAAATGGGCCATAATAAGGGTTAATCTAAGAAGAACCGAGCTGTCTGGTACTTTTATCCCTAGTTCACCTCTGAGGCAAACAGCAAGTTCACTTTTAATGATACCTTTTCAATTCACCAGATGAAATTCATACACCTCACGTCTACAATGCTGTGTGTCTGCAAAATGTGGCCATTTTTGAGGCCAAGCTGTTAATAAACTCCCTGGACAGAAATGTAGAGGTTACAGTCTTAGATGTTAGCTAGTAGGTGGTTAAATGGGTATAGTGTATGCTAATCTGTAGTGATATAACATACAGTACATATCCACAATATTCCCATAGAGGATCTAGAAGTATATTGCTCACAGGGAAAATGATAGAAACGGGATGAGCTTTCATTATCACTTTAGTTCCTGGTCACCCTTTCTTGGGATTAAACCTGTGACTTTGCTGTTAGCAGCCCAGACACTTAACTGTAGGCAGACAGTGAATTTTGCCTTCTTCAAATTGCTTTCACTAAAGCATATTGCATATTTAGCTGTCTGAATGACAACTAAATAATGATAATTAATAATGAAATAATAACTGAATTGAAGTGAATCAATAACACAAGAATACATGTATGAATACATGTGTGTATACATAAATTACATAAATCTTACTGACTCCTTTTGAACGGTAGTATGTGTGTTACAAAAGCTTTTTATTTGAGATAAATGCTGTTCTTTTCAACTTTCTATTCACAACTGTTTTCAACATTACGATAATGTTTCTTGAACAGCAAATCAGCACATTAGAACGATTTCTGAAGGATCATGTTTCACTGAAGACTGGTGTAATGATGCTGAAAATATTTATTTATTACATTTAATTTATTTATCTTTTATTCAGCAGAGGATGTTAAACTGATAAAAAAAGTAAAGTAAAAGTAAAGACTTATATTGTTAGAAAATATTTATTTTTGAATAAATGCTGTTCTTTTTAACCTTTTATTTATTAAAGAATCCTGAAAAAAGTATCGGTTTCTAAAAAAAAAAATATTAAGCAGCACAACTGTTTCCATCACTGATAATAAATCAGCATATTAGTATGACTTCTGAAGGATCACGTGACACTGAAAACTGGCGTAATGGATGATGAAAATTCAGCTCGCTAATTCTATTACATGTCAACTAACTCTCATTAGAGTTTTAGTAGATAGTTAACATGAGTTTAGACGTGGGGGTTTAAACTTTTTTTAAAGTTACTTATACTTTGTAGAATGTCTGTTGGAGACCATCAAAATAAAGTGTTAGCAGATATTAAGTAGACAGTCTTCTAATAGCCTACTCTAATGACTGGCTATATTGACTATGAGTAGAATGTCTAAACTGGACTATCAAAATGAAGTGTTACCATAGAAAATGCACATGAATTTAACACTTGCCTTATATTCTCTTACTGCTGCATCAAAACAAATTCAGTTTCAAGTTTGTGCTTGTATACACAAACGCTGCGAATCCCTCTCCAGTAAATATCACTATAGAGAGAAGCTAATGTTTGTGCAGTTATGCATACCAGTGTTTGACTGTTTAACTTAGAGTGCAAAAAGAAACAATATATGTACTATCTGAAAAGTCTAGTGCAGAAAGAGTTGACAGCTGCAGGTACATTATGTGCTACATGTAAAATACTGAAACCCTGCGAGTTAACATTATCCCCAGGAAGCCCTATGGCCACGAATGTAAAGAAAAGTGCCGGATCCATTGAAGACAAATTCTCCCAAAGGCAGATAGAAGCAGGGGCTGTCATCATTAGGATAGATTGCACCAATTCATTATTAATGATTCATAAAATGAGCTCCAGTAGACCTATTTTAAATGCATTTTCTATTATGGCGCATGACACCCAGATCTGCTGATTACACTTTAAGATGTGGGAACAGAGCACTGAATGAGACATGAGGAATCAAAACACTCCCACAATTTCACCTGCCATTAGAATCTACTGAATCTATTGACATTACAAAAAAAAAAAAATTTTCACTTTGAAATTACAGATGATGACTAGAATATACCAAATGTGCAATTTCATTTGATTTTCTCATTTTTTCAATCACAATTATTACTTTCTCACTAATTGACCCCTAAAACTATCTTAAATTGTAGCAATTGTGCTTATATTTTCAGTGACATGATCACGATTAGCTCCATCACACACTGCAGAGAAAGTGTACACAATTTTTCTTCATTTTACATAAGCTTTTTTAATAGCAGCCAAAAAAGGATTCTTTGGTTGTCTTAAATCATTCATTAATTAAAATACATTTCAGAATCCAGATTATTTGTCATTATTCATATTTGATACATTATTTTAATATCTGACAAAGTTAACTCATAATGAGTGATAGGATGAAGGACAAACACATTTTTATGAGAAAAATTTGTAGCGGATCAGCTCATGGGGAAATATGAATAATTAACCATAACTAGTTATAATTAACTATTCCTATTTTAGATCCACTGTAGATATTTAGCTGACCACTCAGGGTCAACCGTCTTGTCAATTCTAAGAACGTTAATTTCCTGGTTAAAGGAAATAACCTTCTTACTGTACAATTCTATAAGTTTGTAACGTAAATCTGCATGATTATTGACTCCGGTTATGAATAAACAATGAACACGTCAAGTGTGATAAAAGTAAGGTTTTATTAACTACATAAACACTTAAACTAGTCAACAACTACATAAACACATTAAGCGTGTCTAACATACAATACCATACACATATACACACATGCATACAGTTGGTATAGGAAAGTGTTAAAGTTTAACTCAGCATAGAAAGAGGCATAAATAATGGATTTTATGGAACACTTTGCATGTTTATTCAACAGATCAAAGCCTTCAGGGATACGTCGGATTCTGAGTTCAAACACACCTTTGCAAAAAGGTGCAAATGATACCTAATGTAACAATTAATAAGACTAAGTTTGAATACCTGCACGTCTCGTCTGTCTGAAAGAGATTCCTGATGCAATCTAAAGCTTCCCGTAGATCTTTGCTGAGTTCGGGTCGATGAAAAGAACCAGTTTGAGTCAGTGTCACTTGATGAATGGAAAGGACTAGGCCGAAGAAAGGCCTGGCACAGATGCTTTGGTATCCTGAAGCGTTTTCCTCACATCTTCATCTTTGCTTCGGACCGAACCACCGACTGGGGCGGGTCACATGGAGCCGGGCCTTTAAGGTCGGAGAAGAGGTTCTCGGGCCTTTGATGGGCTTGTCCAATGAGCAAAATGGAATTTCCGAGCTGGAGGTGGCAATTGCTGGAGGGTTTACGACCATTTGTTCTCTAAGCATGGTATTTTGCAAATGGACTTAAATCGAAATTATTGACGATTCTCAGGGCCCTAATATATATAGCCTATGTACCACCATATAATATACACGCTTGTTTCGATCATAAGAAGGCAAATTCATAGATACTAAACAAGGTAAGATTACATATAGTGAAAAGGGAGGATCAGGAATGGGTCCCCTCACATGCATACTAAAATAGTCTAAGAATATCTAAGACAAAATACACAATGACAATAATTTACTCAATGGCCTGAAGAAATATGTGTTTTCATTCAAATAACGGTTTTTCTATGAATTAACTAGAACACAGTCATTTCTACTCTGCTTTTCCTTGTGACAAAGAGTGGGCTATCCTTCTCACATTCTTGGGGGGTCATAAAACCAGTGATATCTTGATTAGTTGTCATGGTGACCAAGGGGGCTTGGTGTTCAGCAGAAATCCTGGCATCTAGTTTATTGAGTGAGGGGACTGTGACATTTGTTAATCTAATGAATAATTGATTTGTTAAATCAAATTAAAATTAGTTTGTCAGATTGGTCGAGACGCTACATAAATCCCCCCCTTTCGAGCGTTTGTTTGTCCGTAAAATAGACAACAGCGGCGACGTCAAAGTGCAGAAAACAATCTACACACACTGTCACTCACGGCCTGGGGGCAGTGGCGTCTCTCTGCTGTTTGGTGCCTCCCTAGTGGTTTGTGGTTTGCCGTGGTGAATGCTGTCAATGGGTGTGCTGTGGGGATGTAGGCTGTAGCAAGGTGTGGGTCCTCGAGCTTATGCAGCAGGTGTCGAGGCTGTGTGACCTGTCATCCTGAAGTGAGTTAGTCCGGGTAGGATGTTTTTTTTGTTGATGTTGTTAGCCAGTAGGCTATATGTGGTACTCGTGGTGTGGGACAGCTGGGTTAGACTTTCACTGGTGAGAGTGCAGGTGGTTCCTGGGATTGCAGGTAATTGTTATGGAGAGTTTGTAGTGTGCAGAGAGTTTCAGACTGACCTAGTGATGATGTCAGGAGAGCAGCAGGTGGTTGTTAGCTCTCTTTTCTGCCCGAACGTCACTAGAAATCTGCTGTTTGCGGTGTCGCTTGGCTCTTGTCGACTTGAGCTTGCCTGAGTTGTGTTGGTAGAGTTTTCGCTGTTGGGCATGTGGGCCCGCTGCTCAATCCAACGTTGTCTGGCTGCTTCTAGGGGTGTCGACCGGTTTCAAGGGATGCTCCTCCCTTGGAGGGGCCTGATGCTGTTTTGCAGCAGGCAAGGAGTCAGAGTTTTGTCCTTCTCAACACTCCTTAGTTGAGTTTTGTTCAAGGAGCTTTTTTGCGAGTGTCAGCAGCTCCTGTAACTCAGATGTAGGCGTGTCCAGCTGTCCTTGTGTTGCCTCCGTTGTGTGGAGGAGGATGTTTTGGTGGACTGCTGTTGGACATACCGTTGTGTTTGCAGGATGAGGATGCCTTTTTCTATGGCTTTTCCCAGTGGTTGGTCTGGGACTTGTGTCTGTTGCCATGGTGATGGCTCTGTTCTCTTCTGGCTAGGGGCTTTCTGTAGGAGGGTTTTGTATTGTGGCAATGCTGGGTGCCTTCTGTTGCCCGCTTTGGATTCTGAGTTGTGAATTTCAGAATCAGTGGGGTTTGACAAACACTTTTAGTGGAGGCCTTGTGCTTGTTAATGGCCTTCTGTGTCAGGTTACGCAGCTTTTGATTAGGCATTGTGCGGCAGGCCCTTATGCCTAGATGACTTCTTGCAGCTGGTGTCCTCCGCCATTCCAGGGTAATCGTGAGCTTTGGAGTATGTTTGTCAAAGTCTGTGGTAGTAAGCCTGGGGAGTTTCACGCCGGCCCTGCTTGGTGTCTGGGGCAGTGATCAGTCCGTGTTCAGACTCTGGGCCTGAGAGTATTTAGGTTGCCAGATGTGTTGTCTCTGCCAGCTCGTTGGGGTCTGTGGGGTCACACGGTGTGTGTGTCTGCAGTGTTCCTCTGGAAAAGTCCCTGCCCCACCCCTTTGTGGCTGCTGGTTGGTGACATGTAAACAGTGGCTCTCGCCCCCCCCCCCCACAGGTTCAGACTCTTGGCTGAGGGGGTGGGCCTGCGGCCAGGGAAGTTCTGTTTCGTGTTTTCCCTATCTGTTCGCTTTGTGGTCTGCAAGCATATTTCAGTTTATTTGTGACACTGAATTCACCTCGTTTCGTTGCTTCGGTTCGCCTGAAAAATTATTATTTTTTTTGTTGCAGCTGCAGAGGTTCTCAGGGAGCTGACTTGTGAAGTGTCAAACAGAAGGCTTTGGCTCCCTTTCCCCCATTTCGTAGCTGTGCACAGGCGTGGAGAGCTTGCACTGCTGGCGACGTGGTGTTGAACCTGCCGTCTTTTGCTTAGGTCTATGCGCAGTCGGTAGGACTGTTTAAATTGTTTCTGAACCATGTCAAGCTCCTTTTTAATTGCTGAGTCAGGGTTTGGACCTTAGCTCTGGCTGTATGCAGCTGGCCTTTTAAGGCCTTAGATGTGGTGTCTCTCTTATTTAGTTCCACATATGTTGTTTTAAAAGTGACTTTGTGTGAAACAGTTCTCTTTCCAAGTCCTGTGTGATGGCTTTTTCGAGCTGCGCTTGGCGTTGAGCAGCTGTTCGAGCCTCTGTGAAGACTGGTGATTTCTTTCTGTCGCCCCATTCGGTGAGGTTCTTTGCATCCGATCTGTGCTTTCTCTCGTTGAGCAGGTATCAGTTCTCTGCAGAATTCTGTGACTAGCAGTTTCAGCTCATATACCTCCTGTATGAGGCCCTTGAGGGTGTGGGCCGAGAAGAGGATGATACTGGTCAGGTGTTCACTTATGTCGCAATCTCGCTGTTCCTTTCTTTGCCATCGCAGGTCGTTGGCTGCTTTGAGCTGAAAGAATTTATTACAGTGCTCTGCTGAGTGTCCAGGTGGTCCTGGTGAGCTGGCAGGGCTGGTTGTCTGTGGAATGTCTGCGACATACTGACACTTGTGGGAACACCAGAGAAAGAGAGGCAGAAAGCAAATGAAAGTATGTACAGAGGTGTTAAGCTATTTCTATGTGGAACGGCTGTGTAGGCCGTGTAAGGAATGACTAGCTGGTGGGAGGCAGCTAGTGAGGTAGGGTGCTTGAATGTTTTTGTGTTCGTGAACACAAAGAGAAAGTTTGAGTAACTTTGTTGAGGCGTCGTATCAGGGTTCAGCTGATGACCGGGCTATACTACTGATGTTTCACGGGTTTGGTCACTATGACGAAACTGAAATAAAATAAGATGAACTCAAAAAAAAAAAAAGGAACATTTTTACCTATTTTAGTTTTTTTTCTAAGAGATATGGCTAAGCAGGTTTCACTTGTGTGTGATGCTGCAATAGACTTCATAACCCTAGGGTTAGGCTGTTAGCTAAACTAGCAGGGACCCATCAAATACCTCTTCAAAAGAAAAAGAAACAGTGGGAATGGTTTCTAGTTTTATGTTAGCCTACATTGTGTTGCAATGGTAGCTGCCCTTCAACTTATTAGGCCTGGCACTGAGGCGTGAGGTGAAGTAGAGAGGAAACAGGGATTATGCTACTAATAACCTGTATAACTCGTTAAGGAAACGACAGTTGCTAGAACTACTGTAATCCTATCCAAAAGCGACGATGGTGATGGTGAAAATACTAAAATAAGGTAAAAGTAAAACACAACAAACAACAAAAAAAAAATGAATAAAATAAAAAGGGGTCCTAAGAGCTGTAGGAAATTAAAAGGGGAAAGTAAATAATAAAAATAAAAATGGAATAAAATAACAAATAAATAAAAATTTGATTTAATTAAATCTCAATTTAATACAATCAATTTAGCTTAATTGGTACATTTGTGCTAAACAAATGTAAGTAAATGCAATCAAATTAAAAAGAGGTAGAATAAAGTCAAAAAAAAAATAAACAATAACACAAGTAAACCCAGTATGTGGGTGGGTCCCACAAGGACCTGTGATGGCATCAACAGGAAGAGACACCAGGAGTGACGGAGAGAGAGACGGAGAGAGAGCGAGTGTGGTGAAAGTTAACGTAACCGCCTATCTAAGCGGTAGCCAAATGCAACAGCTAGCAGTGAGGTAGAAGGGTTAGCTACAAGAGTTAGCGTTAGTTACACGCAGTTCTTTGTTTACACAAAGGTCTGTGAAGTGGGTGCTGTTATCAGATTAACCCGGAAGATTCTGCTTACACTTCCGGGGTCACGTGTTGCTAGTAGACCAATGCAAGCTCACAACAGGTGTAGGTGGAGCAGACTTGCACTGCTGTGTGCATGCATGGGAAACTCATGCATGTCTCGTACAAATTCATTCATTACTCAAAAAAGCACATTCACTTCACAGGCAATGGTGGATTCTTAGTTAGCTACGCTAGAATAACACCATTAATTTAACGTAAATGTTTCACATGAGGGAGTCAAAATGAAATACAATGATACGTACCACATAATAAGGCCTTAAATTAATGACATGAGGAGTATCGCTCAGATCACCTGCACAGTGCTGAAAAAGGGGATTTTTTTCGCCCAAGATCAGACCGATTCATTCTGGTACCATTTATATGAGCTGCTAATCTGATATTGCGTCGTCAGAAAATAGACTTATTTTCCACTAACAACAGAGATTAGGATTTCTTCGCTAAAGTCAGGTTAGTTTCTTTTCGTACGATTTAAAAACATTATAGCATTGAAACTTTCTAATACCTGTAGGAAGGAACCTTCAAGCTATAGTTTTATCTGATTAAATTCAGAACCTGGTGCGCGCATGTATAAGAGTTACGTAATGTTTCACATGAGTGGGTCGATATGAAGACAATGATACATAACACATAATAAGGCCTTAAATCAGTGAAATGAGGGGTATCGCTCAGATCACCTACACAGTGTTGAAAAAGGGGATTTCTTCGCCCAAGTTCAGACCGATTTATTCTGGTACCATTTTTATGAGCTGCTAATCCTGAGATTTCGGCGTCAGAAAATAGACTTGTGCTCTACTAAC
>JADLZN010006467.1:112529-134764 GCA_018155175.1 Sinocyclocheilus anophthalmus
GGTGATGTCTTGTGCAGTGGGCTCTCACCCCCCTTTCGAACTGGGAACCCTTGACTAGCTGGTATCAATCTTCTGGTTAGGGGAAATTCTGTGGTGTGCGTTTCCCTTTCAGAGTCACTTTGCAGTCTCTATGCATATTTAAGCTCTCGGTGAACCATATCAAGTTCATCTTTTAAATAGTCTCTTTGTTGGACCAAGACACTGACTTCAGCCCGTGAACTTTGCAAGGTGGACCCTTCGGGACCCCAGGAGCATTTGGCCTATAGAATCCTCTCTCTTGAGTATCAAAAGAGACTCATGATCTATCATAGAGCGGGATGGAGCCTTGGCTCGCTGAAGTTTTTCACTTAGTTCCTCTCTGGTGTACTTCTCCCACTGCTCTCGGCGTGTTGTGTCTACACAGAGATCAGTTAAGGCTTTCTGGAGTCTCTATACTACCTCCTGCAGCTCTGGGTCCTTTTCATCCGCCGTCATGTGCTGGTGCTGAGTCTCCGACGTTAGCTGGTCCAGTTGACTTTGAGCAAGCACCAGGTTTCTCTGAGCCTCCTCAGCCTGGAGCTTCAGCGCTGCTGCTTCCTGTTCCATGCGGGAGGTGCTTGTTTCTCCCAGCCTTGCCTGAGCGAGGAGGTTGTGGGCGAAGGGCCCGATGATCTTGGTGAGATCTTTGAGGCTGTAGTCCTATGTCGGATCGTGTGACATCAGGGCACTCAGGTTGTCGTCGAGCTGTTCGGCTCAGGTGCTGCAGGCCGCCGGCTGCTTCAGACAGGTGTGTACCGGTTATGGCCCTCAGCCAGGGGACTCTAGTCGACCCAGTGGGCCTAGCGGCGGATGGATCGAGACAGCTGGGCTAAGGGTGAGAGAGAGAGAAGGGAGAGAGAGAGAGAGAGAGAGGGAGGAGGGAAGCACGAACCGGAGCAAATGCAAGTATTTACGGCGTTAACAGGTTGCGATTATAGTAATTATATGTTCTACGCACGGTCTGCTTGAGGAAAACAAACAGTATTAGACCAGTGTGAGCGTAGACCAGACACCTGTTATATCGGTCGCAAATGGCGAGGTGTGTCTAATTGTTGTGGGGGGGGGCCCCGGAAAGGATCTAACTGAGATTGTTGACAGCGTGATCGTCTAAAGACTTTGGCAGCTTGGGTCGTCAATCTATTACTCAGCTTTCTTTGATGATTTCTCAAAGGTTCGGTCTCTAGGCAAACAAAACAGAACAAAATTAAAAACAAACAAACCAACAAATCAAAACACAGGGAGAGATAGAGGAGAGAGCAGATTTAAGACTTTTACTGCTGTTAGGGGATATGACAACTGGATGGGTTAGTATTCCATAGCTAGGCTAAGTGGTGGTTTGAGGTGATTCAGTTTGGATCCCGTGGCACACTGCGACCCGCCGTGGAGGCAACTGTCACTTCAACAACTAAGCACTAGAGGGAGTGTTACCTATAGGTGAACAAAAATGGCTAGAATAAAGAAATTTACTTTAAATTTGAATTCAAACACTGTTTAAACTACATTTAAATAAGTGAGTGGTAAAGTGAGAGAGAGTGAGAGAGAACCCTGATAAAACAAAAAAAAAAAATATATATATATATATAATATATATTATATATATTTTAAATTAAAATAAATAAACTAAAAAAAAAAAGAAAAAAAAAAATAAAAAGAAAAAATAAAAAAAAAACTAAAGGAACCAAGATAAAACAAACTAAACAAAATTATAAAAGTCATAAAAGATAATAAAGTAAAACAAAATTAGTACTGGATATGAAGACTAATACAAAACAAGAAATAAAAAAAAAAAATGAGTAAATCAAATAAAAAAAAAAAAATGAAAGGCAGGTACAAGAATGACCAATGGGAAATTAAAATCAAACAAATTAAAGTAACCAAGTCGACCTAGCAGAGAAATTCCCACAAGGGGGAGTCAGTGCGCTGAAAAACAGGAAGGCAGAAAGAGTTCACGAAATGTTAAGATACTTAAACAGCCTGCCCTCTAGCTTTAGTTTAAGGTACTGTGCCTTAACTCTAACCGTGCTTGAACTGAAAACGTTTAGAGACTATTCTCCTTTTCAAACGGAGTTTTACTGCAGTTATCACAAGAACACAGTCCAATCCCAACAGAATCTATCATCTGTGCACTTAACTGCACAATGTGTGTGAAGCAGGATTTCTTCGCTGCCAGGTACACAAATAAAAATATGAACAACAGGGTTTCTTCGCTGTTGTTATACAAATTTCACTTGATCAATGTTTAAAAAAAAAACTCCCATTTACATTTCAATCAGTCTACTGGCTCGCAGTGTTTTTATGATCAAATCTGCATTAGGTGACACATTAGGTAGCTACTCTAACGGTTAAACCTAAGGGAGTTAGATCGTATAGTTAAATTAAATTGGAACTTCGCAATGACTTTAATCTAGCGATACTATCAAAAATATAAGGCCTTTAAAAGATTATAAGAGGAACATCGCTCAAATCAATCTTTAATCGCAATGCAGGAAGATTTCTTCGCCAACAGGCGATTTTGATAATATTAAAAAATGTACTGCAAAGAGATTTCTTCATCTTTAGAGAACAATTTTAATATTATAAACTGCACTTTACTTTAATATTTCACAGTGACTAAATGTTAGACAAAATAGAGGCTGTTAAAATACAGTACTGGAGTTGGCTCTTAAACATCCAACCAAAAGAGTGAGTTCGCGCTGCGACTAGTCTCACTCTAAGCGCGCATAATATAAAAAACACAAATAAATTGATACTGTTTGCTCACAAACCAAGTTTGAATATGCCCCGAAGTCTCACCAAACATGTAACGTTTAATTATATTATAGCTCTAAAAAGGGGACTATTTATGGACGAATCACAAAACTGGTTGTATGATTCATATAAATCTTAGTTATATTTCGAATAACTGTAGCAGAATCAATATTACATTTATTTGATCTGTCCATCCACCGAGCATACAATATAATCATTTATCAATTCAAGAAATATTTATTTTCTGGCCACGGAACAATAAACTGTCCTTCTTTGTGCAGTGCTAGCAGTAATTTTAGCAAAATGTAGCAAGGGTTCACACATTCATTGATTTCGAACTGTGAGCAGCAAACAGAGACTATCCGTTGTGAATATAAGGGATTTAATAGATGAAAACTATATCTAACATATAACTAACTAAAAAATATATACACAGAATGAAACAAAGTAAGGAAACGATAGAGAATAGGAAAAGAATGGCAGTATTTCACATCACTTAACCTCAACCTTTGAAAATCGTCAAAGAATCCAAAAATCACCTTAAAAGTGTCTGAACCTTAAACACACATCTGAATAATTTTAAGCGGTTACTCGCATTTGTTTTCGATTGCTGAAGAAGAATCCTGACGCGGTAGACACCAGAGGTCTTTTGATGAGTTCGTGAGGAGTCAGCTGGAAGTTTTACTTCTGGTTCTTCTGAAGAAGAAGTCGACAGCGACTAACGTTACTTGAAAGTAAAGACTGCCGGAAAATAAAACTCAAGAGGGAGGTCTTGAGAGTCCTGAAAGGTGTTGTATCAAACGAAGAAGAAGTTTTCTGAGCCAAGTTAATTCCGGGCTGATCGCTTTTGAGAATTTCTATTCTGTGTGTACTGGCCAATAAGAGTCATGAATTTTGAGCGGGAGAAAATTTATTTGTCTCTGTTTATGGCCCATATGCATGTTTATTGCTGGTCTGGAGGATTGGTGCAGTTTAACCCAAAATATCGTGGCGAGGTCATATTGATGAGCTGATTACAGTCAGGCACATACGTGCTGAAGTCAGTCTGAGAGACATGACGAAAGAAGGTGACATGATACCCAAGAAACAAGTGAATCTGGAATAGATTTAATTTACCAACGATACACACATAACTGAATATAAGGTTTTTATGGCTTTAACTAGATAGGCAAATACGAGGGGTACTCATATAGTCTAAAAGGAATGTACACACAACAAATGCATATACCAGATACAATTATAACAGATTAATTATAGTCTAAAATAAAGAAAAGTCTTTATGTGTGTGTGTGTGTTAGTTTGGGTGTGTGCGTGTTCGTTTGGCCATTCACAGCTCTAAGTGGAATGTTTTTGAACTCAGATTCCAGGATTCTCGTGGGGTCTGGTTCTAATCTTCTTTGACGGCGAAGAAACATTTGGCAATTTACAACCCCTATACAACGTAACATCTCTGACCAGAACTGTAATATATATGCAAATGTCAAAAGGCTAAAAGGGGTCTTTTAAGCCATAAACAGTCCAACTATCATGCATGATCCTACGCAGACGCTAACACGGTCTAACTACACATACACACACACACACACACACATCACCCGTGTTGGTATAGGAAAGGGTTTAAGTTTAACTCAGCATAGAAAGAGGCATAAAGAATGGATGTTATGGAACACTTTGCATGTATATTCAACAGATCAAAGCCTTCAGGGATACGTCAGATTCTGAGGTCAAACACACCTTTGTAAAAAGGTACAACTGATACTTAATGTATCAATTAATAAGACTAAGTTTGATACTTAGCGAGTCTCGGCGGTCTGAAAGAGATTCATGATGCAAATCTTAAAGCTTCCCGTAAATCTTTGCTGAATTCGGGTCGATGAAAAAAAACAGTTTGAGTCAGAGAATCTTGTTGAAATGGAAAGGTCGAGGCCGAACGAAAAGGCCTGGCTACATGCTTGAGTATACTGAAGCGTTTTATCACATCTTCATACTTGCTTCCGAAGACGAGCACGAACAACAAGGACTGGGAGGGTCCTTGGAGCCGGGCCTTTAAGGTCGGAGAATATCTCCGCCTTTCAAGATGGGCTTGTACAATGAGCAAAATGGAATTTCCGAGCGGGAGGTGGCAATTGCTGGAGGTTTTTATGACCCTTTGTCTTTAAGCATGTTAATTTGCAAATGGACTTAAATCGAAGTTATTAACGATTCTCAGGGCCCTAATATTTATTGCCTATGTACCAATATATAATATTCACGCTTGTTTCGATCATAAGAAGGCTAATTCATAGATACTAAACAAGGTAAGTTTACATATAGTGAAAAGGGAGGATCAGAAATGGGTCCCCTCACAAGCATACTAAAATATTCTAAGAATATCAAAGACAAAATACACAAAGACAATAATATACCCAATGGCCTGAAAAATATGTGTGTTCATTCAAATAACAGTTTTCCTATGAATTAACTAGAACACAGTCATTTCTACTCTGCTTTTCCTTGGGACAAAGAGTGGGCTATCCTTCTCACATTCCTGGGGGGTCATAAAACCAGTGATATCATGATTAGTTGTCATGGTGACCAGAGCGCCTGGTGTTCAGCAGACATCCTGGCATCCAGTTAATTGAGTGAGGGGACTGTGACGATTTGTTAACCTAATGAATAATTGATTTGTTAAATCAAATTAAAATTAGTGTGTCAGATTGGTCGAGACGCTACAAATTTAAGCATTTGGTTGCAGCCAAACCATATGTGAAAACCTCTTAACTTTGACATTTTGTTTTTTAAGCTCAGTAGTCAAGAATCAAACAAACAGAAAATCATTTATATCCTGGAGATATTTATGGTAAACTGTAAGGCTGGCTTAAAAGACACTGGCAACACAAAAAATAAAAATGACTAACTGTAGTCATTCAAGATGTGTATAATTCTTGTGCTCTGTGAGGTGGCAGTAGAGAATTGCACAGTGGGGATAATATTCATATGAACATGAATAAAATAAGTGTGCGTGATTTACTGCTTCTGAGAAAACCATCTGACTGATGACTCAGTCGGCCATTTTTAAAAAATCAGACCTGTATATCAACAGTGTAACCCTGTCCTCATTTTGTGTCCCCATTCAGCGCATCAGTAAATCTATGTGACATAATCGGAGGTTGAGATAAAATACACACATTTGCTTCCAAGCTCTTTGCTCCACAGCTTTTTCATTTCCACTGATTCGCTGGGTGTTAAATACCAAGGGACACATAAAGAGGGATGACACTACTAATCATGGATCAAATACTGTTATTAAGCCAGCGTAAAATTTGACATTATACATATTGTCTGTTGCATCAATATCAGATATGCTTGGAGACAGCACCTACATACACATGAACACACACAGATTCAGTGTATTGTGATTCAGAGACTAGATTAAATTCTCCAAGATGGAAGATGAATCATCTCTTAAGCAGTCAAGGATTAATTTGTTTCTGGAGATCTGCATTAACTAACGACTTCTTTTCAATTACAGAGAGAGTTATGGGAGTGCTAAAGAACTTGAATAAACTGTTTGTTTTTCTTCTGACATCTACAGCTAAGAGCACTATTATAGAGGACACACCCACCAGGTTTATTATTATTTATAATACTAAAACATAAAAAAGTAATTACTTGAAATACAAAAAACTTTTACTGAAATAAAACAAAAATGTTTGAATATTTCAGTTAGCTGCCAAATGGTTGAAGTTGATGTAATCAAAAAATCTTTGTACTTTAAAGTAAAATTAAAATGAAATGGAAAATATAAAAATAAAAACCTCAATAAAAACTATAATAGTATCTCAGTTATATACAAAAATAACACACACCCTCATTTTTGAATCCTTAAGAGTATTGTTCTATTTATTCTCTCTAAATAAATAAATACAAAATATCCGGAATAAAGAGTTTTAATTCATGAACCAAACCAACCAGCTGAGGTGAATCACAACACAGTTCTATAACTGTAAATACAGTTCACACACAGTTATGAAAGAGATTGACAACTTAATTCAATACCTGAGCTGACTCCTTTTAAAGTTTCAGGACTCACAACCGAATTCTATAAGCCAGTTTGCTTGATGTGCGCTGTACCAACGAAACTATCTGTCACGTCACTGACGTACATATGACAGAAGAGCAAGTTTCATGCGGTATTTTTGGCTGTCAATCACTAATGTTAGGACTGTCAACCTCTCTCAGCTTATGAAAAATGCCAGGTATTGTGTGTTCTGTGAGCGAGACAAAACTTCTGTTACGTTTCGGTGGAGGAGAGAGGAAGCGAAACAGGATGGAAATCCAAAAATTGTAAATGTATATGCGGAAATCTTTAGAGCGTTTAACCACCTGCAATGCATTGTGGAGTGATCTCAGTGAGGTGTTAGAACATTTGGAAGATTTGTAATGCATGTGAATCCACTCTTGATGTATATCGATTGTTTGTGCACAAACAAGATGCTTAAAATAGACCCAATGCTTGTGGGACATAATGGCCAAGAGCCCAGTCAATGCCCTGTTCTATTATGATTATTAATAGTGTTGTCCGTCCAACTGTATCTCTGTCAGCCATAACGTACGCGACGGAGGCCCCTCGCCACGATATAGCCCTGACGTTTGCTGCCTGGACCACCGTGATTTTTTATTGGTATTAAAGTACTATGCACTTCATGCATAAGGAGCCAAAAGAAAGAAAGAAAAAAAACTACAATGATTTCTGTTGTGACACACATGGAAAGGCAGTGGAAAGCTCTCAAATCCCCACTGGGATTGATCTTCTCCATCATAAGAGAATGTTAAGATCAAGATTACAGTGTCACTGTCATTGAGATTTTTGGTTTTGAGGCTGAATTCAGTAGCATATAACATAAAAGCTGTTTATGTGGGGATATATATAATTTTTTTTTTTTTTTAAACCCTGTAATCTTGATATTCTCTTTTTGATTCATTTATAGGTATTAGGTGTTTTTTTTTAGACACAGAGTCCTGGCATACATGCAAATCCAATAAAGTTTTTGCAAAACGGAAAGCCTCACTTTGTTTTTAAGCAAAGACCCTGAACAGTAATTATCTATTAATGGTGCAGTCAGTAATTTTTTGTTATTTTGTGCTGGAATGGATGCAGTCTGATGCAAGATCAAAACATATTCATGGTCAGCCATTATTTACTGGACATACCCGAAACAAGGGCTTACTATAAAAAGTAAGAAGTATTTAGCTGGTCAGACCATGTCAACATGTGGTGGAATGTAAAATAAAAGAGCTTTAAGTAGGCTACTGATAGGACTTATGTGAGTGTACATCATTTGAAACATTTTTCATGTATGTGTAAAACTATAATAAGGGAAAATTACTTTGGAAAACTACAAAACACCTACTTGAGTTCAGATCTGACAGATTCATCACAATCTGTTTGGAAAGGATTTGTTAATCATAGCCAACTGCCTATGTGTGTAAATATGCTTTACACTAAATGTTAGGTCTTGCAACCAATTTCACTATGTCTATAAAAAGTGTGAAAATGAACTATATGTCCAATTGACTGTTATTTGTACAGATATCTATCCAGTTGTGCTAATTAGTCAATTGCAGGTCAGTGGTTCTTGTCTGCAGATGATTAGCAGTCTTGTTTTCACATATGGCATTACAGTTGCACTTGAGGTATAAGGGAATGCTAGCACCAACTGGAAAATGCATAGATCTTAAAAGACTAAAATGAGATCAAATGTATTGTTCTTCATTTTTAGAAGAACCAGCAACATTTGTGTTCTTGTGCTGAAGCACTGAAATGGTGGAGGACATTAGCAAATTATCTGGCCTTTGTGAATAATTCTTACCACCGTTTGTCTACAAGGATTTTGAATAAGCGGAGTTCATGAATAAAAGTAATTTTACTGATGTATAGCTAAAAAAAAAAAGTGAGACTTGACCATGAGATTACCATGACCCACTCATTTTTGGAAATGTGTTGCATAACAGTTTTCAAGGAATTGGCAGTAAAAAAAAAAAAAAAAAAAGACTAGAAACAATATATCATTATCATAGTATTTTGTTTCAGTTCAAGGTTTATTTAAAGACGGATATATTTCAAATATATCAGTATACAATAAGTTTTTTTCTTACACATTGAAGTGGGTAGTGCTTTTGTGCGTTGAGTGCGCGGTGCGTGCGTGTGGCGTGCCGTGTGGTGTGTGTGTGTGTGTGTGTGTGTGTGGATAGAGAGATAGATAGACTTAGAAAATTATTATTTTGCAGTGTAAAAACTACAGCAAGCAACTGATATCATAAGCCATATATGCAATAATGCAGTAATTTCACCTATTATGGGTAATTGAGTTTCCTGAATAAAAGTAGCAGACATTCCACCTGCTTCACACTACTATAATGTTCCTGATAGGAAGAGACATCTAGAGATATCTACTACCCTCTCTGAATTTTCATATTTTGACAATTTTAAATGTTTCTATCGTCATGATCACTACTTATTGAATTCCACCTTCAAAATGTATGCAAGCACAAATTATAAACACCTAAGACTCTAAATCTAAAACACTTTTTCATGCAGCTTCCACATGCAAAAGTCAGATGATTTACAACAGAAGCGGAGTAAAAATCAAGGGAATTTGGTTCAAGGCTTTATCAGAGTGGACTTTGTGCAAGTACTTGTGCTGTACTACAAGAGAAACGTCAGTGAAAACACAAAACCATTTTGCTGGAATTAAATATTTCTGCTTTTGCTCTTTATGACCTTGGCTTCATAAAGCTTCTTTTATGAGACTAATGAGCACTTGAATGCACACGCTCTGCTCTTTGATTCATAAAACAGAGCAGTGATATGTGAACGTCTGATGATTGATTCATAAACCGCTTCATACCATTGCCAAAAATTCTAAATGATCACAACCATAATTTTCTAATAACGAGAGGGGTACATTTAAATAAGGAAATGCTTATGTTTTTGAAGGGAAAACAGTCCAAGGGCAGCTACGACAGGGATAGCAAAGTTTTGCTGGGGCAGGGAAACAATCTCTGGAGCATCCAGCAACACCAACATCTAGTCACTGAAATAGGGGTCACTTCCCTGGGTTAACAAACTTGCACATCCCCTATCTGAATGGATACTCGGCTCTTAAAGCTCTGTCCAAAGAGCCTGGGGACAGGCAGGAAGGACGATAAGGGGTAATTCACATAGAAGAACTATATTCTGTCTTATTTCAAGAAGCAAACTGTCCTAGATTCAGGTTCTTTGACCTTTTAACCCAACAGTGTTGCTGCACCAGTCATAGCAGACAATCATTAGATGGAAACAGTGGCCTTTAAAATGTTTTAAAAGCATCTGCTCAGCAGTAAAAGAATTTGAGCCAGTCTGCTTGTTGCTTTAAAATGGTTGAAAAGACATCTGATCGGGATATGCTATAGGCATTTAAAAGCATCTTTTTGAACAGCGCCAGTCACTGAACTTTAAGTAACTTACTTTGAAATTTCACGTCTGAGCCAAGCATTTCCACTGGGATGTGTTGGAAGCCCTGTTCACTTTCATTCACTCCAGTAAAATAGAAAGAAATGGGTTTGGTATAACCTCAGTGCAAGGACAGATTCAGTTCTGCACAGCACATGCACCTGGGAATGGATGGACATACAGCCTTCTTTTAAATGGGTGTACAGTCACCCTCAAGTCATGCTAAACCTGTATGTACTTTTTCCCCTATGGGACACAAAAGATGATATTTTGAAGAACAACATGGGTCTAAATAAGGTTGGACCACATTGGGAAAAAAACAACAACAATATCTTCTTTTTGTGTTTCACAGACGAAAGCAAGTCATACAAATGAGGGTGAGTAAATAACCGAATTTTCATTTTTAAGTAAACAATCCCTTTAAGATAAAGAAATGACCTTATGCGTTGTCAGGTTTAAGCATAATCTTGTGCATGTAAACATACTCAAGCTGCTAATCAGAAATCTGATTTAAAAAAAAAATTTCAGAAACAATAAGTCACAGTTCCCGACAGGCATCATAGAGGGTCAAACTTCATTTTTTTTGTCTTAACATGTAAATCACTTCTTATCATCATAAATTCATTCTGCAAACAAACATGGCTTAATTTCTTTCTCTTGTGGTTTATTTATTTATTTACTTTTTTATTACTTATGTATTTAGGAGTGTTGATTGCAACTGAAAAATTACTGACAGGATATAGAGAAATGTAAATAATTAAACATGTCCTTCAGAAAACTTCTGAGAAACTTTTACAAAAGAAAAAAAGGAAGATGAAATGGAAACACATTTTCCTCAGCAGTAATAGATTTTCATTGTGCTGTATTTTCTCACAGGGTCTCTGGTGTTTTATATAAATCCACTGCTTTAAAACATGTGGCACTGCATATAGCATTATTTCAGCACCCAATAAATGCATGTTCCTCAGAGCATGGTGCAGGAGAAATCAATTTTAAGATATGAAGATCGGGTCTCTAATATAGTCTGGCCATAGTGAAATAACATTTTACTATGCTGCTTTACAATGCTCAAGTAATTTCAATTATGTGTGTGTTGTATAAATTAAAATCACACACATACACAAACAAAGGAGATTTGTAATGGACTTAGAACAATAAAAACACATCATTAGGCATTATTCCAAACCATGATTGATTATAGTTCACACAGCTTACATTACCTGCTGCAATCAAATAAAATTTCCAGGTTTCAAATAATAAATTGCCCATGTTCATAACTCATGTTGGCAGGTGAGAGGCATAGAGACAGTGGCGGAGCTAGAGTTTTATACATGGGGTGGCCAGGGGGTGAAGGCTAATTCAGGGGGTCTACAGATGGTGACAGAAAATCAGTGTATAGCTCCAACCTGGCATAAAAAGCATGGATAAATCCTACGATTGCTGATTACTTCACATTACCCTACATCAGCTGTACATTCCCATACCGTAACTTATTTCTCTTATTTCTATCATCTGATTAACCAGCGGTTGGAGCAAAAGATCTAACATTAATTTACACAGTGACATTTTTTTAATGTTGTTCAGGAAACCTAAAACTTCAACTTATTTCAGACAGGGCTGCCAACTTTTGAGTTCAGCCTGGAAAATTAAGTTCTCAATTTTTCTAAACTAAACTATAAAGAGAACTCTATTGTTAAGGTTAAAAGTAACAACTGATTTGTATAATTTTTATTATAAAGATATATCTATACATTTGTATTTATTATAATAAATATTATTATTTTTTTAATTCTCCTCTCTAGTGTACATTTTTCTCACTAGTTTATGGACACAATTAATTTTCTGAGGTTATGTGACAATGTTTTTAAGCTGCTGTCTTTCCGTGGTTGAAACACTCATTGAGTGATTACACGAGACACTATACATTCAGTAAGTTGTAGTGTATCTTTCAGCATTCACTTGGATGTTCATTCATGTTTATTTCATGCTAATTAGAATGCACTCCTGCTTCGCTTGAACTGAGGTAAAGCGGGAGCGCACGTGAATCGTCATGCCGCTAAAGAGCTCCAAAACTGTATTTATCATTTTAAATTCTTAATAAAACAAACAGAATTTGAATGCTGAGACTTTGTTTCCTATTATCAAAAGTAACCTGGTCTGCCTTGTCTGTCAGCGCGTTATCTGTGTCCTCTTTACTCTGCGATGTTTTTCACTCCGTAAGAAAATGAACGTGTCGTGAGAGAGTGTACGTGAGAGTTAGCAGAGGCTGGAAGGTACACCAGACGAGATGAAGCGCGATACGGCACACCAGATGTGTCGCGTCCTTGAGGTCGAGGCTAAAATAAATGCTTCTTTCAGTGTGACTAAACAAAGAAAATGAAATAGTAGCATATTCAATTTTGGGGTGGCCAATCAGATGTCAGCGTAGAGAAGCTGTAGAGAGTGAATATTTATTGAAATGTTTTGCAGCTCTCCTTGTGTCATGCTTTTTGGATATAATTTTTTTTATTAAATAGACTCTTTCTGTTATTATTTTCCATTGGTGTGATGCAAAACCATTTGTGTGACATTGCAAAATAATGACCAAAGCCTGTTTATGACCGTTTTTAAAAAAGGAGGGGCCTTAATGGAATGCTACAAGCAGTCAAAAGAATCGTGTTCTACTTAGAAAATTGTGTTTGAAATTCATTAGCTACAGAGAAGGTGTCAACATCATGCATATTATAAAAATAACCCACACCTCTCCTAAATAGTATACTTAATAAAGGGCTTAATGTCACTTCATTGTGATGTTTTCTCTAGAAAAAAGAACACTCCCCTTTTGTTTTTAAAGAATGAGTCACCAATCGTGACAACTTATTGTTTATTCTAGGACAATACATTTAGTCAATTCATCAATAGAAAGTTCAAAAGAAGTTGTAACAGCATTTATTTAAAACAGAAATCTTTTGGGACATTTATAAATGTCACCACTTTTGATCAATTTAATGCCTCCTTGCTGAATAAAAGTATTAATTCCTTTAAAAAAAAATCTACCTGACCTCCAACTTGTGAATAGTAGTGTGCACTGTATATTTGGTTGATACTACATAAAAACCTTGGGCTCAGCCAACAGCATTAGCTTGGGACTAGCTTAGGTTGGCTGGTTAGCATGGTTAGTAAAAAATACATCTCCTGGCAGCAAAGAGCATCTGTCTCCACTGACAATCGTTCAAAACTAGCTGTGAATTCTCATAAAATATTTTAATAATATACATCAATACATATTAATAAATACTTCATAAATATTAAAACTGACTTCTATTTTTCCCTGTCTGCTGTTTTTCCACATCTCATGAGGGTTTGATAGAGATGGGTCTGAGATCATCTATGTTCTTGGCATCATTAGTAGCGTTATCTACCAGCAGGGGCTAACGGGTCCATGCTAAGCAGCCTGACCCTGAACCCTTGGTGATGCCATTTACAGCTCAGATGATTGGCCTGCTGAACTGACTGCCCGTTAGCAAAGATGGCAGCATGCAGTTTGCAAACTGAGAGAGGGGAATGCTAACGCATAGCTCTCTCCAAGTATTACACACTCTCCTGGGCGGGACTACCTCTTTACATTTCACTATCAGTCACCTATATGGTGTCATTTTTATACCATCTAAGATCATGGCATCAATACGGGTGCAAGCAGTTTCAAATTTAAATTATGCCTTTATTAAAAAAGGTATTATATTACTGTCTTGTCTCTCTTGATCTTCCTCCTATTGTTCTCGGTGTCTGAATGTACCATACAAGCACAATATGAGATTGATCAAACAGTCAGTGTGAAAGAAGCTGTCTCTTACTACAGGATCAATGCGACAGAGAAAGTGAAGTGTGGCGTCCCGGCTCTCCATTTGCAGATAATGCACGCAGACGAACACTGCAATTAGTGGCAGGGGGAGGAGCGGAGCTGCTATGGCGCTCTGAGACAAATGGGCTCATCAGACAGCTCTCTCTGTAGCCCAGAGTCACATGCTGCATTCCAATTACCACTGGCACCACACACACACACACACAGCGTCTGGACGTGATGGAGGGCCGCAGAGACAACTGCAGGTAAAACACACAAGATGTTTACACTTGATTGACGTCAGGCTCACAAGGACAAGTGGACCAGAGGGCTTCATTACATTTTTCACAGTTGTGCTATGTGCTAGTCTGTCTTGTCGCATGTTGTTTGCGGTAGCCTCAGCATGAAATGTCTTTGGGAAGTCAGTTCCTTCAGGAAAACAAGAACACATGACTAGAAACATATGCATAAAAAGACTGGTTCAATTCATGAATTGCAATTTTAATTGGCCACATACCACAGGAAGCTGAACTGGAATTTGATTAATAGTCAGCATGTCTGTTAAATGTTTGGAGTCTTTTTTTAATGTTTTTGAGTCTCTTATGCTCACCGAGGCTGCATTTAATTGATAAAAATATAGTAAAAACAGTAATATTTTGAAATATTTTCTATTTTGATAGATTTTAAAATAATGTATTCCTGTGATGGCAAAGCTGAATTTTCAGCAGTCTTCAGTGTCACATGATCCTTCAGAAATCATTCTAATATGCTGCTTTGCTGCTCAAGAAACAACCATGCTGCTTAATTTTTGTAGAAACTGTGATTCTTTTTTTCCAAGATTCTTTTATAAATAGAAAGCTCAAAAGAACAGCATTTGTTTGAAATAGAAATGTTTTGTAACAATGTATAAAAAACACGTACAGTCAATTTTGATCAACTCGACGCATTCTTGGTGAAATATTAATTTCTTTCAAAAAAGAATATCCATCTATTTATTTGTTTGTTCATTCATGACCACAGAACAGTAGATTATCTATATATACTCAATACTTTTACATTTTTTTTAAACAAGCCTTTGTCAAGCCTTTGACAAACTTTGCTTTTCTATAGATAAAAATTACAGTTACAGCCCTGAATAAGATGGCAGCAGATGACAGCTACAGACTGAGAAGAACTATATGATTAATCAAAGCGTCAAAGCAAAAACACTATTAGTGGACAAGCAGAATAGAATAATAATAACAGAATTTGAGAACATACACAAGACTGAATGGAGAAAAAAGAAAGACTGAATTCAAATGACGTCACAGAATAAAATGATTTCTGACATCTTGGTTGACCTGAGAGCATCAAAATATTCACACAGTGTTTCTCTATAGAATTGCTTCAATTATATATGTATATATTTTAGAGAAACTCAAGGACATGGTTTTAATTGCAAATTGAGGTCACTAGGTGTGAAACACGACATTGAATCGCTTAGATGCTGTTCTCTGGTCTCAAGAGGATATAGCAATGTTAAGAGATGAATACATGAAATGCCAGATTCTCTGTGGAAAACACGTCAAGCTTGTTGCCTTGCTCATTGCTCTGCAGTTTCACAGTGGAAAAAACAACATCTAATTGTTATTCTGCTCGGACAATCAAAGTAAAGACACGCACAAGTCCAAACAATTATTCAACATTGAGTACGCCAAAGTATTTTCAATGCATTAATTTCAATTCCCTGTTCCTACATGAACACAAAAACCTTTCAACAGTTTAGATTACATGCCTGTGGGAATTTAATTTACAGCACTGCACATCAAAGTTATGCAAGGGGGAATTACTAAGGAAGCTCTGCCTTTAGAAACCTGAAATAAGTCATAATCATTAAAATCGGTCTTTTCCTCTGAATTTCAGTTAATTGGGCCTTGAGGACTCACTGTTTTTCACAGCGAATCGTTAAGAGTGTAATGCGTGTCACTTTTTTTATGCACTAGAGATCGAGAGAGATGAAACACACTGACACTTTGAAACCCCTCTAATCCAAGCACAATGATAATGACCTGAGCTGCACAAGGTCAAATTGAACTCAAGATCGAATTGGTTACAGTGAACAATACAGTCAGCAATAGTCGAAGACATTTAGCAAGGACATTTCTACCATCTCCCCTCAGGAACCCAAAGATGAGATGTCACTTATTTGTACACTGCCATTGAAGTGTTTGGGGTCAGAAAGAAATTGATACTTTCACCAAGGACACATTTTAAAAATACACTTAAATAGAAAAAAGTTATTCTAATTTGTGTTAATACTTCACATTAGCAGTGGCGGCTCGTGGGTTTTAAAAAAAGAGGAGGCACACTAATTATATTGGTCTGGAGATCCCTGTCAATTATTATTATTATTATTATTATATTATTTATTATATTATAATAGCGTAACCACTTTAAAATGGCCTTTTGGTTGCTTTTAGTCAGAAAACGTGAAGAAAACGACATACATACAGCAAGATATTATAATTTCACTTACCTGGCCTATCATTTGAAGCAAGCATTCATCCCTTCTTAAAAGTCTGTGTTAAGAGAGAGCTGCCTGTTGCGCCATTTAATTAAGCGGACTGCTGTAGCCTATATCCAGATTAGGCATGTTCTCCCTTTATTTTAAATTTGTATCCTATACGGTTTTGAATGACGCTTGGTAAATCTGTTTGGCGATCAATATTCAATAACGCGCTACTCATTCATAAGTACAATTGGTATATTCTCAGCACAGCGGGAGACGTTCCAACTAATAGCAAGTAATTTAAAATATCTCTGATGATTGGTGATATCAGAAAGGAGGACTAGCTCCATCTGTGAGGTTTCTTTTCTCAAACACTCCTCGTGCTGAAAATTGAAAACTCCATGGTGTTGGCTAATTTTTTTTTTCCAACGGAGGCCATGAGGTCAGGGCTGCGTTCAGCCCCGACAAAAGCGGTGCAAAACGTTTTTTAACGGAAACGGTGGTGTGTTGAACACCTTGTTCTGATGATGCAAGAGTTGCAATTATGGCAGCTGAGAAGGACATTCTTTGTGTTCTTCTTGAAGAATTTTCGGAGCCTGATGAAATCGGTATAAATACGTGTTTAATACTGCAAAATATGCTGGATGGTACAGTCACTGCCCTTGCCATCCAGAAAAAAAGAGAACATCCCAATCAAATGAAAGGATTTGTGCAAGCTGTGCTTCCTAATTATTGTGATCCAACATCTACCTCGCATTTCAGGATGAAAGACAAACATTTCAGATGAAGGATAATCCACTTCTTACCTCCAAAACTGTGTTATGATCTATATGACCTTACTATTTTTATTGTGAGTATTAGGCTTAACATTATTGCTGATCACTGTTGTTGTGCTAAGATATTGTTAATATTTACCATTATAATCAGAGGGGTATAGAAAAGTTTATTAAAGTGTCACTCCATAATATAATAGCAAAATATATAAATATGTATATTATTTTTATGTTACATTAATCAGTGTACACCTTCCTAAGGAAAGTATATGGACCAGAAGACATTGTAATTACTAAATTATATTTATACAGACTTAAAGAATTTCCAGATCTATACTTGTGCTCTTATTGTTTTAGTTATTTTGCCTTTAATGTAAATATACATGTGCAAACAATATACTTGCTCTGTGAATTTATTTGGATGTTAATTACATTGTGCCTAGCTGTCCCTTTAATACCGCGGTGGTTTACATACAGTGGGGAAAAAAAGTATTTAGTCAGCCACCGGTTGTGCAAGTTCTCCCACTTAAAAAATATGAGAGAGGCCTGTAATTTTCAACAAAGGTATACCTCAACTATGAGAGACAAAATGAGAAAAAAAATCCAGAAAATCACATTGAGGATTTTTAAAGAATTTATTTGCAAAATATGGTAGAAAATACGTATTTGGTCAATAACAAAATTTAATATCAATACTTTGTTATATACCCTTTGTAGGCAATGACAGAGGTCAAACGTTTTCTGTACGTCTTCACAAGGTTTTCACACACTGTTGCTGGTATTTTGGCCCATTTCTCCATGCAAGATCTCCTCTAGAGCAGTAATGTTTAGGGGCTGTCGCTGGGCAACACGGATTTTCAACCCCTCCAAAGATTTTCTATGGGGTTGAGATCGGGAGACTGGCTAGGCCACTCCAGGACCTTGAAATGCTTCTTACGAACCACTCCTTCGTTGCCCGGGGGGGGTGTTTGGGATCATTGTCATGCTGAAAGACCCAGCCACGTTTCATCTTTCAATGCCCTTGCTGATGGAAGGAGGTTTCACTCAAAATCTCACGATACATGGCCCCATTAATTCTTTCGTTTACACGGATCAGTCGTCATGGTCCCTTTGCAGAAAAACAGCCCCAAAAACATGATGTTTCCACCCCCATGCTTCAAAGTAGGTATGGTGTTCTTTGGAAGTAACTCAGCATTCTTTCTCCTCCAAACAAAGTTGAGTTTTTACCAAAAAGTTCTATTTTGGTTTAATCTGACCATATGACATTCTCCCAATCCTCTTCTGGATCATCCAAAGGCTCTCTAGCAAACTTCAGACGGGCCAGGACATGTACTGGCTTAAGCAGGGGAACACGTCTGGCATTGCAGGATTTGAGTCCCTGGTGGCGCCGTGTGTTACTGATGGTAGCCTTTGTTGCTTTGGTCCCAGCTCTCTGCAGGTCATTCACTAGGTCCCCGTGTGGTTCTGGGATTTTTGCTAACAGTTCTTGTGATCATTTTGACCCCAACGGGGTGAGATCTTGCGTGGAGCCCCAGATCGAGGAAGATTATCAGTGGTCTTGTATGTCTTACATTTTCTAATAATTGCTCCCACAGTTGCTTTCTTCACACCAAGCTGCTAACCTATTGCAGAATCAGTCTTCCCAGACTGGTGCAGGTCTACAATTTTGTTTCTGGTGTTCTTTGCCAGCTCTTTGGTCTTGGCCATGGTGGAGTTTGGAGTGTGACTGTTTGAGGTTGTGGACAGGGGTCTTTTATGACTGATAACGAGTTCAACAGATGCCATTAATACAGGTAACGGATGGAGGACAGAGGAGCCTCTTAAAGAAGAAGTTACAGGTGTGTGAGAGCCAGAAATCTTGCTTGTTTGTAGGTGACCAAATATTTATTTTACCAAGGAATTTACCAATTAATTCTTTAAAAATCCTACAATGTGATTTTCTGGATTTTTTTTTCTCATTTTGTCTCTCATAGTTGAGGTAAACCTATGATGAAAATTACAGGCCTCTATCATCTTTTTAAGTGGGAGAACTTGCACAATTGGTGGATGAATAAATACTTTTTGTGCCCCAATGTGCATGTTGCTGCTGATTGGGTTGACATGTTTGACACACCCACCAAACACGAGAAAACGCATCTCAAACCCCGTTGCACACCATTTCCAGGAAACATGTCGTTCAAAACCGGAAAAAAACATGTCGTTCAAACTGGAAACTGTAGCAAAACGGTGCACACCAGTTTGAGCTTGAACTTGCCCCAGCTCTCCCCCGGCCTTCCCCTCCCCTTCTCTATCACCTAGCGGTTGTAATTACATCAGCAGATTCAGCACATTCGCGATAGAAAAGCGGTGCTTTCCAACTTAAGTAACATGTTATGGTATTACAGCTGTGAAATTACAAACAAAAAATACACGTTCTGAGATATGAACTGAAATGAATTGGGAATTTTATTAACATTAAATCGTCCTACCATTTTCACCTGAAAATTTTTGGGAAGCTGTGCCTCACCTGAGGAGCCGCCACTGGACATTACTACTGTTTTTACTGTATTTTTAATTAAGTAAATGCAGGCTTGGTAAACATAAAAGATAATTCTTTCAAAAATATGTATAAAAAGAGAAATCTTACAGATTTTTCTTCTAGTGATTGGTGCACATCAAAGAGCTCTAAAAGTCTTGGGCTTGTTTCAAGACAATCAGATTGCATTAATTAACAAAAGGGTCATTTTATTAGATTATTGTAAATTATTAAAAAGTAAATAATATATGTTAAAAATATATTTAAAAAACAATGCTACTTTTCCTCTAAATACGCTCACATGAATCGGTACAAAAATCAACCTAAGCCAGTAAACCATTCTTTAGAAGATCCAACAATAACTGTTATGTACTCTCAGAAAAAAGGTATAAAAGCTGTCACTGGTAATTGGTACCTTATCAAAAGGTACACTTTTCATTACCCTTAAAGTGTACATATTAGTATTACTTTTTTCTGAGAGAAACTACAGCTGTCCCATCACCTGTCAACTTCTTGTTTCCAACCCTAAACAATCATCGTCAACATTTTCAGAGGATGGAAAGAATCCTATTTGAAACTAGAGTAAATGAACAGGTGATTCTGACTGGGTCTGAAAGGGTTAAGGCAGACAGCCTACTATTAAAACATATTAACAAAAGTACATGACTTCAAAGATGCGCAGTGTCTTAGTCACAAGGAACGCACCATGGAAGATTGAGTACGCAATGTGGACTGTAGCTAATCAACTCATGGGGAAATATGAATAATTAACCATAACTAATTATGATTAATTATTAATACTTTAGATCCACTGTAGATATTTAGCTGACCACTCAAGGTCAACCGTCTTGTCAATTCTAAGAACGTTAATTTCCTGGTTAAAGGAAATAACTTTCTTACTGTACAATTCTATAAGTTTGTAACGTAAATCTGCATGATTATTGACTCCGGTTATGAGTAAACAATGAACACGTCAAGTGTGATACAAGTAAGGTTTTATTAACTACATAAACACTTAAACTAGTCTAACATACTACATAAACACATTAAGACGGTCTAACAACACTACACACACACACACACAACAGTTTTGGTATAGGGAAAGGTTTAAAGTTTTATAGCACTAAAGAAAGAGACATAGGAATGACATTTATGGAACCATTTTTGCATATTCAGCAGATCTAAAACCTGAGGGAAAAGTCAGATTCTTAGTTCAAACAAACCTAGTAAAAAGGTGTAACTGATACTTAATGCATCAATTAATCAGACTACTTTTGATACTTTTGCGTCTGTCTGAATATAGATTCCTGATGCAATCTTAAGGCACCAAGATCTTGCTGAAGTTGGTTGATAAGAAAGAACCAGTTTGCGTCAGAGGTCACTTCTCATATTTCACTTATTCAAGTATTCTTTCTTTTCATGCTATATTATGGCCATTTAAACCCCAGAATTAGGTCTTCCGCGGTGCGGTGAGAAACAGTTAAGTGGAGCACAAAATGAGGAGCGAGTCTGTAGGTTGGCCAAATTCACCTGCTAAATCTGTGTTTGATCGTCCCCTTGTGGCCATTTTATTAAAGCACCCATTTTGGGTAATTCGTCTCCTAATAACAGCCATTTAGTATAATAGGCTACTAAATGGCTTGACTTTTTTTTTAAATCAAAGTCAAGATTTTAGGTTACAATGAATATTAATAAGGTAAAGAAGGTTTAGGCCTATCTTAGCATCTGTAACTGTTTTTCACCATTTTAATCAGTTTTTATTTTTTACCTTTACACCTGGTTCATGTAACCTTTTCTATACCAATATTTAATGTTGCTTTTTATATCAACTAAGCATATATAGCCTACATAACTTGCAAATAAACATGTGAATTACATATTGTAATTTAAATATATATATATGCCTGCAGCTATTATTTTACTTAAATATAGCCTATACAAATGATGTGTATATATTGTGAATAATAATTGCATGATCCATTAATGAGTTCCGCAGTTTGCATAATGATGAATAAGAAATTCTCTCAATAAGAAATTAATCTCTGTTGTTCCTTTTGCGTTTGAAGAATAGTAGCATGGGACGCTGCACTGGTGCACAGATGTCGGACTGCACGCGAACAGGCAAGACCACACACTAACTTCTTCAAACAATGCGGTTAACTACAGCGAATGGGTTAGGGATGCAATCAGCTAATGCACTAAAAGGAATGTTCCATCGCCAGCTGCATAGAAGTAGCATTATTCATGAGCATGAGGTGCATGAAGCCCCTCATGAGCTGATGTCACAGCTGTCGTCCGCATTCTTTACAAGTCTGCTTAACTTTGCCCAAAGTTTAAACTAGAGTTTAAAGTCAGAGAGAACTTCCATGAAAGGTGCTGTAACATAAAGGAAATGATCA
>JADLZN010006468.1:0-15578 GCA_018155175.1 Sinocyclocheilus anophthalmus
CAATCCACGCAAGCTAGATAATTCCGCACACAGCTGCAATTGCAGGTTTTCAAACAGAGATGGCGACAAAGAGGCAAAACTTACGGACTGCAGCTTTACGGTAACTAATGTCTTTTCAGTGTGTTTAAATAATAAATTACATAATTACGCTTAACCTATGTATGTTTTATATATTTCATACATGGAATAAGCAGCAATAATAGCTTAATAGTCTTTTTGGTTCATTCTTTTTATCAAAGTCGTCTCATTTTTATTTCCTTTTGACTTGCCTACTGCCTTCATTTACACCTGCACCCACCTCTGGCATCCAATCACAAGCGTTCAATACTAAGTACATGTGCAAATGGGGAGTAAAACACTTGTGACCACATCACATTTATATGGGAAACACTAATCTGTCCTGATTCATCCTGGATAACATTAAAGCATTACTTAATTGTTAACCAACCAGTGCGCTAAGACTTTGCTAGTTAATAATATTCAGTAACATGTGATATATTAATATCTGGTATAAACAGCAATCTGCCTAGCCACTTGTAGTCAGGTCACCCATGACTGATGTTAATAAGATACTTACATCTGTTATAAATACAGCTCAAATACATACCCTACACACACATCATCCACAGATCCAGGGTGCGAACTACGGGGGAGCTCGGCTCCCCTTAATAAGACATGGGCTCCCCTGAAAACGTGATTTGTGAAATTTTGGGGGTTCTCAAAAAATATTGACAATGTGTTATTTTGACGCGCAATTTTTTGTGTAATGTGATCATCGTGGATTATTATGTGTTAAATTGCAAAAATATCATTCATTCATGCATGACGGCGATTTAAACCTAATTCACTTCAATAAAGATAACTATGACGTTACATGCTATTCTTGTCATGAGCATCAAGGTGTGGGGGGTGCTGCGATGCAAATTCCACTCATGTTTAGTACATGTTAACTCAAAGATTCGTAAAAAAATATATAAACGTTGGACTCTATGGTCGATTCAGTGTTAAGGTAAGTATTGTTATTCGCAATTATGTGTTGTGGCTGGTTTGTTATAGGTCTGCGTGACTCTTGATGTTTTAGGCCTAATTGAACGGAGGAATTATGGTATCCTTCTGTAGCCTGACGACGAGTAACTTTAAAAACCGTTTGGTTTCCGAGAAAAAAAAAAATCTAAATAGAACTCAAAGACAGCCTGATGGCTTTTGTTTATAGACTCTTTGTTGCTTTACCTATCAATTTGTGTCGATAAAGTATAATAGGGTAATTCTGTATAGTGATTTATCCTATATATTGCTTGCATAAAGCAAGTAGTGCATACATTTGTAGCTGTTATGTATCATTGTAAGCCCTCATTAACGCGCAAGCGCACAAACCCCCCCCCCCCGTTATAAAAAAAAACAAAGTTGGCTCCTCGTCCCCCAATCGTCAGTCCTACCGGTGACTAACCCTGCACTATCCACACACACGCTACAACTCAATGCGATGGTGACAGTCAAACAGAGAGTAACAGCGATACCATCCACATGTATTGGGTCTCTAAGGGGGTCCAATGAGATACGTTGAAAAGAAAAACCACAGTGCTGTATCTAAGAGGCTAGATCACCGCATCTTATCCGTTTCCTTAAGCCCTCTGCTTTTTCCTCTCTACCTATTTCCATCATGGATTCGTATACTCCTCCTGTTCTTTTAGATGGAAGGGAGCACAGTCTCTTTTCCCTCCCCCTCTCTCACTAATCATGGGAAGTTCACAGCGACAACTCATGCTTGCAAGGACTATACAAACATCCCCTAGGGATTTGTACAACCCATCCGTCAACCTTGTTTGAAAATTTCTTGCATCATTACATAATTGAAGCACATAAAGCACACACACACACAGACCTCTCTCCAACTTCAAAACTAGAGCTCTCTATCAAAGCGAGACATGCTTTTTGTGCTAGGTGGCTGTGAGAAAGAAATTTTCTATCTTTACGTGCCTCTCCTCATAAACTGCTTAGCGGCATTTTCCATGGCCGGTACTTTGATGACCCCTCTGACCAGCAAACATTACAAAATCCGCCCCTGCTCATGGTCCTCCGCTCCGGTATCCAATGACAAAATTCATTTTGACAATGACTGATGAGTTTGAGGTCAGTAGAGCCTTTTTTAACATATTAACCTTTTCATTCAGCAAGGAGAAATGAAATTGATCAGATCAAAAGACAGTATCTACAAAAGATTGTATTTCAAATAAATGCTGCTCTTTTGAAACCTTTTCTATTCAGCATAGTACCCTGAATCAATTTAGCACACTACAAAATATTACAAAAAATAAAAGTAAACCACAACTGTTTTTTAACATTGATAATCTAAGAAATGCTTTCAGCATAATTGCATGTTATAACTGATTTCTGAAGGGCATCATGTGACGGTAAACACCTGGCCTAATGACTGCTGAAAATTCATCTTTGCCAACACAGGAATAAATTACAATTTAAAACATAATAAAATAGAAAACAGTTATATTAAATTATAATATTTCACAATATAACTGCTTTTTACAATATTACTGATTTTACTGTATTTTTATTAAAGTAAATGCAGCCTTGATGAGCAAGAGATACTTTTTTCAAAAACATTAAAATATCTTATCAACCCCAAACTTCTGAATGGTAGAGTACATGTAAAAATAATGTAAACAGACTGGTTTAAGCGGAACATTGATGTGATGATGATGATGATGATGATGATCTACACCATACCTTAAGAGCCCTGCTCCTTAAAAGGCCGAGAATAAGGCAAAAATATCCATGAGCTTTCACCTTTTTTTCCAAACATTGGCAGCATGTAAATCTGTATCGTGGGGGACAATTCTAACGAAGATAAAATGACAAAAATGCCGGCCTTCTCAGAGCAAGGGAGCGCAGACCGCCATATCAATTAAAATGTATTTGTACACTTGATAGACTTACGACCACATTCACAATTAATAAAATATACTCTGCAAGGGAAATCTATTTTATAGACTTATGTTAAATGTAATAAATTAGAAAAATCATTAACAGCATTATTCCAGTTATTTAAGCTTTGACTGGTTAACCTATTAGTAATGAGTTAAAAGTTTGTTTGCATTACATGTTATACAAGTTATGCAGTAACCACTAATATTTAAATATATACTGGCATTATTGGGAATGAATCGAAAGCCCACCACGAGGCCCATCTAGTGTGCTTGTTTATCTAAAGTGCTCACTTTTCCTTGTTTTAAGACTAGCCCACAAAGCCATGTGTTGACTGTGGAAACAGTGAGACTTGTATTATAGCTTTATGGGTGTAATTAACTACATTTCGTGTCATCCATGTTCAGTTTTCCCACAATAATGCACTACCACTTTAAATTCCGCGTCGCAGCACGCAGAAATGATGCATGTGCGAAACGATCGCGCACTAGCTGCATGAACGCACCTGCGCTGGACGCCTGCCCGGACCGCATCGCATGCTTGTGACGCTCTGATCCTGAACCATGGGCGCGGAAAAATTTACGCACACCACAGACGGATTGTTCTGAACTGGCAGTACGTTTGTATGCCCCGCCCGGTTCGTGTTCTAGATATCCCTCGTGCTCCATTTAGCGTGCGCTGCATTCTATTGTTCGGGTAATGGCATACTGCGGGCGGTCCGGGGGCGGAAAATCATGCTATAGCGATTAGAATGCGCAGCCAAATCTCGATTTTAATACGATTTTCGCTTATCACACAGCCCTACTGCAATTGTGTCGTGTATTAGAAAACTAACTTCTGCAGTTTATTTACTAACTGTTTTAGGCCATTTCGCGATTCGCAGTCATAATCAGTAACCATACCAATCACCTGCATCTGATTCGCAGAGCATTTTTAATGCTCCCACACTGCGGACAGTGTGGGGCTGCGTTATAAAGATGCACACCTCTCTCACTCTGCCGGTGCTTACTCTTTGATCGGACGAGCGTCACTCTTGTGTCACGGGTACTTTTTCATTCTTTTTGCTTATTCTACGAAAGAGTTTTTTTTTGCTATGTTCGGCCGAATAATATTCAGTTTCCCAAACATTCGGTGCATCCCTAATACATATAGTGAAAGTAGTCAGTATGTTTGTTCAGAAGTTTTGTAAGAATCAAGGCAAGCTCTTACTGCTTTAAAGTAAAGAAAAATATTTTCCTTGGATTTAACGTGGATACAATGCTGAACATGTTAAAATGATTTATTAATAAACATTTCTATACAAATTTTGCTAAATGTAATTACAATTTATGTTTATTTTTAAATTTAATAAGAACAAGTAATAAATAAAGAAAACAATTTAGTACTAGTATATATTATTTTTAAATCACTAAAGTTAGCATACATGTATATAATAATGACATGCTATATAAATGGTAAATTTAGATATTATAGGGCAATAATTGTGGTACACAGTGCAATAATTGGCAGTATGATAGCAGCACTGGTGAATGTAGTCTAGAATTTTTATAAACAGATTTAAAAATATTTTTATCCACTATTTCTAAAGAAATTTGAATAATTGCAAGTTAATGTGACAGAGTTTAGTGTACCTGTAGGCTCTTTTAATGTCCTCTGCTGTGGCCCCTTTCTCCAGTCCCAGCACCTTGTATAAACTGTCCCCTGTAGTGGACATCTTCCTCTGAGGCCTGTCAGAGGGTGGCTTGGCGTCTGCCATGATTCAATGCTGAAGAATAGGAAAAAGAGACTGAATTATGCATTTGCATATTTAAAAAAAATCATTGTGTCCAATGGGAGCTGCTCTTCAAAGAACTCAGCATCACATTATTGACATATAAGACAATGTACACAGCCAAAGCAAGCAGAAAGCACTCAGCTCTAGTTTAACAACACACTGTGCGAACACAAGGTGTGGCGAAGGTGAATCCTGTGTTAATGTTGGGAAGAAAAAAAAACGTGCAGTTTTCATACGCTTATCCACCAGGAAATGATAAACACTACGAAGAAAACTTTAATTAGATGAGATATTTCCTCTCATAATAACAGGATGCAATGGTGTGCAAAGCATTGGCTTCCCCATTCTCAATGTCTTTGCTTAAGATGATTATGTTTTGCTGATCTCACAGATGACAACTCCATGTTGACAAAGGCTATTAGGCGCTTGTACACACATGACACCTTCTCTGATCATGAAAGCCTATTTTAAGCGATTTAAAAAACTAAAGAGTGGATCTTTTTGAGACATACCTGTTGAACCACATCATCACCACCACTATTGTGTAATTAATAATTCTCAAGTTTAAACTAGCACACATTCCTTAACCTTTGACATTTGAAATGTTAGGAAAGATTTCTACCTCAATAGATGCTGTTCTTTTTAACTTTCTATTCATCAGAGAATCTTGAAAAAATGTTTTACAGTTTCCACAAAGACATTAAGCAGCACGACCGTTTTCAACATTGATAATAATAACCAATGTTTTTGAGAAGGATCATGTGACACTAAAGGCTGCTGAAATTTCAGCTTTGCCATTACAGATATAATTCATTCTTTAGACAGTCTTACAAATGTTTATTTAGGAAATAACTGGATTTTACACACAAAAAAAAACCCTACTGCTGCACTATTTTATCTTTCCCTGTTCCAAACTACTAAGCCAAAGTGACTTTTGAAGCTTGAAATAATTCAATTCATTCATTCGAGAAAAGGTTGGAGGCAGTTAGCAGATGACCACACTGCCAGAGGTGTCACAGGCTGTTAAAACAATCATAAGACAGATTGACATTTTCATTAAAGAACGCAGTACACTAGAAATCACCCGTATCAGACCGCAGCTGTGCGAGTTTCAGATGAACCTCTGTTCATCAAGCTGTAAGCTTATCCCAGGCTTAACTCTACAGTCAATGTATTTCAGATGAATCTAGCGGCTGTGTCATGTCTAATGAGAAAGCACACTAATCACACAGGTCACTTTCTTCCAGATGATGACAACTGGCTCAAAGCTCCTAAATGAAGCAGTGTCACATGATGAAGCTGATACAACTTTATATGCCAATGCAAACCTCATGCAGCTTACATCAACACTCAGTTTACTGGGAAGCACAAAATTGTAAAAACAAGCTCTTCACAAGCCAAGTTAGCTAATATAATAACATGATTTTCATAATTCTACCAGATGTTTGAAGATGGCTTTGAGGTCCTAAGAAAAAGCCGAATACTTTCATTCGGCAGTAAAAATAATGCATAATGTTACAAAAAATGTATTATGGTTTCCACAAAAAATCTAACTAACACCCAATCACAATGACTAAAAGGAAATGCCTGAAGATCATGTTACATTGAGACTGATTAATATCTGATGAAAATTCAGCTTTTCCTCAACTTTTTTCCTCAACATAAATTGTCAAATGCCTGGGAATTAAAGCATTTAAAACACTTTAAATGTTTTCATTTTAACATTACTTTAGCACCATTGTGGGTTAAAAAAATATTTAAAAGGACTAGTGCGTGATTTAATCAAAACATAATAAATACTGATTTAAATTTCATTTGCACTTGATTCTTCGTAGAGTGGCTTCTGATAAATGGTCGATTGGTCAAACTCAAACAGCACTAGCAGTAAATCATTACCGCCCTTCTCAAAAACCAGGTAAGCATGTGTCTTGTCCAATCTTGATTGACAAACAGGTTATTAATAATGACATGCATCAAAAACTATAATACTGCTCAAAGCAGCTTTTCAAAAAGACGTAGAAAACAGTAGTTATTAGAAATAGTCACATCCTTTGCTCAACTTCATTGGCTTTCACAACAGTTCTACGGAAATAGTTTCTATGCACTTATCAACAAATACATACAGTTAAAGAAAAATGCATTAACTCCTACTCGTTGCCTCCAAACACATCTGGCTTGCGTCTTGTGTCCACTGATAATGTTTATTTTGATCCTGTCGTGGATATGCATCTGAGGTATTATCATAGTCATCATATTTACACTACTTGTTGGCTGTTGTAACAGGCGTGTGTCCTTGCAAAACTATAATCCAGTCTTAATCCAGTACAGATTACTATCCCCTTCAGACCTTGTATTTTCCTTCAATCTCACAGTATAACCATGAGCTGTTTGGTTTGACCTGGACAAGAGCAACTACAAACAATCTCTAAAGCTCAGTTAACACAGGTAATCATGGAGTTTATTCATCTTTATTATTGGTAAATCTGGACAGATCTGAGAGGAAAGCACGAGACTCGACTGGCCAATTCACATCTAACGTTAACGTAGTGACAACAAAACCACGGAATATATAACCTTCAACGGATTTACATTCATTAAATACCTATTATGAAATCCACACACGATGTTGACTGGTTTATGAGTTCGTTATGAATTTGCATTTACTTTTATCGATAAAACAAACGGCTGACTAGGCAGTTAGCATTAGCACGCCTAACTAGCCACGATAACAGATTTCTGTTGAATTTGAGCCGCAAATTTAAACACAGTCGATTTAAACTCACCTTGAACTGGGTGGTAATATGATATAATCAATTGTGGCTGAATCATAGAGGACTCAGCCGAATGGTTCTTTAGATATCCTATGTACAGCTCCTCATTGCTATCGCCGCATGTCCTCCCTTGAAAGCGTAGAGCGCTCCGAGGACGCGCTTGATTATTTGAGTCGACTCTTTGAACTGAATCGCCAACATGTTCGACTCCCTTGAAAGAGGGTGCGTAGGGGCACGATTGATTCAATAGAATCGAAGCTTTAGCAGAGTCGACTCTCATTTAATGGATTATGACCGTAGAATGCCATTGGGCGTAATCGATGCTTTGACTTTCCCCCGCTGACTTTGATCTACGCAAATGACTCCGGACCAATTCTATCACGAATGGTTAACGTTAGCAAATAACTTCTATACGGTTTGACATTAGTCAAGGCAAGAATACACATTAAACGCACCGCACATAAGCAGCAAGAGTTGAATTTATGATTTACAATTATACTACGTAAAATCATGTAAAAAAAAATAAATAAAAAAAATCAGGTTTTATGTAGTTTCAGTTTTTCAAAATAAAAGTCTAATGCACTGAGTTTAGTAATTGCGTTATTGAGAAGTGGGTCTCGGTTTATTTTCACAACTCAAAAATAGTAGCAATAATAATAAAATAAAATGATACAAATAATTATTGTACTATAATTTACGCTTATTTAAAATTTTGTAATGAGATATTTCTTTTGATTTTGGGGATAATAATGTAAATCGTTTCGATTTTACTTTTAGGCAAGTTGTTAACTGCAAGCATACAATATCCTGCCAGTTCCTAAAAGCAACACATACCCATTTTCTTCCCAATATGACAGACGGCATTTGTGTACTTGCACTTATTTTTCTTATGCAATTTAACTAGTACAGGACAACGTCACCAAAAAATTAATAATGTAGAATACATTGAGTAAAAGAGTTCATTTATTCCATTTTACCGCCTACCAACAGATCAGGTGATTTACTGATATTCTCTCCCTTCGTTTGTGCCAGTACACAGAAAGACAGAGATATGGAAAAGCAGAGAAAGATCCGAGATTGCATTTCTTTTATTGTCTAAAAATACAATTACAAAAGTTTTACTCCGTAATGAACAATCTTATCATACTGTATCTGCACTAGTATTTGCACAAAGTAGATTGAGTTACAAAAGTCTGGTCCCCTACTGGAATGCCCAAATGAACATGATTACATGTAAAGATGTCTATATTGCTGTAAACGCACAAAAAACAAAAACACATACAGCTTTTACATTAATACAATACCAGTTAGTGATGTAGTAGTACAATTGTTTATTGTATAACTGTTTGCTAAATTTAGCTGATTTTGAAATGAAATGAAGAAACTGAGCAACCCGCTACTTTCAAGTGCAACATTAATGTAACTATCTCATATTTAGGATGAAACTAGTTTAACCACACCGCACTGTGTTTGCTATAATGTGCTCGTTTTAAATCAAATACTCAACATATGGAATTTTATTGCAGTCAGTACTGAAAGGAACAATAAATCTGAGTACTAAATCTCACAAAATCTCACCTACTGGAACTATATGGAGAGTACACAGAATGAACACCAGTCACGGAATCAGTATGTTGCTTTTTTCCGTTCTTATGTTGCTAACAAAATATTTCCCTTTACTGCCAAATGTCCAAGAATAGACTATGATGGTCCCTTCACCGACCCAGCACGGTAGCCAGCAGTGCCATCCGAATATACATCCCATTCTCAGCCTGCCGGAAGTAAGCAGCCCGAGGATCCGTGTCCACTTCCACACTAAAAACAAAATACGATTAGGAAAGACTGCAAGCAAAACTCTGTATTTAACACTCCAGTTCATGTAACTTCCTACTTTGCCTGCTTAAAATTTGATTTCATCCTGATGCATTGAATTAAGAATAGCAAACCTGATCTCATTGACTCTGGGAAGCGGATGCATAACAACCATCTTCCTTTTGGCTCCAGTCATGATATGTGGGGTGAGGATGAACTGGCCAAAACACTGTCAGGAGGAGCAAATCATTAATAATATGCTGATATTTAAGACATAAAAGCAGATGCAATGATCTTCTCGGCAAAATCTCTCACCGCTTTGTACTCTTCTTCAGAGGCGAATCGCTCCTTCTGTATTCTGGTCATGTACAGGACGTCAGTCTCTGGAAGGGCCTCTTCAATGCTGTTTAAACTCTCGGTGGATATAGTGTAGAGAGAGCTTCAGACATTGAGACAAGAAAAAAAAAAAAAAAGCATTGCAAAAATTAACGAAAAGCACCCAAGTATGGGACATATAAACCACTGTTTAATGCCTTTGGAGCTACAAAATACGATGATTTCGGCAGGTGCTGATGTGTCCTTGCCCCCTTTGGGGTGGCCCAAGTAAGCAAGGTGATCCTGGTTAGAGAACCCGCTCTGCCTGTGTTGGGTGTGACCCAGTCTTAGCCAGAGACTGCACGGTGTCGGCCCCCCGTTTCGGTTCCGCTCGCCCGCTGTTACCCCATGTTTTCAGCGATCCACAAGCATTCCCGCCTAGCCCTACCATTTTGGTTTCAATCTGCGAAGATGTTTTTTTTTAAGGAAAAAAAAAAATAAAAAAACAAAAAAACAAAAAAAAAAAAGAGATCCAAAAATTACACCAAAGACAGGAATCATAACTGAGCATCCGCACAACCGGAGCAACACGTGAAAAATTCTGTCTTGGAGATGCTAGTTTGGCCACCAGGACAATTTCAGAACTTCAGCTCCCAAGTAGAAATGTCAACAAGCTATATTAAGATGACAATATTTTCACTCGCTGGCACTCACAGTACTGCCATTGACTCGTACCAGCTCCTCTCGGATTGTAAAGGGCTATCAAGAAGGGCCTGAGTTGCGATGTTCCTCCAACCCCCAATCACCTAGCGTTGATCATTGGCGCGACAATGGCCTTGCTGCACTCTAAAACCAGAAGCATTGGTTCCTTCAGGTGATTTTAGACTGACGCACAGATCATTTGTTTTAGCAAACTTTGCCTAACATACATAAATTTAATTTTTATTTGATGGGGGGAAAAAAAAAAAAAACGTCTCGGTCCCGCTGAATCACGTCGAGGGCCTTAACATGAATAACATACAGTGAATTTCCACAGTAAAGGCATGGAATATTTATAAAGAGTGTCAATTTGGAGTCATGTTGTCAAACTCTTTCAAAAAGGATTTTTTTTGGGGGATGCAAAAATTTTATACTTTGTTCCCTCACGGATACAGTCAATTGTCAAAAGGACATATGACAAAAGATTTCAATTACAAAAATAAACAGCTATTTTTGACCATAAAATGGTAGTAATTGAATGCTGAAAATTCTGATATTAATGCATTAACATTTGCCCTCACTTCTACAGCTCAGGTATGGGGGGTGGCGAAGAACAAAGACATCAGTGTAGCAGCTCATGGTGTCCTGTCTGTTTCTAGCTTTTGTGAACTAGAATCAGCCCGAGACCTCGCCCTTCTGCGTGGCAGGAGGTGGACATCACTTGAAATGTACCACTGACCCTCCCATGTGCGCGATACACGGCGCATGGCTGCGGCCGTTGGAACGAAACTGCAGGTGCGAGTGTTCACCGTAGAGGAACATGGAGGCCATGGACTCTCCTTTTACCTGGGAGAAGTGTAGAGTGATGAGCAGAAGGGCAATACGGGTGGGAATGATAACATCAAGAGGGTTTTTTTAAAACACTTATTTCACGGTTTTAAGGACTCCTTCAGCAAGAGTGTCCGTTTTGTGGCTTTTGGGTTGTTTCCAAAGGCCACAGATGCCCATTGAAGCAGAGATCTACTTCAAACTGATACGTCACTGCCAGATTGAACAACACCCTGTCTCCAGACTGCTGCTGACTTGAGCAGTTAAATACTCTTGCTGAGGAGGTTTATGCAATGAATGCTCAAGATGGGCTGTAATAAACTATAAATCATCCAGTGATATCTACTCTACTATTGGACAGAATGAATCAGAGTAATCAAAAGGTATTGTGGTCTACAGGTTGAATCAAGGTTCAATTAGCTCATTCCACACTTTCAAACAAGAATTCTGGATCCTTAATTCCATTGCCAAGTCCATTCCATTAGTAGGAGACTCACCATCTACCTTCAGGCAACTTGCCCTCGCTTTCTCTCCCTCTCGTATATTAAATATACACACTACTGTTCAAAAGTTTTGGGCTGTAAAACTTACTTTTTTAATGCTCAATAAGCTCTAGATATATCGAAATACAGTAAAAACTAATATTATGAAATAATAGAATTTCAAATAAATTTAATATTTTACAATTTAACTTTTTCCTGTGACGCAAAGCTGTAACCTGTCAGCCATGATTTGCTGTTCAAAAGCAGTCAATATTCTTCAATGCGGTTTTGTTTAAATATTTTGTTGGAATAAGTGGTATAACTTTAGGAACACTGCTGACCTATAGAAGATCAAAAGAGCAGCATTTATTTGTGAATATCTATCTATACATCCATTTATCTACAGTATCCATCCATCCAGGCACGTGCACACATAGACATCAAAAGGGGCTTGAGCACCTGCCCTTTTTCTTCCTTGAGAGAAAGTGCCCTTTTTTTCTGGGGGAAGTTTTTTTTTTTTTTTTAAAAAAATTGAACTATTGTATGTATGTGCAGGTGGTGTCGGGTTCTGCTTTGCGCAAGCTTTCCCTGTCAAACACGCATAAATAAAAAATTCTAAATATCAGGTCATGGAATGTTTAAGACTCACGTCTCATGCAGCGCAGCAGTGTATGCCAACAAATTGATCAGCCCTGCACATCACTGACAGGCAGGAAGCACGAAGTGAAAGCCTCTCTCCCTTTTCATTTGTGACTAGTCTTGGTGGGAGGAGTCACCTGTGAGTGGGGATGAACCAATCAGAGCAACTATCGGTGCCCTCGAATTTAAAGCTGAGTAATTATCAAAAAACAAAAGGCATTATAGTTAATTTGTCTGACTAACATCCATGACTATGAGAGAGTGACCATGCGGGGTACTAGACCAGGGCGGCTCGTCGTGTCGCTTTTCTGACGCTTCTTCCCGATTCTATTCTCCCGCTCTCTTGCGATCGGGTCTTTCACTGCATGATTCAGTTTAGCTTTAAAATGCATTTAGAGTACCTGATCACCAAAAATTCAGAAGATATGGGGGCAGAAATGTTAATGTATTTAATTTCAGATGTCTTTTTACATGATTTACAAATGTGATATTGTAAAAGTTTTAGACTTACCAGCGTTCAAAACAACAAGGAATTTAACATTTAAGCCGTGTTTTTAGACACAATATGACTTTGGTTTGCGCTATTTCACCAATTAATAATTCCATGTTGCCGTATCTCTGAGCAAAATGCTGTTTTGTCCTGACATGATATCAACCGTTTAAATGATTCGGAGTCAATGGCAACAACTCGCGTATTAACAGTTACCTGTGCCACCTACTGGCGGTTTTAATTTCACATTTAAAAATATGCATCTTTTCATTTTTTTGTTGATTTTGACTTTTTAAGTAATTACATATCAGTATTCAAACGTTTTATGTTTAAAATATCAAAACTGTTTTAATGCATTTGTAACTGCAGGTTAAACGTTTTGCACAAAAAAAAATGTACTGAATGTACAGAACTGTATAAATGCATCAAAATGCCCCTTCTAATGCAGCTTCTGTTTTCTTTGCATTACAAAGATGAATTTTTGTCAATACTGATTTCATTTGCTTGGTAAAAGCCCAAATACTTTTTTATTTTTTTCTAAATATGACTGAGTCAATTGAAGAGCTTTGGATACTCGCAAAATTATGCAAATGTTGTGAAAAAAATGGCTTTCTAAAGGTTAAAAACGGCCATTAAAGGAGTCTATTGATGCGATTCAAGAGTTTTCCTTTCTCTTTGGAGTGTACCAGCCTTGGTTGGCATAAAGAAGTCTGTAACGTATGCAAAGACCTCAAATCCAAAGAGGATAGCCTAAGAAAAATTTTAAAACGACGCCCCCAAACAGCATATTCTTTATAAAAGTTAAGAGTCACCACGCCTACCTAAAACGTCTCGTTCTAAAACGCCCCCACATGTCTACATCACTATATGGAAATATTAGCATAATGCAGTCCAAATGTGCACGCAAAGAAAGGCGGCGTGGTCTCAGTAACCGCAGTTAGTGTTGAAGCAGCATGTCAGGGAGACGGCTGGCTGTTTCAGTTCGAAAGCAAAAGCACTTTATTTGGCCTTACGGAAGTAGATGCAATTAGGAATCATTGGTTTTATTTACAACAGAACAGCACAACCAGATGTTCGAATGCCGATTCTGGTGCAACGATTGTTATGGTACGACGTACTACAAGGCTGACTGTGAACAAAGGCTATTTCTTAAAAAAAAAAAAAAAAGGGGTCAATTATGACTTTGCTATGACAATCTGGCGCTTCTAAATCAGCGACTGTAGGTATGTTTTGTTATTAGTTTTAGTATGGCTGATTTAACTGTTAAATATGCGGAGTTTTGCGCAGAGTAGACAGTAACAGCGTGCATTTAAGTGGGTGTGTGTGGTCTGGGTTTGTGGGGTGTGTGTTTGTGTGTGTGTGTGAGGGGAACAGGGGTCACATCACAGATGAGTGAACTGCCTGTCAGAAATCATAACACATCAGCTGTCTTAACCGCGGCTGTGGTACTGCATTGTCAACCCCTTCCTTCGTCTGTTTTTTTCTCGGTTTTTGCGATCTTTGCTGGGCTACTTTCTCTTCAGCCCACTGTTTCTTGAGCCATTGTCGTGTAGGTTTGTCTGGTTTTCACGTCGCGACGCCCCGCTTTCCAGATCTCCCCCCGGTCTCTTTCGACCTTTTTCGTGCGCCCGTCGATCTTCCCACACTATTCCTTCCTCTCCGAAACTGTGCTGTTCGCTTCCTTTCCTGGTTGCCCTTGGACGGGCTTGAAATGATGGTGTAAACTAAACAACCTTATTAACCGTTTTTACATTTATTTTGAAAGCTGAAGCTTGTGATTATGGTAAGGGCCGTTACATTTCAGACATCCATCTTCTCTGTGTGGTGTTCGGCCAATCACAATGCATTGGTTCAGCTGGCCAATCAGAGCAGACTGCGCTTGTTCGGAAGGAGGGACTTTGTAGAAAACAACGTGTTTGAGAGAGGCGGGGGTTGCATGGTCAGAGGAACCTACCAACAGTGCACAGTATGAAAAAGTACTAAGGGTTGTTTTGAACATTAAAAGCAACTGTCGTATATTCTTTGTTACACCAAATAATGATCTTTAGTTTTAAAAAAAAAAAAATAGCTCATATGACCATTAAAAGGAAAAAATCAATGTAAATTATTGGAAAATAAGTGCGCACTATCAATGCTGTGACAAGATCACCACAAAAACATTATAGTGGAATATCAAAAAGCCTTCAGGAGTAAGCTGTCTACGGTTGTCCTTAAGATATCAGCACAATAACACACTCAGCAAAATATCGTTATCGATAAAATCCCCCAAAAAATATGAAATATATTTTGTCAATATAGCCACACCATACTAGGCTTATTTAATGTTTTGTTTAGAAAATAAAAAAAAAAAAAAAAGCCCTTTTTTCCACTGCCCCTCAAAATGTCTGCGCACGTCCCTGCATCTATCCATCGTAATATCTTACTAACCCCAAACTTTTGAACAATAGTTTCATTTAAAAACATACTACCTTCTTGTTTGACTAACTTGATACAGTATCTTATGACAGAACCATTTGTTCTCACAGTAGGACTTCTGATTCAATAAGACAAGAACCATTCTGAATGATTCAGTCAGCAAGAGTCATTAGACTGATTCAAACCAATAACTCATAAGAAATTGATCTGAACTTTTTTGACACATTCTTTAAGAACCAGCTCATGATTCAGAAACAAAAGATTAATTCACCAATTAGACATTTTTATTTTAAAATATCAAGTGATGTTTGAGTAAAAAGAAATGAACAAGAATTTACTAATAGTCAGTATACCTTCAAAATATCCAAGGGTCTTTCTTTCTGCACCATCAGACGAAGAGTATGTGCCACATT